>JAXGGA010000118.1:0-330649 GCA_038373865.1 Uloborus plumipes
TCGTTGGAAGTCTTCTGCAGGAATATTGAGCCATGCTGTCTCGATAGACGTCCATAATTGTGAAAGCGTTGATGGGGCAGGATTTTGGGCACGAACAGACCTCTCGATGGTGTCCCATAAATGCTCAATGGGATTCATGTCGGGCGATCTAGGTGGCCAAATCATTCGTTGGAATTGTCCCAGAATTTTCTTCAAACCAATTGCGAACAGTTGTGGCCCGGTGACATGGCGCATTGTCCATCCATAAAAAATCCCATCGTTGTTTGGGTACATGAAGTCCATGAATGGCTGCAAGTGATCTCCAAGTAGCTGCACATAAGCATTTCCAGTCAATGTTCGGTCCAGTCGCACTAGAGGACCAAGTCCATGCCATGAAAAAACAGCCCCACACCATTACGGAGCCACCACCAGCTTGAACAGTGCCTTGCTGACAGTTTGGGTCCATGGCTTCGTGGGGTCTGCGCCACACTCGAACCCTACCATCGGCTCTTACCAGCTGAAATCGTGACAGATCAGACCAGGCCACGGTTTTCCATTCATCTAGGGACCAACCTATATGCTCACGTGCCCACGAGAGTCGCTGCAAGCGATGTCGTTCTGTCAGTAAAGGCACTCGAGTCGGTCTTCTGCTGGAATAGCCCAAGAAATCCAAATTTCTCCGCACAGTTCTAGCAGACACGTCCATTGTACGTCCCACATTGATTTCTACGGTGATTTGACGCAGTGTTGCTTGTCTGTTAGAATTTACGACTCTTTGCAGACGTCGCCGGTCTCGATCTTTAAGTGCAGGCGGTCGACCACTGCGCTGTCCATGGTGGGATGTTATGCCTGAAATTTCATACTCTCGGCACACTCTTGACACAGTGGATCTGGGAATGTTGAATTCTCTAACGATTTCCGAAATGGCATGACCCATGCGTCTAGCTTCAACTAACATTCCGCGTTCAAAGTCTGTTAATTCACGTCGTGCGGTCATCATCACGTTAAAACCTCTTCACATGAATAACTTGAACAGAAATGAAAGCTCTGTAAAAGCACTGCGCATTTATACCTGTTCTATGCGATGCTACTGCCATCTGAAAATTTGCATATTGCTATCCCATGACTTTTGTCACTTCAGTGTATATATATATATATATATATATATATATAATATATATATATATATATATATATACACTGAAGTGACAAAAGTCATGGGATAGCAATATGCAAATTTTCAGATGGCAGTAGCATCGCATAGAACAGGTATAAATGCGCAGTGCTTTTACAGAGCTTTCATTTCTGTTCAAGTTATTCATATGAAGAGGTTTTTAACGTGATGATGACCGCACGACGTGAATTAACAGACTTTGAACGCGGAATGTTAGTTGGAGCTAGACGCATGGGTCATGCCATTTCGGAAATCGTTAGAGAATTCAACATTCCCAGATCCACTGTGTCAAGAGTGTGCCGAGAGTATGAAATTTCAGGCATAACATCCCACCATGGACAGCGCAGTGGTCGACCGCCTGCACTTAAAGATCGAGACCGGCGACGTCTGCAAAGAGTCGTAAATTCTAACAGACAAGCAACACTGCGTCAAATCACCGTAGAAATCAATGTGGGACGTACAATGGACGTGTCTGCTAGAACTGTGCGGAGAAATTTGGATTTCTTGGGCTATTCCAGCAGAAGACCGACTCGAGTGCCTTTACTGACAGAACGACATCGCTTGCAGCGACTCTCGTGGGCACGTGAGCATATAGGTTGGTCCCTAGATGAATGGAAAACCGTGGCCTGGTCTGATCTGTCACGATTTCAGCTGGTAAGAGCCGATGGTAGGGTTCGAGTGTGGCGCAGACCCCACGAAGCCATGGACCCAAACTGTCAGCAAGGCACTGTTCAAGCTGGTGGTGGCTCCGTAATGGTGTGGGCTGTTTTTTCATGGCATGGACTTGGTCCTCTAGTGCGACTGGACCGAACATTGACTGGAAATGCTTATGTGCAGCTACTTGGAGATCACTTGCAGCCATTCATGGACTTCATGTACCCAAACAACGATGGGATTTTTATGGATGACAATGCGCCATGTCACCGGGCCACAACTGTTCGCAATTGGTTTGAAGAAAATTCTGGACAATTCCAACGAATGATTTGGCCACCTAGATCGCCCGACATGAATCCCATTGAGCATTTATGGGACACCATCGAGAGGTCTGTTCGTGCCCAAAATCCTGCCCCATCAACGCTTTCACAATTATGGACGTCTATCGAGACAGCATGGCTCAATATTCCTGCAGAAGACTTCCAACGACTTGTTGAGTCCATGCCACGTCGAGTTGTTGCACTTCGCCGGGCAAAAGGAGGGCCGACACGATATTAAGAGGTATCCCATGACTTTTGTCACTTCAGTGTATATATAACCTTTGGTAAACATAAAGGCATCGTAATGCAGGACTTAATAACTAAACGTTTTATCTTTTTGAGCAATACATACAGGAAATGGAAATACTTGAGATTCATAAGAAAAATCTACGTTCATCGCAAAATAAGCGATCCATTGTTCTATAACTTTAGTCATACAAAGTATTGACTTCATCGGACATTTCTACATTGAAATTAAATCACCTGTGCATTTGGGGGACGACAAGAAGGAGAGTCGGAAGAAAAACCGCTGTTTGACCATAACTATTCGAAAATAGCTCGGAATAATCTATTAATTTCAGTAATTAATTAGCATACTATTTATAATTACTGTACGATTTTTTATGAACGTATACACATATGAAACATTTTTTGAAAAACGGCAATTTTATTTGAAGGATTTTTGCTCATAACACACCGAGTTTTTGATCAAACCTTATCAAAACTTTAGAAAAGATGACAAAATACATGAGAAAGAACACACTAAAACGGTAAATAAAAATATTAAAAATCCGATGAGATATGAACGTTAAAATGAAATATTTTTTCACGGCGCATGTGCGAACGACAGAAATTTATAACTACAAAAATATTTTAGCCTGGTTTATACTGCATCTTATAAAAAAAGTTTCAGTTGAATGTCGTAAAAATTGAAAAAGATATCAGCTATCTAGGGAGCTGTAATTCATTCATCCGCAGACAATACATAAATGGCGAGAGGTTGTCCACAAATAGTGTGGTGACAATCGAGCATTTTTTTCAATGTTAAATTGTAAACAGTTTGAAAATTTATATTCGGCATGGAAGTCACATTTCGCCTATTCGGCCAAAAAGACCTTATACGTAGGTGGCCAAAAGTATCCGGACATCCCCTGAAATGTTGGTTTTGAACGATGACACAATAACCTTTAATTTAAAAATAGCTCTTTGTGGACAGTCCTTCACAATTTATGTATCGTCTGCGAATGAATGAAATACAGCTCACTAGATCGCTTATATCTTTTTCAATTTTCATGATATTCAACTGAAACTTTTTTTATAAGATGCAGTATAAATCAGAGTACAATATTTTTGTAGTTAAAAATTTCTGTCGTTTTCGCATACGCCGTGAAAAATTATTTCCTTTAAACGTTCATATCTCATCGAAATTTTAATATTTTTATTTACCGTTTTAGCATGTTCTTTCTCTAGTATTTTGTCATCTTTCCTGAAGTTTTGATAAGGTTTGGTGTTATGAGCAAAAACCCTTCAAATAAAATTGCCGCTTTTTAAAAAATGTTTCATATCTTCGGAAGTAAGAGTGGTACGTTCATAAAAATTTGGACAGTAATTATACATAGTATGCTAATTAATTACTGAAGCTTATAGCTTATTCCAAGCTATTTTCGAAGAGTTATGGGCAAAAAGCGGTTTTTCTTCCGACCCCCTTTTTTGTTGTCCCCCAAATGCATGGGTGATTTAATTTCAATGTGGAAATGTCCGGTGAAGTCTATATTTTGTATGACTAAAGTTAAAGAACAATTGATTGCTTATTTTGCGATGAACGGTAGGTTTTTCTTATGAATCTCAAGTGTTTCCATTATTTTGATAACTACCTGTATCTTAGTAGTTTTATTGAAACCATTCAACATTTTTGCTGTCATTTTTAGTTTTATTTTTCTTTATATAGTAGTCAGCTATTCTTAAGTAGTTGTAAGAGAAGGTTGTAAATTATTCAGTTGTTTTATTCGTAACCAGTGCTATAGCTGAAAAAACAATATTTGAGGAAACTCTCCCTGAGATTTCGGGGGTGTGTGGGTTGATTTAAGAAAATGTGATTTGAAATTAGTTAATATTTGCATTATTTTTTAAGTAAAAAAAAAAACATTCTCTTGGTTCAATACCAACTTAAGGATTGCGTATAATTCATAAAACACTAGTTAAGGTAGGTGAGACCCACTGACTTGATCCCCACTTTAGTTTTTTTTTTTTTTGTTTAAAAATAAGTTTCTAAACACTAATACCATTAAAAGAAAGATCAGGAGCTTTTTTTTCACTTAAGAAACTTTATCTGTTTATTTTGAAAAAATGGTTAATGTTTCTAAAAGTATGATTATGAACTTATTTTACACTCTAGTTATTTAACCCTCCATGGCATAGATTATATTTTTCAGCACTTTTAAGCAATTAGGATTTCATGCACTTAGCTGAGTGAATACATATATTTTAGCATAAAAGAAAGCTGATTTTATAACAAATAACGATTTGCAATGAATTAAAAAGAAAATAGTTCTTGAAATGCTTTTCTTAAATTCATAAACGCGCTTTATGAAAAATAACCTTTCAGTTGTGCTAAATGTACAGAAAAAATATCTCAAACTTTAACTAAATGTTTTGTTAATATTTTTGTTTTAGTTTTAAAATAGTTAAGTGATAATGGAAAAGATTTAAGAGGAAAAGTAACGACAAAGCCTTGTATCTTTATATGTACTTATACTCTTGCGTATTTTGAAGAAAAAAATGTTACTTCATAGGATTAGGTTATTGAGTTATAGTTTCAAAAAGTAGAAAGTTTAGAATATTTTTAAGGTTATATATGTATAAGGTTTATTGTAATAAACAATGTTGGGTTCTTAAAATGTTTAATATGTAAGTGATCACTTATGGGGCTGCTTAAAACGTAAGCGGGTTTTTAAATTTCTTTTAAATCGAACTTAAGAAAAACCTATCGTTGAATAACTATTAAATATTTTTTCAGAATATACTGAATAAGAGCATGGTTTGGTAGAATTGGTTGGGAGAAAATATAAAAATTTATCTTACTGTAAGAAAAGATGTTTATCAAACCGTTAAATTTTTATTCCAATAAATCAATAATTTCAAGAAAAATGAAACGTAGTTTTATGCCTAGAAATTACATTATTACTTCATGATAAAAGTTAGAAAAAATTATACATTACATAATCGTTCTAACTGATTTTAAACTGAGGTTTCACAAAGTCCAAGGATTTCTGCCTAAAAACTTTTGTTAAAAGCAGTTTACACAACGAACATTTTCTGTAAACACATACATTAATTTAATGAGTGGGTATTTTTAAAGGAATCTCACCTAATCTACATTCTTCTGTTATCGAACTTAACTTCAACCTACATCTGAATTTAAACACAGTTCATAAGAAATACTTAACATAAATACTTCATAAAAAATACTTAATTATATTTCCACATCACTTATTCGCTTTATTTTATAATGAAACCATTATAGAGAAGAGTCATCCGTAAAAAACAGAAAGATCTTGCCGTCAAAACATATAATAGAGACAGAATAAGTGGATTTTAGCATACAGTTCTGAAGTAAGATTACATAAGGATTTTTTTTTCTTGCCGTTTAAACGCATAATAGAGACATAATAAGTGGATTCAGCATACAGTTCTGAAGTAAGATTACACAAGGATTTTTTTTTCTTTCCGTTTAAACACATAATAGAGACAGAATAAGTGGATTCAGCATACAGTTCTGAAGTAAGATTACATAAGTTTATGTTTTTTCTTGCCGTCTAAACACATAATAGAGACAAAATAAGTGGATTCAGCATACAGTTCTGAAGTAAGATTACATAAGTTTATGTTTTTTCTTTCCGTTTAAACACATAATAGAGACAGAATAAGTGGATTCAGCATACAGTTTTGAAGTAAGATTACATAAGTTTATGTTTTTTCTTGCCGTCTAAACACATAATAGAGACAGCATAAGTGGATTCAGCATACAGTTCTGAAGTAAGATTACACAAGATTGTTTCGTCTTGCCGTTTAAACATATAATAGAGACAGAATATGTCGTTTCAGCATACAGTTCTGAAGTAAGATTACATAAGTTTGTGTTTTTCTTTATGGGACATGAGAAATAGTTTTATTTAAAATTCAACGAAGTGTATTTTCTACTTGAAAAAAATAATTCTCAATTTTCAAAACATTTTAACCTTAACATCTATGTTCAAAATAATGCTTTTAATTCCAAACTATTTTTAAAAAATTGTATCTCGTGTTTTTAATATCTGGAAGTTTTATTCTATCGTTGAGAAATAATGGAAAAACAAAATAAGTCTTAAAACCACTCTAATTACGAGATCACCAGGCCGTTAGTATAAAGATTTAATTGCAAAAATTAGAACATTTTAGAGCTTAATTTTGAGCTTGAGAAGTTACATTTAATTCTTTAAAATGCACTCTATATTTACTGTATACAAAAAATTCATTTTACCTCAATTTAAACACCGACGCGTTTTTTTTTTTTTTTTTTTCATTTTGTTAAATTTTATTATCTGCTTGTAGGTGAAAAACTTAAATTTTCTAAACTGCTTTGGAGAAGTAAACGGCACTTAAAAAAAAAAAACTATAATTGCTTATTATTATTTTTTTTGTTTCAATTATTTTTATTAACTTTGTTGTATTGCTCACGAATTATTCCCTTTCCGCCGAAAATAAAGCGTAAATATAAATTCTAATTTCAATTTTTTTCTTATGTTTGGTAAAAAGATCTTTCTTTAAATAACTCTGAAGGCACGAAATCAAACTATTCATTTTTTTACAGGGTTTAGTTGTCCTGTTAAAAAAAACTTTAATATCAGTGCTATAAAACAATCACACTACTTTCTTTGATTGCATTTAAAACATGGTCGTGTTCTATTAATAATCTGTCCATTAGGTTTCCAGACGATACAAAATAATAAATAATAAAATTAGGTTCTAAGCCGTTATTCCGCGATTGGGAGCCGATGTCATTGTTGGTTGACAAGGAAAAAACTCAATGATTTAAAATGTCAGTTTCTTACCAGTTTTTATTTGTTGAAAATTAAAATACTGGTAATTGATATAAAAGTGTAAGAATTTTAAAAGGTTTCTTGTTCCTCTTGTCCCTCTGTATTCTGCTGTTGCAACAAGTAAATGTTGTTACCATGTCCTCTCAAAGACAATTCGTTTCATCGACATTAATTTCAAAGTTTTTTTTTCTGATATGTACGTTATTTAATAATATTTTAAGTAATTTTCATTTTATTCATCCGGATTTAAGTGTTTTGCTTTACTTTACTATATTACTTTCGTTATGTTGTCTTGTATAATGTATATTGCTCTTTTTTGTCTTTTTTTTCGGGTTAAAAATACAAAGAAATATTCTATATCAAAGAGAATACATTAAAAACACATCAAAAAGGCATTTTAAAGGCTGTACTACAAAACGTATTCGCACTCTTTTGCCCTGTTTGCTTAGAAAAACATGTTTCTTTACTTGTTAAATGTACTTTCGTACACTTTTTGTTTTTTCACAAATTCCTGCCTTAGATATTTGTTTTGCTTTTGCAGCACAAATTCTATTTTCATTCTGAAGCAGAATCGAGAAAAGAGAAAATGCAAACATTGAAGAAAAGAAATTTGCTTAGAACATTTCAGCAAACACGTAATTTTACATAATGCAATTTCTCGAATGTGTCGAAAAAACCTTGCATTGCACATATATGTATACGACATCGAAAGAAATCTGCGATCTATAAAAAGAAGATGGAAAACAATAGTTACGAATTTAAATGTTCAATAAGGAAAGAAATACCAAAAGAAAGCTCCTTTTTTTTTGTAAAATTTTTAAATGCAGTTCCGGACACCTTTTCTAGTGGTTAGAGAAGTCGGACTGCGAGTGGGAAGATCCCTAGATCGAATACCTGCTCAAGCATGAATTTGCTTTCTCTCTGCTGCCCTTGTCCTTTCTTTGTGTGAATAAGTTGTGTGCTATGAATGGTTGCCTACCCTATTAACGAATTCTTGTGACATGTGTATAGTATGGAAGTCGGATTTCACACTAAATAACGGTACAATTGGAAAAGTGAAGCATCGCACTCAAAATTGCGAACCTAGCTGGCATAAGACAACAACATTAATTACGGTGAAACATGTGTAAGTGGACTGACTACTTGCTGTGCAGTACTCTAGTTGTCACCTTATAGAGGTTGATATATATTATTGAGGACCAATTATTTACCCGACAGTAGGGGTCAACTTAGGCTTTTATCTACTGACGGTACCCATATAAGTACCAATCACTTTTAAACTTAACAGCAAAACAATCATTACCAATGTTCTGATGGTCCGTTTTTTCAACAATCTTTCTTTGCTTGTTCGTGATTAGTCCAAGTATTAAGTGGTTTAACCCGGCCAAAATTGCAACAGAAGCTTTTTCAACCGTTTTCGAGTTACTAGTCGATACTAAATAACATATCCAAAATTGGACAAAATCCGGTCGCGGGAGCACTCCCAAAATCAGATATGAAAATGGGGGGCTATTGACACCTACCTTTAAAATAGGTAAGCTAGTGCTCTTCCTAAAAACATAGTAAAAACATATTTAGCATTCTCAACCGTGAAAATTATAGGTCAAGAGCTCCGTTTAATGGTTACGTTCAAAAAACAAATCTATATTACCACGCTATGGTAATTCGTGGACGGTACGCGTTCAGGGGCAGTAAAAAGTTGGGATGAAGCTACCTTCGCTACCAATATTCGATGTAGTAGTACGTCTGTAGATTCCAAGGCTTGAGATTCATATAGCTAAAGCATTGCTTTTCTTCCAGTGACTGCAATTAGGTGTGCAATTTTACTTGGAATTTAAGTGTGCAATTTTAAGTCAGAGGCAAAAATCTTTGCAAAAGGACGGAGCTCTGTCTCTTTCATCAGTTTAACAAACACTGAGGCATTTCCAAATGAAAAAGTTCTAGATGTAATATCACAGCCTGTATAAGCTTGAAGAAAAAGTAAGTAGCAGTTTTCGGGACCTAGCGATGATTGCGTATTCATAATATCGTGGACAGAGTTGGGAGCAGATCCTGGCGTTATATCATTGCGATAACACAGCCTGAAGCCATTATTCTTCTTGTGATACAGGAGCAAAATCATCCAATCAGTGTCTTCGCCTATTACCGTGGTGAAGAGATGTGCAGAGGAGGATACTGCAGCACGCACAATTTCCACATCAGCATCACCACCAATGTTTAGAACAGTTTTTCGCAATAAATCACTTATAAGGAGAATTATTGTTTGCTTGTCTTTTCCGTGGGCCAAGAACTATTCTTTTTTTCCGAAAAATTGCATGCACTGACTGAAATTAATGTCTACTGGTTTTCGTATAGCGTAGTCAGTGAGAGTTATCTTGGGTTGAGGACCCTGTGTAGCCATCAAAAACAACAATAGATTCCCCATACGTTTAAATAACAAAATTAACATAAGAAAGAGCAATACGTTGATACGTATCGTTAACAAGGAAGGCGATGTGTACGAGATATCCTCTACCCAAAACATGCATTTCCGCCTGTACCATGTTATCAGATTCTTCACCACGCACATTTTAATGTACAATCGAGTCTCGAGAAGTCGAAGCTTTATAGCTCAAATATTTCTGCTTTATGTCGAAGTTTTCATTGGGTTCAAAACTCTTGAATAACTCGAAGATGGGATTTCGAGTAGGTGAGACTCGATTGTATTTAACTATTGTGTGATACAATTTAGATTTTTACACGTTTCTCATCCTTTGTTTAGCTTCAAATAAAGCTGCAGTGTAGGCGCAAAGTTTATGACACGTTTTATCTACAAGATTCATTTCACAAATAGTAATATTCACCATTCTTTGGAAAAAGTAGTGCTGGATCAACTTGTATATCAGGATTATCTTTACCACAAACAGAAGCAGGCGATATTAAAGTTTTTAATTTGTCCGATTTTTTAACAGTGTGTCTAAATAATTCCCATCCTATCATTTTGAAAATAATGTTTCTACAAAATAAGTGGAAATGATCAGCATTAATACCCTTTTCGATAGTTTGAATTGTAACAATATTGCGTAGAGTGAAGTCAAAATGAAACGGAGATACTGAACCAAAAGTGGGACGTCAATGAAAAAGGGAAGATGTGTTGGCCGGATAGGGTTTTACAAAATAAATAAATAAATAAATAAATAAAAAAAAAATGAAATTAAAATTTTTTTTTCAACCTTCTGTGTTTTATTAACGTTGTGTTTTCTACTGGTAGCAAACTAAATTATTTAATTAAGCGATTATAACTTTCACGTAATCTATAAATTCAAAGTCTCAAGCAATATGTACTTTCTTTGTACAAATAAAAAAATGACATTATAAGTTGTTCCTCCTGTAAGATTTCGGGAAAATTTTACTTAGGGAAAAATATTATTAAATTAACTAATGAAGTAATAAAATTAAGGAACTTATCTGAAATTAAAACACGGTTTTTAATATGAACTTTTACTTTTTTTTTTGTCAGCGGAATGGATCGGCATTCAATATTGGTCATATACGACCCGCAGCCCTCAGCTTTTCAACCTCTAGTTTAGTCCACTAATGAAACTTTACTTTTAACATATATGGTGTAACTATATTTTTTTCAACCTTTATGAACTATATAGGTTGAAATCATAGTAGACAGGGAAACAAATGCGTCGAGTTATCGGGATGGTCAAATTATCCAAGTGACGGGTTAGCGAGGTTTTAACTTATTATTCTGATATAAACATTAACCAAGACGCATCGTCTGTAATATTTCAGCTGAGAAGGCTCAATTTGTTGTATTATATGTTTTAAAGAAGAATAATAGCTTACCTTTTTTGAACATAATTGCCATTAGCCCCCCATTTTCAAAGCTAACTTTGGAGGTGTTCCCGTGACCGGATTTTGTCCGATTATGGATATGTTGTTCTGTAAGAGTTACTGATATAAAACAATTGAAAAACCTTCTTTTGCAATTTTGGACGGGTTAAGGGTATTTTTCCGTTAGTTTGACTGAACTCTATATATTGCATTAGTTGTTCAAGGCTGATTAATTTTTGTAAGAGGAAAGCTATTTTCGAATGGACATTTGTTCTTTTAATGCCATTTTGTAGGAATTGCCGTCCTTATTTTTGCTTTGCTATAAATATATGATATTAAGAGCGGTATTTTTATTAATCAGGCAGTCATTTCTTATTTTGCAGAAAATTTCAGACTATGATCTTTATTTAAAATTATTAAACACGTTTTTTTGTGTGTGTGTTTTTTTTTTTTTTGCACAAAAACTCAGGCGTCACTCAGAACATGCAAATAAGGCTTGTTTTAAAAGCGTGTTGTGAAGCTCGTGTGTATTATTTTTCCGTGAAATTGAACGAATTGCGTTCATGTTAGCCAGGAATACCTTTTAAGAAGACGAAGAAGCCATTATCAACAGCTCACCGAGTTTAAACGAGGTCGTACAAATTGGCTACGAGAAGGTGGATTTTCATTTCGCGATATTGCAGAAAGACTTGGGTGGGAATGTTTAAACCATGCATGATTATTGGAAGCTATGGGCAAGGGATGGTACTACCTCAAAAAGATCGAGTTCCGAGCTGCCACGTGGCGCGACTGAGAAGGAAGATCGCCGAATCTTGCGGACGGCTGTGGCGCATCGTACTGCATCTGCGGCTGACATTCGAGCTGCAGTTGGTACCGTCGTGCCCAAGGAACGGTAAGAAACTGTTTACTTCAAGGACAGCTCCGAGCCAGGCAGCCTGTAGCCGGTATTCCATTGACTGCAAACCATTGCCTTTTCCGACGGCATTGGTGCCACGACAGAGCTCACTGGAGGTCGAAGTAGAGATCTGTTGTAATTTTTGATGAAAACAGATTCTGAATTAGTGCCAGTGGTGGCTGTATATTGGTCAGAAGGAGGACAGGGGACCGCCTACATCCAAGCGGTCTACGGCCTAGACACACGGGACTCACACCTGGAGTTATGGTCTCTGGAGCAATTTCCTACGACAGCAGGGGCATTCTTGTGGTTATCCCAAACTCACTGACTGAAAATTTTTCGTCAGTCTGTTAATTTAACCAGTAGTACAGCCCTTCATGAGTAGCATTCAAGGGGGCGTTTTCCAACCGGATAACGCTCGCCCTCACATCGCTGCTGTAACGCGATGTGCTCTACAGAGTGCTGACATGTTACCATGATCTGCAAAATCACCAGGTCTGTCTCCAACTGATAACGTATGAGATATCATGGGATGGCACCTCGAGCATCATCCACAGTCAGCAATGACGGTCCTAGTATCGACACAGCAAGTGCAACAAGCATGGAACTCCATACCATAAAGTGATATTCGGCACCTGTATGACATAATGCATGCACGCTTGCAGGCTTGCCTTCAAAATTCTGGAGGTTACACCCTCAATTAAATTAACATAATTTCACATTTGCACAGCATTTTCTTGAGCTTAAATTAGCCAGTGATCTTGTACATTTAATCAATTAAACATGTTAACTAGACAATTGCATTACCTAAATTTCATTACTCTACGGCAATTTTTTCTTGCTGTTGGGATGTTTTTTTCCGCCAGTGTATTTAAAGAGAAGTACATACATTTAATTACATTGAAAGGTGTTTTATTGCGCGATTACTATGATTTTTATGTTAGTGCAACGATTTTTTTCCTCTAGCGGACATTAAATTAATTAACATATTTCTAATTGTAACTATTAGACGTATTGATAATGATAATTATGGTAAATTCTGTCAGATTTTGCGGGTAAAACTTTTTGTAATTTGCTAACAAATGACTTCTTACGAGTCAAAAATTGCATTGCTCGTTTTTTCCAGCGATGAAAATGCAGATGAAAAATATTTTCTCTAATTAGGAAGATGGTTGGAGTGGATGATTAGGGAAGAAATATATAACTCCGTATCTCCACCGATAGCTTTTAAGAGTGCAAGTTACGAGGTCGTAACTTAAATTAGTTAAGATTTTTCCTCCTTAGAGATTTAACAAAACTAATAAATATGTGATAATTGAATCCGGCGTACGTTCATGGTTTTAAATCTATGCTGTCTGAGAAAAGATAATAAAATGCAAAGAGATATATTTGCTGAAGCTTAAATTTTAAATTATTAAGAATACAATATGTTTCTGGAGGAAGTTTTTGTCTGGAGGAGGTCTGGTTTAAAAGTAGAAGTTTCTCAAGTCTATAAATTCATATGCATAAAAACATAGCGGAATTTAAATTACCATTAAATTAAGAATTTATTTAATTAACGGGGATTCTAGATTTTCGAGGATATTTAAATGACTTATCCAATTAAAAATTAAACAGAAATATGATACTTTGCCATTCAAAAGTAAGTTTTTAGTGCCAAATCATGAAACACTGCACTACCATTGCTTGTAATATACATAGTGTTTTTAAACTCTCGGGCAAAACTGAGGAATGAGAGAAAACAAAGCGAGAAATATTATATAGGCACACATATGATTGCAAACGCAAAGCTAATGCACTGCATACTGCTACAAGGCAAAACCTTATAGCATCCCCGTAACGCTAAATAGCCACCACTGTTGGGTATTGGAGGCGAGCGATGTTCATATTCGAACACAACTTCCTGTTTACCGGAGCCTTGAAAATGCTAACTGCAACTGTACCGGAGGAATTCTTCCTTTCTGGTTTGGCAAACTCCTGTAGCCAATCAGGGAATGACAGTTTAGTTTAGGTTCAGGTTTTTCTGATTTATGGGGCGCGGGCCTTTTGCGCTAAGTTTGCGTTTTGAGCACTTTAGTTGAATTTTAACGTTTGCTGGGGGCTGAGGGTTGCCTCAGTCCCCAGAATTTTTTCTCATATACCATATAAAACGTTTGCTCAGCTCCAGAAGCCCTTCTTCCTTTTACTGTATATAATGAATAATACTTGAGCAGAAGTTCCCATCCAAGGGTTTTTTTTATTAATAGTTAATTGAAATGAAGTTTTATGAATCAGTATTTAAACACATAATCAAGAATGTCGGCCGTGTGATAGTTGAAGGGCCTACAGAGTGACTCATCGTTCTTTTTTGCAAATAAACTTTGTGAATTTGCACCTGTATTGAACGCCTGAAGCGCGTAGGTGCACAAAAATGATGTTTTTAAGAATCAGTTTTGACACATAATCAAGAATGTCGGCCGTGTGAGAGTGGAAGGGCCTGCAGAGTGACTCATCTTTCTTCTTTGCAAATAAACTTTGTGAACTAGCACCTGTATTGAACGCCTGAAGCACGGAAGTGCACAAATGACGATGAAAGGTGTGAACTTTAACTACGGATATCATCTTTAAATAAAACACCACCTCGACCGACTGAATGATTCGTCTCTTCTATTTACAAAGTAAATTTGAGAACTGAGAACTCCTGTAGTGAACGCCTGAAGTATGTAAGTGAACAAATTCTTGGGTACCCAATTTTGTATTTTCATTATGGCCATATTTTACATTTAAATTTAAGTAGCTACTTTCATTTTTTATTTGATGTTTAAATTGTTAAAATAAAATCAAGTGAATTTAGATCAAAGTGTGATTATTTGTCTATTGCATGATATATATTTAGGAGTTTAAAAATTGTGAAGCACATTTTGGAATTAATTCAATTTGGTTTAAATAGTGAGATTCTGGTGAAGTTTTAATTATTCCTTTCTCGCAATGTACTAACCACTGTAACCATTAATTGGTGCCGTTTTGGCTAAAACCTTCAAGCATCACTGTACCACATACCTTCAATGTCAGAAACTGAGGGGTATGAAACAGAGAGCCAAGAGACTTTGCCGCCACAATTTTTTTTGTAAAGTTTCAACCTTCTATATTCCATATACAAAAAGAAAATTGGAGTTCAACAGTTCCTGGTAAGAGTTTTGGCTCACAGCAACTTCCATGTCTTGAAAATCCGCTTAATTTTTGGTGCCGCACCTTCAGCTTTAGGTGTTCATAAAAACTAAACAACTCAGCTTTAGAGCAAAACATTCTGGATTTGGTCTTTCAATAATATAATAAACGTTTGGTATTTTTTGGGAGAAAATCTGAGAGGTCATGAATCACCTCATAATGCTAGGCGTGACAGTTTCTCAGATTCTTGATTTTAACCCATTTATGCCTAGCGTCCCTTTTTAGGGACGGTCCAAAAGTGTGTCTGAATTTTCCAAAAATGAACATTTCAACCAAATAATTGTGTTTAATTATTACTTTGGTATTGCTTCAATTCTGTATTAACAAATTGCAGCACATAACCACTATAAAGTGTGATCTGTGTGTGCTTTGATTATGATCTTTATCAAAAATTACATCGTTCACAATCTCAAGAACAAAAAGCTAAGTTTTTAAAGTTATTAACAAGTAAATCTATCTGTGTTTGATATATGTGCTACTTTGATTGATGTTTTAGTTTACCTTTTTTGCAATTTTGTAAATTTTAATTTTTTTAAGGATTTTATAGCAATTTAAGAACGTCCCTAAAAAGGGACGCTAGGCACCAAAGGCTGCATTATTTAACCGTTGCTGATTTCTTTCTTAGAATCTATAATTTACATCAAAATAAGTTAGTAAATGTTTTTAGACTGAAAAACAGATAATAATTGTCATTTTTAAAACTTATTTTATTTTCAAAATCTAATTAAATTAAATTAATTAATATATATAAACTTAATTATACAATGTTCTTAAATATTTTCTTTTCTTTTCTTTTTAATTACAAAAAATACTCAAGGTAAATTTTGAAAGAAAGCTATTTCAAAAATGTAATTCTTTAAAACACTAATTATTCGTTGTATTTAATTACTTTTCTATTATGCATTTAGGTGTTTATTATTGTTTAGTCTGACTTTTGAAGAAGCCCTAAGCTGTTTCAGAAGCTTAGCATTTCACCTTGATGAAGAATTCAAGGATTGCATGTGTGTCTGTTGTTTGGGAAAGGGGGGGGGGTTGCAGATTTAATTTCAGAATTCCCTGAGCATGCCAATTTTGATCTCTACTGTGACAATTTATTTACTTCTCTTGCGCTCCTACGTGATTATTTGTCTCAGCAAGGTTTTGTGCAAGAATCGGATTAAAAAATGCTCATGAACTAAAGTTACGTTGTTCAAAAAAGAAAAGAGAGGAAGTTTTGAATAAATGTCGATGACAGGTAAAATAATATTACGTTGGTTCGGTGGAATAATAGCAATGTCATAACTATTGCATTGAATCTTCATGGAGTTTATCCTATTGTAAAGGCTAAGCGATTGTCCAATAGCGAAAAGAAAGTAATTGAAATTGATGAACCAAATATATATGGTTGCTCAATACAATCGTTGCATAGAGAAAAAGATCCCATGCATCAAATATCGGGAACTACCGGTTTTTGATCCACTCTAAAAAATGGTGGTAGCCGCTCTTCATTTTTATTTTAGAAGCTGCTGTACAACATGCATTGAGCTCAAGAGAGTTGAGTTAGGTATTATGGGGCTAGTTGTTATATTGCTTTAAATAAGACTCAGGTAAGATGTGCCCATTGAAGTAAAAGAGCTTATCGGAATGCAGCAAATGCAATACGTAGGTTTGCAGAACAAATGTTTTGCTGACTTTCATACTCAACAACACCAATATTTCCTTGTTCTCTGAATCTACTTCCCAGTTTATGTTAATTGCTGCTTTTATTTCTTCTTATAAATTGTCATTTTCAATATTACATCGTAGGCAGAAAAAAAAAATTGGTAAAAAAGTATGTACCCTCTGGTGCCTAGCGTCCCTTTTTAGGGACGATTTTTCTTTCTTAAATAAAAAATTTAATTTTTACATGATAATTTTTTAACTATTTTTCCTGTCTATTAAACACTATTTGTATCCAGTATACAAAGTATTGTTGAAAAAAAAATGTCAGGCATTAATGGGTTAATACAACATAGCTCCAAAAATTATTTTAAATAGATGAGCTGTAAATTGATAATTCATTGTTTATCGTAATCTTTGTTGGAAAATACACTCATATTTAAATACATGACTTTTTATTAATTTTTATGTTTAAAGGCTTATCTCTAATACTCTATATTCAAAATTCAACTGCCATTTTGAGACAAAAAATTTGAATTTTCAGTTTTTTAATTTATTTTTTAATTTCAAAACCCCGTCTATGTGAATTCTAGTGCATAACGGAACCTCGGTGCCAAGTTTGATGAAAATTCGACGAAAACTGTCGATTTGTATCAGGAACAAGCATACTTACATACATTTTTATATAAATAGATTATAATGCTTTTATAGCTTAATATCATTACCATTGACCATAGTATAAGACATTATAATCTGGAAGGAAAAACATTGAACGCCTTGTTTGGATCCGAACTGTGTCAAAGAATTGGGGACTTTTTAAGGGCAAAAGAAAACACGAGTTAGAGCAGCAGCATAAGGCTTGAATAAAGGGCTTAATTAGGGTCTATTTTAAGAAGAACTGGAATCTCATTCGGCAAGATAAGGGAGACGTTTTCTTTCCAGTGCTTCCTAATTAGTAAGACGACCTAAATAATATTTTCCGCCGTAAGGTTTCTTATTAAACTTACCTCAGCATCCAGTAATTGCATTCCCATCAAATTAGATATAAAATAGTTAACTAGATAGATTCATTAAAACCTGAAAATGTAGAAGGTAAAATAACATAAAAACGTTACTTGTTTATGAGAAAAACTGTTAATGTTGTTTTCATATTTTGCAAATGCTAAATCTTTAATTATAAAAATTGAAACTGAAAACTTTTTACGCTACAAATGAGCGACTAGTTACTTTTTATGCATGGTATAAATGGTTGGTATATTTGCTTGAAAATACAAACCAATTTTGTAAAATGTACCATTAAAAGCAATATTTCGTATAAATATCAAATAATCGAAAATATAAAAACGGTCATGTTCTTATTTGAATGTTGTTGTTTTTCCGTGTTACTTGAAGAAATCGTGCAATTTTAAGTTTGCAATTTACCATCCCAACTAGCAGATTACTGTAAAAAAAAAAAAAAAAAGAATATTTTATTGTTTCATATTTCTTAGAGAAAAAAAACATCAACATTTAGACTGTAGCATTTTAACATTGATATAAAACATTCCACTCATATTTCAGCTATCAGTTTAAATACACATTTTCATAGAAAATTTTCAATTACTTGAGTTACAAGAAAAAAATAAAAGTATTAAAACAAAATCAGTTTATGGTTTAAACTGATTACTTCCAAACGTTCTGTTAAAAATTTTTGGTTTGAAAAAAGAAAAAAATTGTAATCAATTATTCTTTTTCAGTACCTACCGTCGATTTCTTTAAAGTCGCAAAAAAAAAAATGGAAATAATTTGTTACTCTAGACAAAACTCAACACAGATACTAGAAGAAGTATTTAATCTTCGTTTTGTTTGTTTGTTTGTTTGTTTGTTTGTTTTTTTTTTTTTTGCATTTCTTACAAAGGAATAGAAGTAAATGGTGTTCAGGATCAATCAGCTACTAAAATAAATAATAAATAAGAATAATTTCATTTACTTTATAATCAAGAGTTTAGCGGTTTGCCTTATATTATTTTTTCTTCCCAAAATGTGCTCTAAAGCACATTTTGGGAAGAAAAAATAAAAAGCGTTTTTCTAAACTACGAATCGCTTTCATTTTTTCTGCCCATCTTAAAATCATACAAATAACAATTCTACATATTGTGAACACACCTCCTAATGCAATCCATAAAGTTCACAGAAAAGCAACATCCAACTGTTCAATCGCCCCAATGCTTTAATGCATCATGAAATAAAATGCAAGCATTGAAATGTGCCTGAGGGCGAACAGCAGGATTCGCGCATCTGGGGAAATCATACGCAAATGCAAATGGAAAATATGGCACGCCGTTTGTTGAGAGCAAATTCAAAAGGCGATGCACTTCACTGAAGAAGTGGATTTCTTCTCAATGTAACCGGAAATTGTATGTGATTTACTGTTTTCTTTACACGCCTGGAGTTTCGAAGGTTGATAATAAATTTGCAAACATGTTTGAAAAGTTATTGCTGCTGACATTGTTCCTATTTTTGAAAGATATTTATACTTACAGAAGATTTTCCGATTTAAGTTCATAATATTTTGTTACTTTTAAGTGTTTTTTTTTTTTAATTTTTTTGGCAATTCTATTTTTCAATACTTTTTAAACTATGTATTTTACAACTTACTAAATATACTATAATAAATGGTTAATATAGACATTTTTTCAGATTACATGTTTATATAGTCTTGAACAGCTCTTTGTCCGTAGTAACGCATAAAGAACACATTTAAAATGCATATAAAAAGGAATTATAAGCCAGAACCCTAGCGGATATTTTACTGTTGCTACAGTTACAGACAAACATAACATTTTCTCTTTTCTTACATTTTCTTTTGAACCACATGCAATTTAAAATTAATAACTCCATACGTTCTTTTCAAACTCGGTTGTTAAAAAAAACGTTTCAAAAGTAGTTTTACACGAAATGAATTTTGCCTCCTCTATAAAAAGAGCAATTGCAATGAATTTTACAAGTAATTTTATGTGAACTATAAACACAACACAAGCATACTAAAAATAATTAGGATCTGGGTTCATCGTGTTTTTTTATTTAACCAACGTTTAGAGTTAGAGATAATTCAGTCTGGTTCAAGACTTTTCATGTGTTTAATAGAAAAAAAAAGTGTTCGCTTTTATTGTATTTGTTATTATTCATTTATTTCCATGCCATA
Organism: Uloborus plumipes; assembly: GCA_038373865.1. Lineage (NCBI taxonomy): Eukaryota > Metazoa > Arthropoda > Arachnida > Araneae > Uloboridae > Uloborus > Uloborus plumipes. The sequence goes on from JAXGGA010000118.1 coordinate 19,952, forward strand.
TACTCGTATTTCAAGCACGTTGTCCCTTTAAAGAAACGTTTTTCTGGGGGAAAATGCGTTCTTTTATTTTTTTTATCCGCCCCTGTTGAAATCGATCAAATAACAATTGCATATATTGTGAACACACCTCCTAATGCAATCCAGAAAGTTGACAGACAAGAAACATCGAACTGTTCAAGCGCACCAATGCTTTAATGCATCATGAAATAAAACGCAAACATTGAAATATATGCTCCGGGGTAAAAAGCAAGATTCGTGCATCTAGGGAAATCAAACGCAAATGCAAATGGAAAATATGGCACGCCGTTTGTTGAGAGCAAATTCAAAAGGTGATGCACTTCACTGAAGAAGAAGTGGATTTCTTCTCAATGCAACCGGAAATCGTATGTGATTTACTGTTTTCTTTACATGCCTGGAGTCTTGAACATTAATAATAAATTCTCATGCATGTTTGATAAGTTATTACTTTTGGCATTGTACTTATATTTGGAAATATATCCATGTTTACATTGTTGATTACTGTTTTTGTTCATAGGGTTTTGGTATGTACTTCTTAAATATACTTTTAATACAGTGCAAACTACACTCTCAGAAAAGTCGGGTCAATATACAGTACATTTTCCTTCATTTTTTGACGAAAAATTTCTGTTTCCTTCAAAACGGAAACTTTCGCTCTTTGCTACCGATTCTCAATTCACGCATGCGCAGTTGACCTCGACATTCTTCGGCAGCCGGCGGGCGCGGCGCCAAGCAAGGCAAGACCAAGTAAGCTGACAACGGCTTTGTTGTGAAAGGAAAACATCATAATGAGATATGAGTAAGTACTTAATTTCATAATTGTATTCTAAAAACTATGTAATCGTTCAAACTTGAAAACAGCTTTTAATGGCAGCTTGAAAAAAATATTAATTCATGGAATGTTCACAGTCTCTGTATTCTGCGAATGGGTAATAGGCGCCATGTTTGAATCTAAATTCCAAGCGAAAATTCTTATTTATATCAGCGGGAACTTATCAGGCCGAATGGAAATGTTAAAAAACATACCTCGATTTGTAAATACTAAAGTATGTTTAATAATTTAAACTAAATAATTGTTTTGGAAGTCATATTGTGGTTTAGAACGCGTTGAACTTTCGAAGTAAATAAATAAAAATGCTGATTCTTACTCATTCGTGGAATTAAAACGACAACCATATGTCTCAGAAACAAACATTTCCGTATTTTATTGGTACGCATTCAGTTGTTATTTTGGTATGTGTATGCAAAAAATGTAAAATATTTTGTTTTCTTTAAGTTAGCTTTGTTGGAAAATGATTGTGCTAATTCGTATGCTAAAGTCAATTCAGACACACCCTGACCTGCCAAAGAACAAATGTTTATATCACTTGAAATAATTTGTAAAATGAACCTTTTGAAAGAATTTTTCTGTATGTTATAAAATTGAACAATTGGTATCACTTAATTTTCTTTTTTGTTTTTTAAATTTCGAATTCAATGCAGAATCTTCTTTTCAAAACTAATTTTTTAGACTTCATGAAAATAAAGAGCTGATAAAATGAATCACATTGTATTGTTTGCAACTAAGAGAAACAAAAAAAAAGTTTCTTTTTTTCTATATTTTTAATTAGGGAGAGAATAAAAATAATCCCTTTCTGGAATACTTTCATCAGTTGGAAATTAAACTGGATATAAGTTTAAAAAATAAGAATTAAATTAAATTTTCTCCTCTTTGGTTTCAAAACTTTGTTTCAGAAACTTATGGTGCAAACACAAACATGCATGTATTAAAAACTTAAATTAAGGATTATGTCTGTGCAATCCATCAATACTAAAGAGGTAATTAGATAGCGATACATTATAGCTAGGAAGTTATATAATGTTTTAAATAAAAATTGATATGTAGGTGAAAAGAAAAATAAAATGTATTACAATTTTAGAAGATCCAGTTGAGACGACTATTCCACTGTTACAATATGTATTATTTGTCGAAATTTAAGGCTGCGATATTTCTTCCTTTTACTCCATATTTTCCTCTTGTTCCAAAAAAGAATAAATGTTATCAAGGTTAAGCTTTTGACTTATCAGAGCCCTATTAAAAAGAAACCTCTGTGCTCTACTTATAATGACAAGAATGTAAATTTAAAGCTTAGCTCTTTTGGTTTGTTCAACTTTGAATTTTATTCAATGTATGTTTTCCGTTTTGGTTGAGTAGCTTAAGCAAACTCAACCATAACTTCATGTGGTATCCTAAAGTAAATATTAAATTTAATGAGAAAAATCAAGTAGTCTATATATTTTAAATTCTAACAACTGTTTCAATTAAAAAATATAGTAATACAGGTATTTACTGTTTTTACATTAGATTGGCTTCCGATTCATAATTGTTAAATTTGATTACTTCTAAGAAAAATATTTGTGCTGATGTGTAAAGTAATATTTTACTTGTATTTGTTAGATTATGATTAAGGTGACCAGACATCCCACTTCTGGTGAGACAGTCCTACTTTTCGGCTCATTGTCCCCATGCTTAAATTAAAAGTCCCGTTTTCCAGTTAATGTTTCGTTAAACGGGCGAAACATGAAACTAGATTTGTTCAACAATTTTTTTGGTATTTATTGTCAAACAGGTTCATGATGTCACGAAAAAAAGTTAAACGTGCGAAAAAAATGTAGAATTGGTTTCAGTTTGTTAGTAACAACTGCATGGAAGGAAGTAAAATTTATTTATTCGACAAATGAAATTTGAACTTCAGAAAAAACACGTTTTTCAACAGAAACTGGAAAGTTTTCTAGAAATTTACTTAATCATGCATAAAATTTAGATTTTTTTAATTGGCATTAAAAGGTTCAAATAAAATTAGCTTCAACAGTTGTGTTTATTAAAAATTTGTTGACTGAAATTCTATATAATGAACAACACCATTATTTTGAAACTTAAGTTCTTTAGTGGTACATCTGAATTATTATTCTTTGTTTAAAATTTTCTGGCTCCCCCAGCCCCTTATTTTGCTTGAAAAATCTGGTCACATTAATTATAATTTATACATAATAATTTTTCATTAATTTAAAAATACAGTCAAATCGAGTTATTGGTGGTTTTAATTATAATAAGTTTTTACAGCCTTTTCAAGAGGTTGTGACTCAATGATAACTTAGAAATATTTGAGTGATAAGGCTTTGAGTTATCGAGACTCGACTATATTTTTACTGAATAGATATTGCAGTAAAATTATAATTTAATTGAATTACGTAATGATTGTAAAGCATATTGTACCATAGCTACAATTTTACGTTTGAAGAGGATTTTCATTTTGTTCAATTTCTTCTGGCTTACCTGTCTTTCAAAAAATCGATAAAATAGTGACCCTGATTCTATCTCCCCTAAAAGTCTGTTGTTATGTAAACTAGTGATTCAACATGCATGCTTCTATATATGTTTATCTCTTTTCAGACTAAAAAGTTAGAATAGATGATCAAGTTCAAGGAGCTGAAAGATATTTTGTTTACATTTTAACATAAGAAAGTGATTTTAATATGCTTTTTTCTATATTTTGAGAATCTAAAAATTCAATGATCCTGTACTATTCTTTTTTAAAGCATTAGAAATGGATATGTTGTTTGGGATCTGTCCTGATAACCTCTTGTCTGCGACACTTGAATTGCTTGAACTGAGTTCAGGTAACTTTTAAGTGTACAAACTTTTAACCCAAAACTATTTTATCATATAACTCTATTGAATGTATCACAATTTATTTAAACTGTCTCTTAGCAGGCACAATATATATAACAAGCGGCTATTTTGTGCTAATTCCTTAATGTCTAATTTTAAGATCAAAATCATTTCGAGATATCAAAAGTATTATTTTTTTAAGTTTAAAATAATTGAAGGTTTATTAAGAAATCTGTCATTTTCCTAGATAAGTTATCAAACTATACTCTTATCAAAGAGTAGTTTGGTAGCTGCGTGTGAATAATGTTTATTACTTTCAGGGACAAGTCCTTTTTACCGAAACTATGTCTGCACAGAATGTTTGTTTGACATTCTTTATACTGCCTGTCCGGCAAACATACCGAATATTTAGATTGGCTGAATACTTTAATATTTGGCTACCAAATAGTTTTTAAATTAAAAAATTCAACAGTTGGTAAATAACTCTTTATACAATGAATGAAATTTGTAGTATTGTATCAACTAATTTTAATAGAGCACAAGGAAGAATGTTGATGTGCCAATCTTTCCATTGCTCCAGAAAATCACAGTTGAAAATTCATAATTTTCTTCATTGCATAATAAACTTTTGCAATTTTAACCGATTATTTAGTATTTGGCAGAATTTGGTTTTCGGAGCATACTTAATACCATCTTAAAAATTTCTACACTGACTAGAAGGTAAAATCTGTCTTTTTCTATATGTTAAATTTATCGTTAGCAATTGTATAATCTCCAGAGACGACAGTTTTGCCCTTGTTATGGACTCGCCAGTCTGGAATACTGAAAAAATCTAGCTAAAGGAATATGTCCTCTCATTGCCTGATAAGTCCATAACACTGGCTAAACTGCAGTCTCTGGTTGTCATAACTGTGCTGTCAGTATATTGCATGTAATTCTCCCTCTGCCCTGGCTAAAATGTAGTTACTTACTAGTTACTACTTATTCATTATCTTTGCTCTATGAGAATTCTATATCAGAAGTAAATGCTGGAATCTATGCAGTTATAATAGATGTAAATAAAATGAAGTCCCACGCTTTGTAATGAATTGATAAACTATGTTTCAGGATTTTCCTGCACTGATGATGTGGAGAATGAGTGTATTGCTGTGAGACATATCTTCTGAATTTTTAGTAAGTGTTTAAAGATAAATTTGTAGTTCATGTTATTTATATTATTCTATTCATATTGCTATTGTCTAAATGCGTGTCACTTTGAATAGAATGAGGAATCTGTACATGTAGATATATTTGTCTTTGGCGAGCGAGTCTTGCAAAAACAAGGCCTAGAAACAAGAAACTTAGTATGCATATGTAGTTTTTGTCTGATAATGTACACGTAATCGTTCTTTGTTCGATAAACTAATTAGAAAAAAAGTAATATAATGTTGTATGTGATTTTTAGTACTTTTTATCCAATAGAGCCTGAACTCAATTTTACTGGATTTCTAATTGTTAAGTATCTGTAACAATAAAATTTTCCCGAAGATGTTAACTCAGAATTAGACATAAATATTATCGATTCAGCTATGTTAAAGTAGTCTAAAGATTTTAACTCTTTTAGAGACAATTATAGAGCTAGATCAGGGTTCCCACGGTCCTTAAAAGTCCTTAGAAACTCCTTATTTTTCATTTTGAAAAATAAGGGCCCTTAAAAGTACTTATTTTTGATTCAAGGTCCTTAAAATTATTTTTAAGTCCTTATTTTTCACTACTGCTAGTAATTTATTGATTTGAAATTGCTAGCAAGAATGAAAAAGATATTCTTTCAGCTTTTCTTTTTTACTGCTTTGGGATCCTGTGTTGATATCTAAACATTCTCGGTGTGAGCAAAGAAAATAAGCGTATATATGTGTTGGGGAAGGGAGGGAGGGTAGTTGTCTGGAAAATATCCACTCGCCATTTGGAGTTTGCAAAAAATATATATAGACATGAACTAATAGATGCTTTAATAAGAAGAAAAAAAAACCTTTTAGCTCTACAAATTCTTTGTCCTCTCATATTTTTCCATCTGTAATCCATATCGCAATGACTTATTTTAAAACTGGTGTTCAACCTAAGTCTAAAGAAGCATAGTCATATGAAGGTTTGACAAATCTTTTTCAACTAGTTCCTTCAGAACAAAATGTTTTTAGAAGTAAATACTGACATGTAAATAATGAATTTTTTGATAAATTATTTGTCTGGGACAAAAAAAAAAAAAAAAAAATGCAGGAGCCTAAGTTTTTAGTATTTTTTATCTCTAATCATATTGAGAGTTTTTCTAGATAGCATCGTAAAACATGGAAGAAGAAAGAAAATTACTTACTAAGAACTGTTATTTTCACTATTTAATTCTTATTTTAGGTGATAAATTTTTTGCAACTATTTCTCAGAAACCAGTTTCTCAATATTAGGATAATGACGTAAGCAGCTACATGAGTCAGCTTTGCAAGCTGTAGGCACTACTTCAAAACCATGTTTTTCAACCCTTGCTGCAGGCATACGTTTTACCTCAATTGAACGCATTATTCATCATGTCAATCAATGAAAAATATTTTGTAATCTTGCACATTTGCTACTTATTTGTTTTCACTTGAAAATTTTAATCCATTTGCATCTGCATTGATTCAAGTAAAAATTATGGTTGACTTTCACTAATGGTTATCTGAAATGCAGTGAGATTTTTTCAAATAATATAACAGTAGCTCAGTTTGTCATAATTTGTCATAATTTGAATTTTCCAGTTCATATTTGCAAAGCATTTCTAAGATAAATGAAATTTTCTCTTCATAAAGCACTAATTTAGACAATTCTTGATCCTCCCTCCTACTGCAAACATAGCATCCAGTGAGTCATGGAAAATCATGGATTTCAAATTCCGATTGTATCAGATACTTTGCATTTTGTAAAAGTTTGGGTTTGAAGTGTAATTTCTTACATCTATCCAAATTGTCTACCTGCAATTCTTCTTAATAAAAGTGAAGAATTTTTCTGCTTCGACTATTTTCGAAACTTGAGCATATCTGTCCTGAATTTTAGCCCTGTGTATGTAGTTAGGTTTTAGTAAAAGTGATTAATTCACTTTTAAAAAATTAAGTTTTTATCATAATTTTACCAAAATCTGAACTATACTGAAGTAAATAGAAGTAGCATCAAAGTAGAATTCCTTGCCTTTTATTGAAATCCGTTTTAGCATTTTTGTTTCATTGAGGAAGATAGTAAATTGACCCTTTTTTCCTCATTTTAACTTAATGTATTTGTATACAACATATTTTATACTTTTTTCTGCAAAACGCAGCCTCAAAGATTCTAGTGCATCTTGTACTCAAAGCTAGTACTTTTTTGTCCAGTGTTTGATGTAAAATTGCCGTTAACCTTGGAATTGTCATGAAGAAAAAGTTCAGATCACAATTTTTTTATTTTGAAAATTTCTCTTAGTCTTGGGTTTGAAATGTAATGATAAATGCTACAAAAACATTTTTTTGGGAAAAAAATGCTTGAAAATAAAGGGGTGTTTGTGCAACCTATAAAATTCATGCATATTTATTGACTAATTAATACAGGGTGCGCCAGAGAAACTTACTTTTTTGAAATGTCAATAAAAACAAAACTACTTAAGTTATTGTTTTAATTCTTTTTTTATTTGAGAATACAATATCCCAATTTTTTTTTCATTTAGTCTTGAAAATGACATCGGTTAAATGATGACCCCCCATTGAGCATACACTGATTAAGACGATTTTTAAAGTTTGTGAGCACTCTTTGCAGCATATCAATTGGTATGTTGGCAATTTCGTCGCGAATGTTATTCTTGAGGTGAGCTTTTGTGCGTGGTCGATCAACATAAACCAGGGATTTCAAATGACCCCATAAAAAATCGCACGGCCCCAAATCTGGGGAGTGTGCTGGCCATGGGAGATCGCCTCTGAGAGAGATGAGGTGGTCGGGGAAATATTGTCGCAACAAATTCATTGAATATCGTGCTGTGTGTGCTGTGACTCCATCTTGCTGAAACAAAACGTCCCTAATGTTCATTTTTTCGAGGCTGGGAAGGAAGAATTCCTCGATGCGCGCGTTGCGTAGCAGTAACTGAGCGACCATTCGAAAAGTAGCTTTCGACGGCAAAGGCGCGCTGTTCTTTTGACCATAGCATGATGGCGACTAATTAAAGGGAAAACAAAACTTGGAGATTTCCCGCTCTAGATGGGCCCACTTTCGGCTTTCTACGCAGCCAATTTACCGCGCAGGAATTTTTTCAAAAAAGTAAGTTTCTCTGGCGCACCCTGTACTTTCGGGGTCCTTAATTTTTTTGAAAAAGGTTCTTAGAAAGTCCTTATTTTTTGTTTTGAAAAAGAAGTGGGAACCCTGTAGATAGTCCCAAGTAAGAAATAATATTGAAATATATTTCTTAACTTTCTTTTTTATTTTCTTTTTTGATGAATGTTATTGCATCTTTATTTTTTGAAACAGTATCATACCTCCTGTGTGAACTAGATATAACGTGTGTAACATGATGTGCGCAGAACAAAATCTCTTAATTTGGGCAGTCTATATAAAAAGTTACTTTTAAAGAGGTGTAATTGCTGAATGTACTTTTTACTATAATTAGGGTTGGAATGTTTTTGCCGAATGTGGAGAAAACCGTCCCGGTAAAAATACCTTTTTGCCAAAGTGGCAAAAATAGTTAGCGTTATTTACAAAAAATTTCCAAAATTTTTACTAATTTTTACTTTAAAGTTTTTTTTTTATTTTTTTAAACTGAGAATATTCATTGCATCATTCAACCTACTCTCACAATAAGGCTTCTGTGGTAAATACTATTATATAATTAAGGGGAGAGTAAATAACTAAAATAGGTCACATGCTTTGGCTTAAAAGTTTTAACAGGGATGTGTCGAAGGGGATTCGAGGTCAATTCCTAAAACCCCTTTTAACATGTATAGGCAGAGGCAGGAGCGCCCCGATGGGAGATCACTGACCTCCCAATAATTTCCACATTCAGCACATTTTGCTGACGATTCGCCAATTTGAAGACAATATTGCAACATTGAGATTATTTAGTCTTTTCAGTTTTTAGAATTGTTTTTTAAAACATGCCTAATGTTTTTTCTCACTAAACGTTTAAATGTACAACATGTGTGCATGCTTGTATTTTATCATACGGTAAAATTGGAACTTCATTCAGAAAATTGATAATATCTCCCTTCCCAAAAATTCTAGTTCGGGGCGCCCCTGGCCATAGGAGATGTTATATTGCACAAACATGTAAAGTCTTTTATACCCCCTCCCCTGTTAGTTTTTAACAGGGAAGTCATTCCAGATCTATCCTAAAAAGGCAATGTAAATTTATAGAGAAATGAACTATAAATAGTATTTATAACATCATAGTGTATAGTAGTGGTTAGAGATAGTAGTTCAGACCCGCCATTTTCAATTTTTCCAGGGTTGGGGAGGGGTCACAGGGTTATATTCAATGCATATTATGCCAAAAAAACAGCCAAAGCAATAACCATTTATTTGTAAATGCTTTCATTTTTATAAATCAGAGGGGGAGAGGCAATTTTCTCCTCCTGACCCTACACTATGACTAGCCTAACTATCTTACTACTGCTCTGAGGCTAAATTTCTCATTGTTGCTCTGAGATGCTAGCATGGGATGGAAACGTTATATATTTATACATAACTAGGAGATGGAAACATAGTTTATATGTAACTCGTATTAAACTATGGGTAACCAATGATGAAAAGTTCATTAAACAGTAAACTCATTAAATTCAATTAAGTTTCTTCACTAGAATTGGAATACATACTTGTTTTTCCAAAATTGAATAGCAAAAACAAGTTTTGAAACATTTTTTCCTAATCTATTTCAAGTTTTTTTTTCAAGGATTATTTTTAAATACTTTAATTATTTAATTAATACCAATGAAATTTCTAAATATAGAGCCATTTTTGGGTCAAAAATTTAGATTTCAAATAAAAGAACTATTCATTGAATTTTTTCCGACCTGGTCTAACAATCTTCCCTGTAACCTGCAACTGCTGTAAAAATTGGAACAAAATCGGTCGGGTAGTTTTTGAGTTTACTCCGGACACAAATATTTTGGAGTTTGTGTTTTTTATATGGGTCATTCCAGCAAAAATGGTGCAAATCATGTCCGAGACTTCAGAGTTTTTTAAAATCAATTTTAATAACTACCACCCATTAAAAACTATTTTTAATGGTTCTCCATTTAATTTTGTGTCATCAAGTATCAATTGATTAGGTATAATCAATTTAGAAAGGACACAAAAAAATTATCTTTGTCAGAAGAAGGGAAAAATGACGCGTCCTAGCTTCAAATTGCTAGAATTTTTAATATGATTTAAAATTAAACTGAAATGTAACAACAAAATAAATTACAATGCACTGCGCAAAAGATGCTTCTGACACCATTTCTGCAGATTATTACGCAAATGAAAAGAATTTCCCCCAAAAACACTATTATTCATTCATCCATGTCCCTAGATTTTCGGTGTTGCGAATTGTCCACTCTGTTACAAGCCTTTTGGAAATAAAATAAAACTTAGCATTCAATCTGATATATTTTTTAAAAAATATAGATAGTATAACTGCCGTGATTAGCTTGCTACATAAAATTATGTAGTCAACAACCAGGGTGAGCCTAACTCTTTTTTTATGGTAGTCAATTTGAACTGTGGGATGTCCACTCTGTTACAGTCAATTTCATGATGAAAAAAATAGTTTTTTTTTTCTCGAAATTGCAGACAGACTTACAGTTTTGGCTGTTTATTCCACTTTATGCTTGTTCTATGATTCTAATTTTTCTTTGTGATTATAAGGATATTTTTAAAGGCTTATTTGTTCACTCTGTTACACAAAGTGATCAAAATATTTAAATACTTTCATAAATGAGTCATGTACTAGTTATTTACACTTCATTATACACAAGTAAATGGAAACTCAATAAAGAAAATATGATTAGTTGCTGGAAATTATTTAAATTGATAATCTTAATATAAGTAGAGAGTTTCAGACATGATTTGTACCATTTTCGCTGGAACTACCATATATGAAGGTAACAGCAAACATTTTTTAAACTTGCAACTAGGGATGGCAATGGTTAGATGGAGCCCTAAAGACCGGATCCGGACCAGGAGTCAAGCCACATCTGTCCTAAATTTTTAGATGTAAGGGCAGGAAGGGAATAAAAAGATTGATATTTGCAATGTGTTCCGTTAAAAGTTTCTTTTCTGTTACAATATATATATATATATATGTATTGTCGTCCCCGCTTAAATGAATAAAGCATACTGGAACCCATGCCATAGACACAATGTTAAAAATCCCTGTTTAATCGAATAATATATCTTGGAACCGACAGTATTTGTTTAAGCGGGGCCAACAGTATATATTTGGGAGTTTTTCAGAAGTTAAAAAAGGAGCAGAGTGCTGCTGCTGAGAAAATTGCATTTTGTAAACAGCATTTTTTTAAGTCACTTGAAAATAGAATAATTTTTGAAGCAATAATTTTCAAAAAAAGAATGCTCACTTTTAATGAACTTAAGTTACAAGTAAAAGGCGAGAATTCATTAACCAAGCATCAGGCATAGTGCAGCACCCTGCTCAGTTAAGTTTTTATTGTCTTGTTATAATTTTCTTTTATTTTTCTTTTCTTTTAGAGTCTTTGTAGAAATAAAACCAGAAAGAGGAACTATGAGTCGAAAAGAAGAAATTTGTAGTAATATTGCCTGTATGAATAAATGCCTGTAAAAATAAAATTCTACATTCTCTTACTGTAAATTCATTCTCCTATTGTTTACTAAGTTATTAAAACAGGTGTCAATCATCTTCTACTTATAAGAAGTTACTAAGCACAGCTTTTTGTTGGTGAATCATATGGGTTTAATAACATTTTTTTAGGTCCTGATGCTTAAGTCCTGAGCTGGTTGCGGCTAATTTTTGACTTGAAGGCATTTCTGAATATGATTGAAAAAAGAAATAGGTTAAATATAAATTCAAGAATACTTTTTAATATCTTAAAAATTCCTATTTAAGTGAATAATTGTTTGAAAAAGGTTGTAGGTTGCTTTCAAATACAAATTTCTGATTTTCTCTCGGTATTTTTCTAAATATATTTTATAAATATAGTTATATTAGTATTTATAAAATATAGTTTTCTTCAATTCAGGGTTGTTAAAAAACCGGTTTAAGCCCCGATCGTAATGAGAGCAATTTTTTTTCAGAGACATCAAGACGTTATTAGTTTATTGTCAACAAATGCTAAAATTCATGTAAATTAGATTCTCGTTTGGACTTAATAATTTTACATTTAATTTAATAATTAAGCGTAAAAATATGCAATTTCATTTCTACATCAGTAAAGCTTTAAGGAAATTTTGTTTGAAAATTTTTTAACTATTAAGATATTAGTACATATGAAAATGAATGGTGAATTAATGGTAATATGAATTGAATAAAAAAGTTGCATGGATGCAAAAATAAAACTATTTAGCAAACTTAATATTACATTGTAAAAACACATAGTTTGAAAAAAAAAAAAAAAAAAACGATTTGGTCTAAACCGATTAACTCTGCTTCAATCTGTACAAAAATTTTCTTTTTTTTTTAAGGGCTGAAAAAAGAAATACATCATTTAAGAGAAACAAAAATAACGAGTTTCTTCGAAAAACTCAAAATTTCCTACATCTAACGGAAACGATCGCAACGGACATTACTTCAAATGACGAAATAAATCATTTGTGTAACAGAAACAACCATAACGGACGTTTCTTTAAATAACGGAAAATTACCCTCCCATAACGGAAAAAATAAAGACGGAAATTTCTTCAATTAACAGGAGAAAGAACGAAACGGAAATTCGTCAAATGACGGAGCACTTCCCTCTTGTAACGAAAGAAATAAAAACAGAAGTTTCTTCATTTGACAGAAAAAATAGAAACGGAAATCCGTCAAATATCGTTAATCTTCCGGCAGCACTGCTGCCAAGAAAATTTCCGTCAATTTAAGAAGAAATTTTTGAGAGTGTACTATTTTGAATGCACTACATAAAATAAAATGTACTTATTATAGTCGAGTACTGTACATATAATATTTCTATATTTGTAATACAAATACACTCAATTTTATAAATACGGGGAAGTGGTATTTATAAGACTTCGATCATGATTTGGGTACTTTCTTTTTCTATAATGGGATGTTTGATGAAATGCCTATCGCATATTTTAGAGTAGCGATCGGAACAGTTTTGTTTCAAAAACTTTCTCTTTGTTGCAATGATACATTTTTTTTTTTTTTTCATTTTTTACAAAATCTTTCACAAAAAACAGTTCATATATACTGTATCTGATTTTAGCTGACGTTCACACATGAACGTCATTTCAAGTTTTTCCAGGGGAGAGGGCAAAGGGTCCAAACTCAATGCAATGTCATCATAAAATATCAAAAGTCACGCCCACTTATATGTAAATTCATTGATTTCTTAAAGTCAAGGGGGGGGGGAGCAATTGACCCACCCTGCCCCCTAAATGACGGGCCTGCGTTTACACGAGTCTCGGTGCCGTTGATGTTTTTTATCGATTGTAAACTTCAGTGTCGTGTTTTACCTATTGAGTGGATTATCCACAATATTTGCTTATCCGCGGCTACCATGTCAGAATGTTCAGCGGATAAACGGGAAATAAACAACTATGGTCTCCAATTAACGGATGCGGCTTGCTACATTGAAAAAAAAAGCAGTTAGTTTTACAGAAAAACAGCGAATTTTACAGTAATTTACAGTAATAAACTGTAAAATTGCTAGTTTCACAGTTAATTACAATACATTTTACAGCTTCAAATTGGAATCTGCTGCCAGTATTATACTGTTGTTTTAACAGTATTATGTAGCTCGTTTTATGGCAAAATTGCTCTTTACAGTAATAAACTGTAAAATAGAAAGTTTTACAGGTTATTACTGTGCTTTTGCAGTTTTAAACTGGAATCTCTGCTGCCAGTATTATACTGTAGAAACAACAGATTTTTTTGTGGGCTCATCTAATTAGTAGTTCAATAAATACATATTTACAGATTTTAATACACTTTGGAGAGAATGGGGTATGAAGACAAATGAAAAATGCATTCCATATTTACTAAAAGCAAGTTCAAACTATGGTGCATTTCCATGAATAAAAGAGTATTTTCTTACAATACAACAAGGGATTGTGCGTGATTTACAGCTTTCCTCTTATGATTACACTTCTGTTGTTTTAAAAATAATTCTCAATTTTGTGTTCGAAATACAGCTTATGTTCTTTCATACGCGTTGTGTAAAATGCAACCTATAAATGAAAAGAATTTCTTCAAAATTGAATCTTATATATTTTCTCTGAAAACGGAGTTTTAGAATAACATTTTATATATAGAAAAAGAATATACAAAATAATAATTTCGAGCTTGAAACATGTGAATATATATAAGGAAATGTTTTTTTTCTCATAGAAAAAAACAAAACTTCAAATTGTAAATAACGCAAAGTGTTTTCGAATATATAGTAGGGTGAGTCGAAAAAATCGATTTTTTTATTTCGAAATCGCATTACCTCTCAAAAGTTGTGGTTTAGTATCCACAACTTGGGAAAAATAAGAAAAAAATTCTAAGTTGACGTCTTCGGTTCGCGCATGAGGCTCAAAGTTGGAAAAAATATGTTAAAAATGGAAATTTTCAAAAGGAAAAAAGAAAAAAAAAATTGTAACTTTTTATAATGCAACTGTCATAAGCTGTAAATATTTTGTGCATTTTTAATCTAAGAAAATATTTTATAGCTTTTACATACCATCATTAGTTTGCAGATCAGCCTTAAATTGGGCTAAAATCGCCTACAATGTCAAATTTCGAAAATATCGATTTTTTTTATTTCGAAATCGCATTACCTCTCAAAAGTTGGTTTGGTATCCAAAATTTGGGAAAAATAAATAAAAAATCTAAGTTGACTACTTCGGTTCGCGTATGAGGCTCAAAGTTGGAAAATATATGCTAAAAATGGAAATTTTCAAAAAATAATTTGAAAAAAAAGTAATTTTTTTTCTATCGAAACTGCTTTAAATTGTTAGTAGATAACATAAGTTGAACCCAAAAAATTATATATGACTATTAGAAGTTCCATTCTGTTTGTGCATAAGGCTCAAGATATGAAAAAAAATGCCAAAAACTGAATCAGAACGCACTATGTCGGCGCTGTGCCGGTATATTTTTGTTCTACAGCCGACTTTTCTAGACATTACACATATTCTAGGAGACAGTTCAAAGTCCCTGCAGTCTGCACTCCCTTTGGTTGTCACTTAGTCAGCCTACCCGCCAAACAAACAGCATCTTTAATTAGCAACTGAAAGTGAATCAAAAAGTGCAGCGTGTTTAGCTTTGGGTGAGTTTTTTTTGTAACTTTATAGCATATTTTTATGCTCAAGTTTTGTTATACTGTTCTCCGTTCTCCGAATAATAAATAATGGAACCCCGGAAAACTTCTAAACGTTTAATTATTTGTCCGTTTTTTAGTGCACCGAAAGGGTTAAGTCAAAGTGTTTTACCCACATGTGCAGATGTGTTGTTAACTTGTTTTGAAGAAAAATCGCAATCTGTAAAAGGCGAACCTTTTTCAAGGATTTCAGATTGCATATCTGCTTAAATAGCAGAAATTTACTGCAAAGCTTCTATACCAATGTACAGTGGTAATACCAATGTGCGTTCTATACCAATGTACAGATGTATAGTGTACATCTACAAGAGATTGGCTTTTTAGTACAAGAACACGAAAAATTCATTGCACATCTGAAAGAAGCAACGTCAAAAAGTTTAGACTTCGCTTAATTAACAAAATGATTGAGTTTTGTCTTGAAGTTCAATTTATCTTTATCACGACTAAATGACTTTCTCAAAGTGTAGTATTATGGTAATCCTTTATCAATTTTACAATACGTACATGACTGACCGTTGGTATAGAAGCTTTGCAGTAAATTTTTCTATTAGCTATGCAATCTGAAATCCTTGAAAAAGGTTCGCCTTTTACAGATTGCGATTTTTCTTCAAAGGAAGCTAACAACACATGTGCACATGTGGTTAAAACACTTTGACTTAACCCTTTCGGTACACCAAAAAACGGACAAATAATTAAACGTTTAGAAGTTTTCCGGGGTTCCATTATTTATTATTCGGAGAACGGAGAACAGTATAACAAAACTTGAGCATAAAAATATGCTATAAAGTTACAAAAAAAAAAAACTCACCCAAAGCTAAACACGCTGCACTTTTTGATTCACTTTCAGTTGCTAATTAAAGATGCTGTTTGTTTGGCGGGTCTAGCTGACTAAGTGACAACCAAAGGGAGTGCAGACTGCAGGGACTTTGAACTGTCTCCTAGAATATGTGTAATGTCTAGAAAAGTCGGCTGTAGAACAAAAATATACCGGCACAGCGCCGACATAGTGCGTTCTGGTTCAGTTTTTGGCATTTTTTTCATATCTTGAGCCTTATGAACAAACAGAATGTATCTTCTAATAGTCATATATAATTTTTTGGGTTCAACTTATGTTATCTACTAACAATTTAAAGCAGTTTCGATATAAAAAAAATTACTTTTTTTTAAAATTATTTTTTGAAAATTTCCATTTTTACATATATTTTCCAACTTTGAGCCTCATGCGCGAACCGAAGTAGTCAATATAGATTTTTTATTTATTTTCCCCAAATTTTGGATACCAAACCACAACTTTTGAAAGGTAATGCGGTTTCGAAATAAAAAAAAAACCGATATTTTCGAAATTTGACATTGTAGGCGATTTTAGCCCAATTTAAGGCTGATGTGCAAACTAAAGATCGTATGTAAAAGCTATAAAATATTTTTTTAGATTAAAAATGTACAAAATATTTACAGCTTATGGTATTTGCATTATAAAAAGTTAGTTTTTTTTTTTCTTTTTTCTTTTTGAAAATTTCCATTTTTAACATATTTTTTCTAACTTTGAGCCTCATGCGCGAACCGAAGACGTCAACTTAGAATTTTTTTCTTATTTTTCTCAAGTTATGGATACTAAACCACAACTTTTGAGAGGTAATGCGATTTCGAATTAAAAAAATCGATTTTTTCGACTCACCCTAATATATAGCCCACTGTATTTGCTTCATATAACACTTTTTTTCTAAACTATTTGAAATTTAAATTTTTGGAAGGTCTAATTATGTTGTTCCACAGAACAACAAAATATGAAACGTAGTTATAAACAGAATTTTCGTAAACAGAAATAGAAAAAAAGGTTAAATTGGGGTGAGTCGCCGCATAGCACACAAGAATCAATAACATTTTAACAATTGCAATATACATTTTTGCATGTTTACTGTTTTTTATTTAATTTTTTGCAGCGAAGTAAAACTTTTATTTTTATTATTGCCTATGTTTTACCAAATAGTTTTTTAAAAAATTAAAAAGAGAAAAAGGGCGAAGAAAGAAGTAAAAGGAAAAAAGTCCTGAACAACAGACTGGGGGGAAAAAAAAGAAAAAAAAAAAAAACACGTACCTGCAGTAACTTATGTCATGCCCAATGAAGATTTGATTTCTGCATTTTCTTCCTCCCTCTCTCTCTCTCTCTCTTCTTTTGCATTCCAACAAAATGCTCGTTTGAAATTCAGCGTGCCGTATTTTCTGCAGGAAGAAAATTAATTACTTAAATTAAATGAAATATATTTTGAAAGACTAAAAAATAGGATACACTTTATGAATGCAAGTTAAACATTTTTAATCCCTGCAAATGTTTTTAAAAGTCCTTCTGTAATTTAAAAAAAATGTAGAAAAAAAAACTGCGTTGAGATTGAATTCAGTACTGTTACGAAAGCAGCATTTACAAATTTATGGTTTGCTAATTGAGTAATTTGAGCAATTTTAAGAATCTCTACTTTCAATTTAAATAATGATATATAAATTTTCGAATTGCATATTATCTTTACGATTATTTTTACGAAAACACGATTCATCTGTAAGTGGCTTTCGTTTACTTATTTAGTTAAGGGCGTGTCTTTGTAAACTCGTAGTTGGCTGTCAAGGCCGAGTATTTAAAACATAATATAACTATTACTCTTAAAACAAAAAAATCATTAATACTCTGCAGCTCAATTGTATTTGGAGCAATAACAATTTAATTTTGTTTCTAGAAATTATCTAATCCTGAAAACACAGTCCCCTGGCTGTCCCAATCCTATAGTCTAACACCTAAAGATAAAATTTTTTTACAAAACATATTAACGCTACACAAATTTGACGATTGATATAGAAAAATAGAATAATGCAAGCTATATTATTTGTGAAAAAGGCCCAGTCACTCAGTTCTGAAACTTTACATTGGCATGAAAATTCTGTTTGGAGTTTTTTTTTTCGAACAGTCCCCTGCCAAAAACTTAAAGCTGCGATGAAAAACATTTGTTACTCTTGCAAATGTTTTTTGGCATGAAGTTGAACGCAATAAATGTGAATTTGCCAAATTGTTGAGAACGGTGTTGAACAATGTTTAGTTTCAGCCCCACATTTAATATTAAAGTATTCATCTGGGTCGTTGCGAAAACAGCCCTTGGGCAAGTGATATTATAATCGTTAATTGGTTTAATTATGAAACATTATTTATTCCATGATTAGGGTCTAAATTACTAATAATGTTCCAATTATTTTGCAAATTATACGCAACTAAGTAAAAATAATCAGTCCCTTGTCGACATTCCCCTGCCTAAAAATGTATCAGGGGACTTGTTCCCTGACACAATTTATTAGTAAAACAGAAATTTCAATTGGTCCTCTTTTGAACCAAAGTAATAGATTCATTTTCTGAGCAAAAGTATTATAATTATACGAAAATATCAAAAAAATATGCCCAGAAAAACGTTTTTGACAATGAACGTTTTCTGCTTTCTGTTATTTTTCTGCATACCATATATAAAAAAGTGGAATCAAATTTAAAGTGCTTTCTTACTGGGTATAAATGGTTTCCTCGTAATTTTAAGCCCTGTACAAGCATCCAACCCCGAATAAATATATTTAAAAGGCAACTAAATGCATTCAAAGCTCTGCCACAAAATATGCCATTAGCTTCGTTCATACCGCGGAGAGTAATTGCTTGACGTCTCTGCCAGAATATCATCTTAACAACAAGACTGCAGTTAGTTTCATTTAATGACTTCCAGCATAAATTCATGAATGTCAAGTTTCTGCAAATTAACCATTGAGTTGCATTGTTTGAATTTGAAATCCTTATTTACGCGTAACATTAAGGAGAGGCAGAAAGTTGTAACTGAATCCTTTACGGCACAGCTCTGTGGAAAGGGCCATTTAAATGCATCATAGTTAATTTTAGAAATTCATCCTGCATATGACTGAACAATAAAAGTTCGTTATCATTTAGAGTCAGATACTGTTGGGATAGGGTTGTTAAAAAATCCTTTTTAGAAGCACAATGCTTTGTCGGAACACGGATTTTCTCTAAGGATATTTAATAACTTAAATAGTTCGCTAGCTACTTCAGCCGAAACAAAACAATATTCCTATGAGATCTGATACTAAAGAAGGTAGCCGGACGTTGACCATTGAGGATATTTCAGATGAGGATCAAAACCCTTTAATATGAATCTTTGCAAGTCTTCAGGTGTATCCAAACTTAAATTTTGTAAGTCTATTTTTCTACATTAAATCTGTAGCCGGAAGTTTTGGAATCGCTATAAACGGGAGAAACTAATATTAAGTATTGCATAATTCACTTCTTGCACTGTGGCGGGAATGTGGCTCTATTATGGGAAAGACGCATTAAATCATCGAAGTATTGATTTAGGATATTTACAGCTTGTATTAATTACATGCCGTATTAATGATGAAATCTGAAATAGGAGGAAAATGCGGATGAATTTAATTTTTTAACGTTATAATTTATCGTTGGTTTAGATGTAATGTTCTCATGATTTTTTTAGCATTAAGATGAAAATATGTAATATGGTGTTAAGCAAATTTATGAAAAGCCGTACACTACCCGTTTGAAATCAGCAGGGCCGTTATTTCTATTTACTACATGTACAGAAATCTGCGTACAACGTTACAATCTTTTTTTCTTCTAGCATTATTAATATTATTACTAAAGTTATTATGGTTTTTATTTTTACTATAGTTATATTCATTATAGTTATCATTATTATTGCTATCATCATCATCATCATCATCATCATCATCATCATCGTCATCATCATCGTCATCATCATTATCATTATTGCGACTAAAACAACAAGAAAATAAGTTATAATTTTTAAATAAACTAAAAACGAATTGAAATCTGAAAAAAAAAAAAAAAAAACTCGTTACCTAAAAAGGAATTTTATTCAGATAAATTTGAGCGCAATGAAAAAAGACTATAACAGTCTAAAAACATTTTAAACTGCGAGATGTTGTTAGAAAATTAATGATATTTTTACGCCAAATAAAAATTGAGAACTATTCTCCGATGTCGCTTAAGTGTAAGGATGAAAACTCAGCCAACAAATTCCTCACTGCATCTTAACAATTTTCTGCGTTAAACGGAATAAATCATTTTCAACATCAATCCACACAATTTATTAATTAAGAAATAATGTAATAGCTTGAAGTACATCGTGCTTAATCATAACCTTTAAAAACAATTTGCCTGTAAATGAATTAGTAGTGAAAGGTTTCATATTCTACCGCTCAACTTGATTATTGCATTATGTTACACTTTTCTTAGCAAAAGAGTTATCCATAATTAAATAACTGAAGCTACTAACCGAAACTTCTAGTAAAATGTGAGAGCTTGGATAAATTTTCATATTCTTTTATGTTACAATTCATGTTTACAGGCTTAATACTAGAAGCATAATCAATATTTAGAAGGGTTCATATTGTCCACAAAACAGTAAACAAAATTTAACTTCAAAAATATACCAAATTAGAAAGTTTACAATGTTTGTGCTTCAGAGTTCAAATGATTTTATTTTATTTGACCAAATTTTACTCTAACATGTTTGGTGTGAAGAATTATTGGGGGAAAACGATTTCACTAAAGGGCTTCTCAAGTTCATTAAGTTCATTTTTTAAGAAAAATAATTTATTTAAAAAAAATATAAGTTTAAAAGCTTCTATAGCAATGGGTTAAAGGCAAATGACCAAAACCCCCTATATATCAAGAAAAAGGGCATATGAAGTAATGCGTTTTAAGACTAAACCCCTATAGATCTATAATCTTCAGAAATATGGATTCTGAGAAATATACTTAACAGGTTTTGATTTTTAATGTCTCAGTTAGAGTAGAAGATAAGTTAAGAAAATCAATGTTTTCACGTAAACCACTCTAGTAGCGGTAAAAATGAAAAACCTTCAAGTAAGTAGCAAATAGAAGATCATAGAAAAACATGTTTTTTTTTACCCAAAATTAATTTGTTCTCGTCCACCCATCAGCGAAATGTAAGATTCACTTTAGTGACATTTTAAGACAAGTCTCAAAATTTGGCAAACATGGATTATTCAAAAAACCGTGATTAAAGTGATGGTATCTAAAAATGTTGACGAAGTTTCAGTGACTGTTTAAGGATCCATTTATGACTAAATTTTACGACATTTTTTAAATGTCTCCAAGACAATGTCATGTTTTATTAACGAAAACGGGATGATAAATGTGTTAAAAAAAAGGTTCGCTCTATCAATTGCAACCTATTAAAATACAGTGGGTGTCGAAATTTTTGGTCCACCAGTAAAAACGAAAGTTATGTTGGTAAAAAATGTTTTATTGTAAACAAAGTACTATTTTATAAACTACATTACTTTATTCAATGCAAAATCTTACATGAATAATATATAAATAATAGGAATAGTAAGGAAACAATTGTAAGGAACAAAAATTACATGAAACGGCTATTTCAAAAAGATAGGGCCACTAAACCAACAATCAAATTAATGCCGAATTAATCAGAATTTTTTCATCTTTTTTTCCTGAATTCGTTTATAAATTCAATTCGGTATAGTTTCTACAAGTTTTTACAAACTTGTAGAAACTATATTGTTGAGCAAGCAAACATATGTACACCATTATTCAGGAGCCATTCGAAAGTGTACTTC
Source organism: Uloborus plumipes (assembly GCA_038373865.1). NCBI lineage: Eukaryota > Metazoa > Arthropoda > Arachnida > Araneae > Uloboridae > Uloborus > Uloborus plumipes. Next base: position 41,789 of record JAXGGA010000118.1, read on the forward strand.
ACAGTGTGTACAATAGCATTGTCCTTCTGAAACATGAAGAATGGGCCCTAATGTGTTCTGATTACGGAAGAAAATATTATTCAAGCAGCTGTTGATGGCCTTCAGCATTCAAACAATTGTCTACAAATGCAAAATCAGTTTTTCTTACCCCTCCGAATCCGGCCCGTACCCTGACGTAACCACCACAAGCTTACCTCTCCGAGAATATCTGTCTGGCGTTATGCAGATCGAGCCAGTAATACTGCCAGCCTTTTGGACTCATCCAGATCGAATTTCTTTTCATCGCTGAATATCACACGATGCCAATCTTGTTTCCAGGACATCATTTTCTGTGCGAATTTCAATCTCTTTTCTTTTTGCTTTTTAGTCAAATCGGAGCCACTTTCCTCTTCACGTAAACTAAATTGCCGAACTTCTTTACCACTCCATAGACTATATGTTTTGATATTGGAGGGTCTGTTGCCTGCCCAAAGTGGATAAGCTCATATTTCCAGATTTTAAGTCTTTTACAACAGTCTTTTTTACTCGGAGAGTCACTTTTAATGTGCGGCCAGATGATTTTTTACTGCCATAATCATTCCCAAGTCGCAAATAATTGTTTACAACATTATGCGGTATATTTTTTAAAAATTCACCCATTCCTCTATTCGATTTTACACTTTCAAAATGCAGTTAATCTTTTCAATTTATTATAATTTTCCCCTGCTCAACCAGCGAAAGACTGAAACGGCGACCCATTTTATTTAATTACAACGTGATGTTCAAATTTGTTTAAATACCTGCACAACATCCAACCTAATGCAGAAGTAAGACTAAGCAGCGATATTTGTGCAATATTTTTGGAAATAACTGTGACTGGTACAAAATTTCTGAAGGTGGACCTATCTTTTTTAAACGGTCTGAAAATGAATATTTTTATAAAATTAAAATGAATTATTTATTTTAAAGAAATTTCTCCATAAATAAGCTATTTGTGTTACAGGGATATATATATATATATATATATATATATATATATATATATATATATATATATATATATATATATATATATATATATATACACAGTCCAGTCACATTAATGTAACCACCTGTCAAGACCCAGAATAACCACCTTTCTGATAAGGGACTGCTGCAAGACGTTCAGGAAGAGAGTCAATTAAGTACCTGAAAGTGTTCACTGGGATGTTGAGCCATGCAAACTTCAATTGCGTGATCAGAGGCGCTAGATTACGCTGGTGAGGATTCATGGCACGAACAATCCAATCGAGATGATCCAACAGATTCTCGATTGGGCTTCAGTCAGGTGAGTTTGCTGAGCCTGGGAGAATGGTAAATTTATCCTGGCGCCCTTCGAACCACGCATGTTCACTGGCAACTGTATGGCACTTCGCATTGTCCTGCTGTAGATGCCATCATCCAGAGGATAAACAATATTCATATAGGGGGTGGACATGGTCCGCAAGGGCAAATGCGTACTTGTATTGATCCATCGTGCCTTCTACAATGATGAGTGAACCCATAGAACCTTAGGAAAACATTCCCCAGACCATAATGTCCCCGCCTCCAGCTTGGACTGTTCCGGCAATGGTTGCAAGGTGTTTGCTTCCAGAGGTTTCAAGAATTTTAGGCCAACATCTGTCTGTCCGATGGAGCATAAACGTGATTCATCAGTAAATGTAACCTGTCGCCACTTAATGGACGTCCAGCTGTGGTACTGGCCCGCAAATTCCAGGGTTCGTCGTCGATAGACCGTAATCAGCATAGGTGCATGTACCAGGCTTCTGCTTCACGAGCCTAAAATCAGCAACTTTCGCTAAAAAGTTGTATAGTAGTCGATGTTAGTAGCCTCTTGATTCATCTGGGGGGAGGGAAGTAGAAATTTGAAAGCATTTCGTTGAATAGTTTTCTTTTTATTCATATATTTGCCATTTGTCTAAACTTTTGCATCGCAGTGTATCTGGAGTGCAAAAAAAAAAATAAAAAGTAAATGTGATATTAAGTCTTTAACAACCATCAAATGTGGCATAGATTATTCACTTTTGTACTATATACTGAGAAAGGGAAACTTTCTATAAATCTGAAGTTGCAAATAAACGGTTAAAAGTCCAGATTTGTTAATTACAGAAACGTTTAGAAAGTACATTTAAACACAGCTATAAATGGGGCCTGCTAGTGGATGTTGGTTAGATCGTACACACTCACATCGTACACGAAACAAACACACATGCGTGTGTCAAGCAAAAGTAAGGCTTTAAATTTGGTTATTTTCATTGACTATACGTATGTATAAACATGGCGAAATTAACAGCCAAAACAGTTCATTGAAAATAAAACATGGATTTTTTATATTAAGGTTTCAATGGGCCACATCTCGTAAGTTAAATATTCCCTTTAGTTTGTGCAAGAAAATAAAAAAGAACTAAACACGGTCTAAAAATAATAATAAAATGACAACTAAAACAACTCTATCCTCTAAAGTGCCGAGCGCTTGCACACCATTATATTTCGCAGCGAGTAAACACAATCACTTAAAAAGATCGGTTGCTTCGAAAATGGGGAACGAAAGGCATGACAGATTTATTTTCTTTTGTGTACGTGTATCAGATTGAAATATCGGAGCTCTTTTCTTAGAATTTCGTCATATTCAGCATTTAGAAAGGTTTTTTTTTATTCGTGATATCCGAAAAATATTTTATGCACAGGTTGTGTTTTTATATTTTAGATAAAAAATAAATACCGCAAAATGGGGTGTATAGGAACAGCGGCAGCGGGGTCAATCAGAACAAAACTTCCCGACCGCACAAAGAAATTCCTCATAAATATACTATTGGGTATTTTTCGCCATTATTTAATTTTTTTTTTGAAAGGTAAAATCATAGGAAGTAGAAAAAAATTACTTTGTATGGCAACGCTACTGGCTTCTAAGGAGGGCTGCATGTGGAATGCTAAAAAACTTCTCGTTTTCATAGACTGCAAAACTTCCTATGTAAGTACAAACCTTCTAATGTTTTAAACCTAAGAGTGGTATGTCTCAATTATGCATGTATCTGAACAACAGAATACCACATTACAATTTACTTTTTTTTTTAAATTGTGTCAAAAAAAAAAAAAAATGAAGAATTCTGAAAAATGCCATAGGAAAAATTTTGCGGGGTGTATCGGAACACTTGGTTCTGTTGTTACAAACTGTTTAAAAAATTAAGATTCTAAACCCAATTCTTCTAGTCAAGACAGAAACAAGAATTTATTATTGTTTATCCCTTCTCGTGAGCAACTAGCACTAGCAGCACAATCTCATCGGACGATGATCGGATCCCGATAAGTTCTGATCGGGAATTGCTCCAATATGTCTGATCGGCCAAACAGAATCCGAGCAGCAAAATCCGATGAGTTTTGCTCGAAATACGATGGGTTTTGGAGCAATTTACGAGCAGTGCAGTCCCGTGCCGATGAATTAAGGATCAATTTTAGATGAAAATGCGATGTGATTTAGATCAATACGCGAGCAGTGCTGTTCCGTGGCGATGAATTTAGGATGAAAATACGATATGATTTAGATCAATATACGAGCAGTGTAGCTCGTGGCGATGAATTAAGGATCAATTTTGGATGAAAATACGATGAGAGTTGGAGCAATATACGAGCAGTGTAGCTCCGTGGCTATGAATTTTGGATCATTTTCTTTCTTTCAAATGGGGCTGCAATAGGCAGTAGAGGCACAATCTTTTGCAGAAGTAGTGCGATCTCCCAACCAGGTGCGATTGGCCAACTTCAGGATCGAACCCGGGTTATCGGGGCGGAAAGCCAACGCTCTACCACCACCCCACCAAGTCTACGATTATTGAGACCAACACTGCCTATTTAATAAAAATTTAAGATTGGGAAAATTTTCGTCAGAAAATTTGATCATTACGACCACTTTCCGATGAAATCTGTAGCTGGGCATTTAACATTTAGCATTTAGCACCCCAGAGACCCCCGCACCGTCCAATTTTCTGTAGCGTGGCATATTTTCATCGGGAAATTTGATCGGAAGTATATAGTTTTCCGATGAAACATAGCTCGGCTAATTTTCATCGGGAAATTTGATCGAACCGATATTGTTTCCCAATGGAATACAGCTCAGCATATTTTCATCGGGAAACTTGATCGGAAGGATATCGTTTTCCGATGAAATATAGCTCGGCTAATTTTCACCGGGAAACTTGATCGGAAGGATATCGTTTTCCGATGAAATATTGCTCGGCTAATTTTCATCGGGAAACTTGATCGGAAGGATATTGTTTTCCGGTGGAATATAGCTCGGCATATTTTCATCGGGAAATTTGATCGGAAGGATATTGTTTTCCGGTGGAATATAGCTTGGCTTATTTCCATCGGGAAAGTTTATCGGAAGGATATCACTTTCCGATGAAAAGTAGCTCATCAAAAACCGTGCTCGGATACTGATCGGAACGATGTCATCGTGAGTTACGGGATCAGTTTATGAGGAGTTCGATGATCGGCCGAGCAAAATCCGATGCTTTGATGCTACTTGGGAGATCTTAGAATGACAAAAATTGCAGATTTCAAAAGATTTTTGCTCCGGGAGACTTCTTTTTACCTAAAATGCATGGGAAAAACTCATACAGACTTTATGTAGCAAAAGTCCAGCACACATACAGTGATGAATAAGTAGGAAAATTTTACAGGACAATCCCCAAAACCCAGGGATTTTAAGAAACTAAAGAAAATGCAGCGTTCATCCCAGAAGATGTTATGAAAAAAGCTAAGCTAAGCCACAAATGCTAGTTTTAAGGACAAGTACATATTTGTGGACGATATAAGTGACTTCAATTTATGTTACAGCTTTGTATTTCAGTTCAAAAGCAGTTCTCAAAATTAATTATAATTTTTCATAAGTGCTAAATCATTTTGAATTTAACAAACCATAATTGTTTACTGGTATAGAAAATAAATTTTTGTTTGACAATAACTCTCTGTTCTTATTCTCCCTCATCAATATTACTCATATTTGTGAGACCTATAACAGGTTAAATTGAAAAAAGTAAAACTTTTAACATGTGTTCCGATTGACCCCTATCAGCGGGGTGATTCGGAATACCCCTAAATTTCTATATATATATTCACAATAACTGTTCGAAATGTTATGTTTTTGTTCGGAACATAAAAAGCAAAGCAAGACCGACGTTTTTACCCAAAAAACCAAATTAAAAAAAAATCTTTTATCTACTTTTTTTTTTTACAACCGAATCTGAAAAGTGCTTCGATTCACCCCATTTTACGATATAGAACAGAAACATTGTATTAGATGGGAGAAAAAATATTCAGAGCTTGTATTCTAAGGAATTTCAGTCACATTTTTTCTCAAGGTTTTTTTTTTCTGAGCAACCACGACTGTTTATTATCCCTACTTGACCAAAATGTATGTTACTTTGATTTTTCCGATTGCCATGATGGCGAGAATAAGTCTAACTCCTTATATTCAATATTTCTTTAGAGAAAATCATTTTCATTGTCATGGTTACAAATTGTCTACCATTTGCTTTCATTCAAAGCTGTAAATGAAATGTTTATTATAAGTGTATTGGTGCAAAAATTGGGCATAACAAACCGGTTCATTTATTTTCGTCTCCTAATTACCTCTTCGTTTTTTATGGATATATCTCGTATTTTTAACTTTTGCAATAATCAGCAAAGTTTTTAAAATTACAAGCAGTTGTAAATGTTTGCAAACGATCCCAATTCGGATCAAATTTAGACATTTTCGATGGAAAATGAAAATGAAAGGCTTTTACAAAACTGCTAAGAAATCTGAGGATATTTTGCACATTTCCTTTAATTTAAAGATACCTGCCAAAAATATAGATAAAAACACAGTTATTGAAATTTCAAAGCGAGAAAACCCTATGGTTTGCTCTTTTTTCTTTAAGCAGCTTTATTGCTTCATGTTTGTAATATTTGTTTAATATTTTAAACATAACGTGATGGAAATAGGTTGACTATAGGTAAACCCAAGTGGGAACTTAGACTTCAGATATAAGATCCGTCTATTTTTAATTTTTCTAGTGTAATGACATTTTACTTTATTTCGTCAGGCAAATGCTTTGTGAAAAAACACACAAGCCATGAGCCTAATTACAATCTAAAGGGCAGTTAGTCTGCTCACAATTTTTCATGGAATTGGCAAGTGGCCAGTTTAAATGAGTCTCAGTCTATCAGAATGAGGGGGAAAAACCTGGAATATGCGTGTTTCGTTCATTCCAATGTGCTTTGTTAAGAAGATAACACATATCTATTATGGCAAACTACGAGTAGTATCCTTGCAAACTAATACATGCTCCCGTTTCTGCCTGAAAATCGAAAGTTCACTTCTTCATATCATCAATGGACAGGCAGTAAATGCATTGTAATAAAGTAATAACATAACAAGTAACATGAAAAAAGTAATAACAAGGAAGGATAACAGAAAATAATTGTAACTTAAAAAACATGTTTAAATTAAGGTAAAGTTTGATTCTTCTCGCCTTTTGAAACGCATGATCATTGACCAATGTTAAAGAGTATGCACTTTGACAAATGTTTCTAAAAAAGTAATTTAATACTGTTCTTTTTACTTCCTTTTACGTAGTAAAGGAAGTATTGTGATCGCGAAAAAAAAATCACTGAAATTTGAGTCTAAATTTTGATTTTTGCTCAACCCCGAATGAATGTTCAGTCGTTTTTTCGACCTGTTAGCACGTGCATATGTACCTACCAACATATAAGCAGCCGAAAAATCCTTTTCAACCACCCCCCGAGTTAATTACGACGAGTTTTCTCGTGACGTCTGTATGTACGTATGTGCGGATGTATGTGCGTATGTGGGTCGCATAACTCAAAAACTATATGCCGTAGAAGCTTCTAGCTATGTATGTAGGCTATGAGGATGGTCTAGTTGTGCACCTCCCCTTGTAGTTGCATTTGAATGTTTCCAAGGGGGTGTTTTACCCCTTTTTGGGGGCAAATCAGTGTTAATTTCAATGCAGACTCAAGTGATATGAATTGGCGCGACCACTTGGCGATATGTCGCCAATTGTTTGACGCCAACTTGGCGACATATCGCCAAGTTGGCGACAAATTTGGCGAAAAAAATATTTTTTGAATTTGGGTTCAACTTGGCGCTATTGGCGATATTTTGCGAAAAATTCACTGAATGATATTAAAATCAGCAATATTTAGAAAATTAACCATTGTAAAATATTTTTGCATTGTTTCGTGGCAGATTAGGGGAGTAAATATTTCAATGTTACCTTGCTCACTCCAAGCACTTTTTTATTATTAATTATTAAAGACATTTTCTGTACTTGCTTCTGTCATGGTTTTCACGTTTTGCTTCCGGTTGCAGAGTTAAATCCACGCGTGAACTTTAACGCACTTCCGCTTTATAGTGGAGTTGAGTCGAGTGCAATCATTAGCAAGACTACGACTGGAAGCTTTAAATCCGACTGAAATTGTTGGAGATATACCTTGCAATATTAAAGTAAAAGAAGAAATCAAACGAATGAGATTAGCTAAAAATCAACATACATTAGTCAAGTTCAAAAATTTGCTCAAGTGACTTATTAAAAAAGGCTAAGGGCTGTAGAAAATGCATTGATAGTTCTTCAAATTGAACATTACGCTTGATGGCGTTTGACTCAAAGTAAGTTGATAAATTAACAAAATTGGAAACGAAATATTCCCATGAATAAAAAATAGTGTTCGTGAATAGAAATTTTAACGGCGTTGTTATTTTGGTGAAAATGCGCTTTGGGTCCCTGCTTGGCGCATTTTGAAAAAGTCGCCAACTGGGGCGTTTTTCCTTGTTGTCTCGCGTAGTTGAAAGCTCCGAGAGACATTTACGCAAAAAATTGGCGTTTCTATGGCGACAAAACCGAAATCCGTGTTTGGCGAGAAAAGGGACCCAAAGCACAAATTAACCGTTATTTTTTCGATGAATTATGCCTAAAGGCGTTTGTCTTCACGCAATTCTAAATCAATTTTAAAACGAAAAAACTTTGAAATAAAATATAAAAAAACTTTTTAAATTTAAAGACTATTTCTGTCCGTTCATTCGCACTAAAAAGCATGAAATAAGTTAAGTATTCGATATAGTGATTATAGTGCTCAGAAATTTCAGTTCATCTTAATGTATTTATATTAACGTTAATGCTAAAGCAGTCAATATAATAAGTAATTCTTTTCTTGATTATAATGCTCAAAAATTCCAGCTCATCTTGATATATTTATATTTATGTTAATGCTAAAGCAGCCAATAAAGTTTAAATTAAAAATTTGATTTAAGAAATAGGCGGTATATTGTTTATTACGAATAGCTTTTACTATACCGCCTATTTCTTAAATCAAATTTTTAATTTAAACTTTATTGGCTGCTTTAGCATCAACGTAAATATAAATATATCAAGATGAGCTGGAATTTTTGAGCATTATAATCAAGAAAAGAATTACTTCTTATACTGACTGCTTTAGCATTAACGTAAATATAAATACATAAAGATGAACTGAAATTTCTGAACACCTATAATCACTATATCGAACACTTAGTTTATTTTATACTTTTTAGTGCGAATGAGCGGACAGAAATAGTCTTTAAATTTAAAAAGTTTTTTTTTATATTTTATTTAACACTTTACTAAGAAATTTATACGTAAAAGGAAGTGGTGTGGGGTCCATACCAGATTTTTATTTTTATTTTGTTTGCTGGCTACGTTTCCCGGTGATGCACGGGCTACATCAAAAATAAAAATTATGTCAGGTGTTGCATGTTCAACAATAGGCTTAAATAAAATTGAAAAATAGTGTAAAATTTTCCGTCAAAGTGCAGAAAAGAGCAAAACTATGATTCAAAATTTAAAATTATACATCTTTGGATACCATAAGTTGGTATCCAACTGTGCATATTAATAACATTGTTATTAATATGCACAGTCATTCCTCTCTACATATTTTCAGAAAAAAACTACAGTGTGAAAAGCTTCGACCCCCTAAGGTGGACTAAAAAACTTTCAAATGAGTTTGTGATCACAGATGCCAAATTCGATAAAGATTTGACATAAGTTCTATTGTTTCTGAAACCACTTGGGTACCCGAGCCCGAGTAGATACATCTTCCCGATTTAAGGTGGAATAAGTACGGCTTCCGTTTTTATGGGCACCATAAAGGTGGAAGTCCGATTTAGCTCAGAGCGCTCTGTTCTTTTGATCCAAACCAAGGGCCGAGCAATACCCTGGTCCAGTACCCCCAAAGGTATCGTTTCACTTGGAGGACTTTGTGACTTGACCCTTAAGTCGCCCAGCCACCATTAGTAACGGCGGTGGATCTTTGATCGACTAGAATCGAACCAGGGACTCTCCGGTTACGAGTCCGACGCCTTACTTATCGGGCTATCTCGTCGGCCCTCGACGTAAGTTGTGGATTTATATAAGGAAAACCCACTTGAAGGGGGGTTCCGCTTTATATGTGGGCGAAACCCCCCAGCGTGAATTATTGAGCATCAAACGACCTCAGTGTCAAATTTGGCAAGGTCTTGTAGAGCCCTATAGGAGACTTCTCCCTCCATTCGGAGACAAAATATACCCTATAAATTTTAGAGCAACAAAGCACCCCTGTGCCAATTGTGGCAAAAATCTGACAAAAACTGAATTTTTAAAAAGAACATAAACACAGATATCCACACACAAACACACACTAATTTATGTATATATATACATAGAGATAGATTAATTTTTTTTTGTTATTTAACAAAAACTGCTTTAAGCAATTTGTCTCTCATGGTAACTTTAAACTGACCGCTATTAGTGTAAAGAAAATATGCGCCAAACATCGAAAAAAAGAAAAACGAAAAATCTTCATAAAAGATCAAGCTTTCTTATGCTTCACGATTGCTATGTTTTATGCTTAGATCAACGAGATTCCGAACCATTTTCTATAGCAGACTCGTCAAAGAATAATGACCCTATATATTTTCCAAACATATTTTTCTTCAAAGAGTAAGAGAATGTTATGAAAAGGGTTTTAAAAGGAAAATGGCTTCCATCTGTCAGAATTGAAATATGCTCATGATTGCAGCCCCATGCAGAAAGGTTGCCGATTCTTTATTGCTGCGCTTATTTTTGACTTATCTACAAGTTAAACGGAACGATACATTGTAAGAAAATCACTGTATTTTTTAAACTTATATAAAAATAAATAATTTCAATAATTTTTTGAGTGATAGAATTTTTTTGGGGGTATTTCTTGCAGAAAATAATTGTTCACATTGAATGTAAAATATGAGTTATGCTTCAAAATCGTCTTTTTAACCTCCGGACAGCAAATGCAAGCAAATTTTGAAAATTACCACATTTAAGTTTCCAGTAAAAATATAGCATTTTTAGGGATGAAACCGTGTTGTGTCTTCAATTTATTAGTTAGCAAGTTCTTTGTTATAATATTATGCAACATCTTATTCGAAGATAGACGTACATTCTTATTTTCAAATGCTAGTTTACCCATTTCGTTTTAAAAGCATGTAAAAATAACTGTCCTCTTATGCTTTCATTTATTTTTTGCAATGCTTTTTTACACCAATGATAATGTGTTGATATCCAACATGACAATGATGGGTGACTGCGTTCACTTGAGCTGGTGGTTATCTGGCAGAAGCTTATCATGATGCAAATTATCTAAATAATTTGCTTCTAATAGAACATGTTATAAAGATTGACATTTGCTGTTTGTGTGCACAGTTTAAGAGATAGATATCGAAACGTGGTTTCGAAACCCACAGTATGTGGAAAGTGCTTGCATAAAACCTCATGTAAACGCTATAATCAGGGATCCCTGATAGAGGTTTTTCTGTTTATTACTATCAAGCTAATTTTCCGTGAGTAGCTTAATTTTAATGAGACGCCCAACGTTAAATTATATACGTATTAATTAAGCAGTAGAAAAAAATTTGGTTAGTTAGTAATTACTTTTGATGAACTCGTAATGTTAGGAGGAGGGGGACTCGTTGATCAAACCATACACCTTGTAGGACAAATATTTTTTTCAGCAATGTTAATAATTATCTTAATATTTAATTAAAAAAGCCACAGTTAGTTATAAGTTTTTGAGACCCATAGAATCGACACATTTGATCCCCGCTACCCCTATTAGCTACCACAATCGAGAATTGTTGTAAGAGAAAAAGTTGGGCGTCTCATTAAAATGAAGCTACTCACCGGAAGATTAACTTGATAGTAATAAACAGAAAAATATCTATCAGGGATTCCTGACTACTATGCATGTGGTATGTAGTGGTATTAACTGCATACGCAACTACGTACGTCGTTTGTCGTACCTGAATGCTGTGTCCAAGATTTGAGCCCAATTGCCCTGCCATGTCTATCTTTATCTTCCATCATCAATGGTGCAATAAAATAACTCTTAAATTCCTAAATATTTTCTGCCAGTTCGCTGATTGCGAATTGTTACTCATGCTTTGGAGTTATACTTTGCAAAAAAATATTGATGTTTTATTTAGAATTAAATCTGTCTTGAGTTTTCCATTCTTATTTTCTTCCTTTTACTTCTTTTTTTTTCATGGTAATTGTTATATCTCAAGAAATATTGCTGCGATTTTTATGCAATTTGGAAAGAAAATGAACTTGCATAAAAACAAGGATCAAATTGACTTGGGCACCAATTGCACGAAAGAGGGCTGATTTTTGAGACAGTTTCCTTTTAATTAAAAAAAAAGTAAGGTAAATTTTATTAATGCTACGCTCCTACGATTTATTTGTTGGCAAAGCACATGATTACTTTTTTACACAAATGGCAAAACATCAAAAAACTTTCCTTTTTTAAAAATTTTTACCAGTTGCCATCTTATATTTATTAACAAATAAAAGGTTAGCAATAAATGTAAGCACGTTTTTTAAAATGATTTTGAATGCTGCTTTTTTTTTGTTCTTGCAAAGAGTATTTGGGTAGTAGAAAAATCACCGAGTCATCGTCTTCTGTTTCAAGAAAACCGTATGCAAATAGTTATTTAACTATTTTTTATGAATGCAAATGATACAAATTTTCAGTACAGGGAATGATGCATAAAATTTAACTCTAATGCACTAAGATCGTCTATTTCCAATTAGCGCAATCTTCCCATTTTTGCAAATATTAAAACATTGCAGTAGCAATTAAATGAGATAAAGACGTTAGATTCGAGAACTCATAACACAGATATAAAAGGAAATTTCCTGATGGTGATCGCATCAAAGTTTCCCTTATTTTTGTTTTGCCAACTGTATTCTAAAGTGGATTTCCATAACTTTATATTTTAATGCTTATAATGAAAACGCTGTTTGTATTTTGCTCTATCTTATTATATCTCAAAGAAGGTTACACAAATAACCACATTTAGTCATTACGTGCATAACTTTATTTTTGTATCACTTTTGTCTGCATTTTCATTACATCATGATTTAATTAGTTACATCATGTTACTTTACTAATTAATAAATGAAAGTATCTTAAAATAATACAATTTGACTTTATTACATTTATTAAGCACCAGCTGCTTAAGCCTATTATAACAGGCTCTTGTGTTAAAAATAGTATCGAATATTATTAATTACTTCTAACATCATTAATTTCAATTAGTTCTACGTTTAGACATTTAATGGAATTAAGGGGTTGTAGTATTAAATAACTAATAACTGTTTACTGGTGTCAAAACTAATTTGCGAATGTCTTATATTTGCAGGAGATATTTCTGTTTTAAATGCAGCAGCTGTTTATTTTGGCTATTTGAAAATTTGTTTCTGAACTATTTGTCGATTTTTTTATTATAATAATACTTGAAAATAGAGGATAGCCTCTAAAAGCAAATATGGAATCCAAAAGAAATGTATACTTTGTGCAGATATGTGTCTAGCTTTAGGAGCCTAGGGGCTTAACGTTCCGGGAGACAACTTACTAGAGGTAATACCCAAAATGGATTTTAGAAGTTGTAATCAAAACATAAATGTATTTCAATTTTGAGCGAGAAAACAAATATCAAATAGTCCTAATCTTTCAAATTTTGACATAAATGGAGCCCATTATTTCGGGGAGGGACAGTTACATTTACGTTAGGGCTCATTTTACATTAAATGCATTTATAGTGCGTACTTATATTTTGTTATTAGCCTTCTTTACATAATATAAATAAAACATAGTTATTTATAAAAATTGTATGAATTTCATGTTCACATATATTTTTTGTAGAGAGAAAGGGTTTGTTTGTTGTCGTGTGTATAGTTTAACAAATGCTACGCAAAGGGTGGACGCCACTGCCTCGAGAAAAGTTGAACTTTTTTATTAACATATAGACAGCACAAGAAATATTTACAACATAATGAGATGAAATAATACCTAGGGCACCCGCGGGAATCGAACCCGCAACCTCTTGCTTTCGAGGCGAAACTTCTAACTCTGAACAACCGAGGCCCCAAGAGAGAAATGGTGCCATAATAAATAGCATCTTGAGTGACACCCGTGCAAGGAACGGCGTTTATATTATTTTAAATGATGTTTCCTTCTTACTAGCAGTCTACAAATGATGTGACGTTTAAACGGAGAGGGAAAATCATGAAATTGCCAATTTTTAAAATAAAAACTTACGTATATTTAGGGAAATGTTCTTTAGTAAAAAATAATTAAACAAAAAAAAAAAAAAATGTCACAATTAGGAAAAGTGTCTGATATGTTTTTTTTAATGCGACATTTGTGAAAAGGCTCTTACAGCTTTTTGTCTTTATTCTAGGTTTTAGTGTGCATTAATTTTCCACTATTTGGTGGGAAAAAGTATATAATTGCAGAACTTCCTTTTAGCATAGTAAGCTGAAAATATTTATTATAACCCTTAAATTCAAGCTTACAAAAAAAAAAAAAAAAAAAAACCCTCACATAACACTTTTACAGAATATTTTGTTTTTTTTTGCAATACAAAAAAACAAAAAGAGCTTAACAAAAGCTTGTTTACATGGCAGACAAGTAGCGTAACGAAATATTTATTAAGAGAAAAAACTAACTTTAACTTAAAGTCGTTCCCTGCGTATCCATAAAAATTATTACTCATTGATAGTTCAGAATTTTAAAGATAATTATACCAGACATTGAAATCAATTAGGTGAATTTAATTTCTTAATTCAGTCATCATTATAATAACTTCTTCCTGGAGATACTCAATAGAAGCATTAGCATCCAATACTATGTTATGTAACGAATAATTGTTTAGTTACGCAACGTCGTGAAATAACAATGAATGGATTCTGTCATTTCATTAATTGCATTTTTGAATAATTACTCTTAAGTGAATTCAATCACATTTCAATGATATTGTTATTAATTTGAATTTACTAGGAACAGACAGTCCACAAAATTGTTTTAAGCACTATTTATCCTCCCACACTAATTCACAGCTTTTAAATTAGAAAAAAATCCTCTCACATTTTTTTTTTTAATTTTTAAACCCAATTCTGTTATCTTCTAGAATGAATGCAAGGGATTTAGAAGATTATTCCAAGTGACTGATTACAGTTTGGTTAATTTGCCTAACAAAATATTTTATGGGTTTAAATTTTCATTAGTAAATGTATGGGATGCCCCCCCCCCTCCAAAAAAAGATTCATTTCCGTGGAAACACTCCCACCCCCCTCCCCAAAGATTTTTGAAGAAATGTTCTTACCAGAGAAAAACACAAATAGTGTAACAATATAAAAACGTTGAAAAAGTTATAATTTAAAACAGCCTAATCAAACATGTTTTGATGCAAAAACAATTACCCTTCCGTTAGCGTTATCGAGATGCAAGGCCTTCAAGTCTGCGAAGTTTAAGAAAAGAGTTAAATTTAACAGCTTTGCAAGTTATGGAAGTTACCACAAAACTTCAGTGTCTATATGTAGTAAGACATCAATCAGCAAAGTGTATGACAGCTATTTTATTTTTCACTTAAATTAGTTCCTAACATTTCAGCTTCTTCCTAACATCTTCTTTCCTAAACTTTCTTTCCTAACATTTCAGCACATTTTAAAACCTTATCAAAACATTAAAAGATGTTTTACTATGAACTTTCTATTACTACTCATTGAAAGGTTTTCATTATTACTATGGCGTGGTTTCGTGGTTAGAAGAAAAATAATCGTTTCCAAGAAAGTGGGGAAGAAAACACAGGAAAAGATTTTTCGGCTATATCAGCGAGAATATGAAACCAGGACCAATAACAGAGCACTGTACTTGTGAAAAAAGTTAGATGAACGAGTAGTCTTGCATGATAGTCTATGAATTAGTTTTATCCACTGCGCTGCAAGCTATTCAGAATTTGTTTACAAAGGCTCTCATATCAACTCTTGTTGGTGACTGTTTTCGGTATTTTCTCTCGCACAACTGAAGCACCTATTCATGTTTTAACTCAAAGCTTCCAAGAAATGATAGCTGTTCTTTATTCTGAAGACATACTTTCTTCAAACACCAACAAAAGAAATCAGTACTTTAATATGAAAATGAATCTATATATTACCTTTTATTCTCAAAAAAATATTCGTATTGAGATACTAGTAATTATTCCTAGATTGAGTGAGTAGTTGATAATGTTAACATTTCTTTTCGTTAGTCCTTCGAGAACGGTTGCATTTAATTACTTACTCTAAACTCCATTATTTTTAACCCTTGATTCTTAATGACACTTTAAGGGAGTAATAATTAGTAATATTTTACTACGTTATAAAAAAATGTGCATTGTCTATTTAATACTTGTTCACCTATCATTATACTCTGTAAAAATGAGGGCTGGCGTGTCAAGGCAACTAACTTTCCAATTCTCCGCTCTTTTCACCTGCTCGTTGCCATAGTTTTGGCGATGTGAACTTTTCCTCCTTTAGATTTTGCAACAACAGTGGTTAAATGCAAAAGGGCCTTTGTGCGTAAACTAGTTTTCAATTGAAAAATCAACGTAGAGCACAACTTTTTCTTGTAAATTTGTGCTTTATTTATACTGTTTTTTCATTTTAATCATTTAAAATAGTATTTGTTTTTCCCGTTATGATAATAATAGGATTCAAACAAATTTACTTTTGTTTCATTGTCACAAATATATTACAAATTTGTTAAGTCTTTAAGATATTAAAAAAATCGATTAAATCGATCAGGACTAACAAATGAGAAATACATTATTTATTATTAAGAAAACAAACTTGTCCCTTTGAATCAAATTATATTGACATCCAGGCGATTCTCCTTACTCTACCAGGATGTATTTGTTACACATTGTTAGTTCAAACGTTATTTTAAGTGGAATCACTTAAAATAACATGCTAAAACTTATTATAGTTACAGAAAGTGGTAATAGTTAGCTAAATTACTGTCAATCATTATATGAGTAGCAAAATAAATATTAAAATTAACTATAAGTTTTTATTGATAAGATTAGGATTTTTCTTGATTTTGTCTTGCACTTAAAGGTTTTTAATGCCATACTTCTCTGTAGCTTCCTTTAAAATCCTAATTTCTTTTAGAAATGAGTAAAGAATTAGTGTACTCTAGTCCAGAAATTTCTTCGTAATCCACTACCTCTTTAAGAAATATATATATTGCTAATGTAATTATGAAAACTAATAACTAGGGCAACCTGGCGGGGCGTGTAAGTCTGAATTACTCTAGCGACATTTGAAAAATTAACAATATTATAAAGGTGACAGAAGAATCAAAAGCAAATGATGGAATTCTTCCTGGCGCTATCCAAGTGCTACAATGACAGTTCTTAGGTACGATGTTTCCAAGAAACAAACCAGTTTTATAAACTTTTCCGCGTTTCTTCAATTAATTCAACCTTCCGTAATCTAAAATGTAATCGCTAATTGACACTGAATGGAAATCAGGCAAATGTTTTTTTAACCTGGAATGCAATTGGTTGATACTGCATGAACTTATTCTTAAATGAATTTGAATCAACTAACTAGTTTTGGAAAGAAATAAATACCTTTATGCAGATAAGTATATCAATATTGTTCAACGCATAAACGCAAAAAAAAAAAAAAAAGAATGTTGCAAACACGTGTTTCACCGTGACAAGTAATGCCTTTTTTTCAATGCGAAGAATATAAGCTTCTTGGATGTCTTTTTACATACATAAGCTTACATTCTTTGCATTGGAAAATGCTTTCTTTGTAATGTCAAAACACGTGTCTGCAATATTCTTTTTTACGTTTAAAATTTTAACAACTTTTATTTAACTGGATGTCCTTGTATATAATTTTTAATAATTATACTGTAAGTTAAATTAGGAGTTGGGATTTCACTGTGCCAACGTCGATGGATTAAGCCATATTGGGCAATTCACCCTTATGGGCGTAACAATCGAACTTAAAACTTTTTTTTTTTGTTTTTTTTTTAATTCAAAAAATCCGCACCAAGTTTTAGGATAGAACAAAAAACATCAAAATATACAAGATTAAAAAAATTTAGTTTTTTTTATAATCAAATAGCTATTGTGTGTTTAAGTTTTTATTGTTACGTCAGTTAATCGTGAATTTGTCTTCTGGCCAATCCTTAATGGTACTAAGTATAAAATGTTACCACCTAAACTACCTCTTCTTTTACTCTTTATGACTTATAACGTTACATGACAACCTTGAGTTGAAACACTTTACAAACATGAATTGAAAAAGAAAGTACTCGATCTCATTTCATTAAATATTTATCCTACAGCTTAAATCCAGAGCTTTTACATTAGAAAATCCCCTCCTTAGAATTCAATTTTCTGTAAAAACAAATTGAGAGAGAGAGAGCTTCGACTTTCTGCGGATTAAGGTTCAGAAGAATCACGAATGAATGATTACTGCTCAGTCAATTAGCATAACAAAATCTTCCCATGCCCTAACAATTTACGACTAAAAGCAAAAATCTGTTTCCGTGTGTTCCGTGGAAAAGAAATATATTCAAAACTAAAGCAGATCGTTCAATCTAAACAGCCCGGAAATATCTCCGGGCTTTTAAAAGTTAAACGAAACGGCTCGGAAATCAAATTTCACAGCACCCATAAAAGTGCCATAAAACAGGATAAAATACGAGAGGCACTTTTCTTTTAAGTTATTTGGAATCCCATACCCTTCTTTATGTGCAGGGGAAAAGATTACTTGCTTGGCTAAAAGAGGCCGTTACTGATTTGGCGATATGGAAGTTGCTTGACACAGACTGACAAAGCGACTGTGTCCTCGCTCGCGGAAGTATTGGTTACTGATTTGAGTTTTTGTTCCGCTGGTTTTTGGAAGGATTTAACATCGGATATTTTTGTCGGTTTTCTGTGAGTAAGTCGAAGGGGATTAAATGTATGGTAGAAATAACGTATTTGTATTGATTTTTATGACTGAAAAATGTTCAAAAAAAGAAACAAAGAAAGTGATGAAACAAGTTTTTGTTCTTTAATACATATTTTAAAGTATAATTTATGGAATTGCAGTTCTTCTTGCCTTATGGTCAAGGGTGTTTATTATATTACACTGTTAAATATGAAATGATTAGTTTTCTCCTTAATGTAAAGATAGTACTATTTCGGTTTTACACACTCATGGGTAAATGGAAATAATGTTATAAAAGTGTTTTGGTTCTTATTTTTCCTAGCGAATGAAAAAATATATACAGTGAACTCTCACTTATGCGCCGGCCCAAGGGACAACAGAAAAAGTCGCATAAGTGAGAGAGACGTATAAGTGAACAAGCCTATTTCAAGGACAAAAACGCAACATAGGTTCTAAGGAGAGAATGAATAAGAATGTTTCAAAAGAAAAGGGATATATTACTGCGAATTTTGGGGGCAATTACTGGAACGTAACTACAATGATAAAGATAAAACAAAATTGTAGCATACCTAAATACATACTGTTCCCTTTAAAACGATGCATAATAGATAATTGTTCCTCTCCGAACTCTAGTTCATGCGGAAAAAATGCCTTCCGTGAGCAATAAAGGTGAAAGATTAAAGAGGAAAGTAAGGAAAAATGCTTATTTTTTAAAGAAAATAAATAAATTTTCATACATTTTAGGGAAAATTCCGCGCATAAGTGAAATATTTATCTTTAGAGCGACGCATAAACGAACGATACTATCATTATTGTGCTATGGAATGTGCTGGGACCATTTAAAATCGTCGTATACGTGAAAAAGGCGCATAAATGAGGCGGCGTATAAGTAAGAGTTCACTGTATTAATGAATTATAATACACTTTCCTAAAAATACGCACTAAAATTTTAAATATACCTGCTGTATTCATATAAAGTTTGCCCAGTCAAACAGTTTTTATATGAAGAAAAAGGTTACCTTAGTGCTTTTGTCGGATGTCTGTGCATCCATAAGCTCGAAATTTTTCGCATTGAAAAAGGCGTTCCTTGTAACGCCGAAACACGTATCTGCAGTATTCTTGCTTATTAGTGCTAAGAAACGTTGGATTAAAAATTTGCAATTTACATTTTATATGTATTGAATCAAATTATTCGGAATCATACAATTCTTTATGTGCAGGGGAAAATATTACTTGCTTGGCTAAAAGAGGCCAATACTGATTTGGCGATATGGAAGTTGCTTGACACAAACTGACAAAGCGACTGTGTCCTCGATCGCGGAAGTATTGGTTATTGATTTAAGTTTATGTTTCGCTGGGCTTCGGATGGATTTAACTATTTAGGGATATTTTTGTAGGTTTTCTGGGAGTAAGTTATGGGAGCTTCAAATTGTGGCTGAAATGACTTATTTGTACTGGTTTTTGTGACTAAAAATGTTTAGAAAAAAGAAGCAAATGAAAGTGTAAAAAGTACTTGTTCTTTAATACATATTTAAAAGCATAGTCAATATAGTTGCAGTACTTTTCCTGAGTACATTCAAGGTTATTTATTATATTTTATTATTTTTGTTACGTAAGGCTAATATTTAGTTGGATACACTCATGTGTACATGAAACTAATGTTATAAAATTATTTTTTGTTCTATTTTTTTTTCGGCTGGAAAATACGAATTTATGAATTGTCATATCTCTTGAGATAACGCACTAAAATTTGATATGTAAGTACTTTGTATTCGTACATACACTTTGTCCAGCCAAACACGTTTTGAATGTATTAAATCAAGTTATTTGGAATCCGATACCCTTCTTTGTGTGCAGAGGAAAATATTAATTGCTTGGCTAAAAGAGGCTATTACTAATTTGGATATGGAAGTTGCTTGACACAAACTGGCAAAGTGACTGTGTCTTCGCTCAAACATAGTGGTTACTGATTTGAGTTTTTGTTTCGCTGAGTTTTGGAAGGATTTAACGGATATTTTTGTCCGTTTTCTGGGAGTAAGTTATAGGAGTTTAAAATTGCTGTTGAAAAAGTCATTTGTATTGTTTTCTTGTGGCTACAAAACGTTGAGAAATAAAATTTCATTCGTATTTTTAGCTTATTTATCTTAATGAAACAACTAAAAAAATAAATAAATGAATACATCAATTAAACTAGCTGTCGTGGCCGTCACGAAACTTTCTTCTATATCTATCTTATGAATTCCGGTTACAAAATAAAATACGTACTCGCCCGAGTAATTGGAGACAGCTCCAATTTCCCAATTATCGTAATAACCCTGCAAATGCAGAATCAATGAGCGAAATTGGAAATCATTGCAAAAGCCTTGTTTAGATAAATTGCAAACATTTTATTTGTTAGTAAAAGGAAATTGGCAACAGTTAAAAATTTCAAATCATTGAAAGTTTTCAGCTGTTTTGATAATTAAATAGCGTGAAAGCGATTTTTTAATGAATTAATTTTTCGCATTGTTAACTAAGCGCAAAAATCACCCCACCCTCCCCCTGGGGCGATTGGCGCCAAAATTTATTCGATGCTTGCTTCCATATTGGGTTAGTGTTATTCCAAATTTCATTCAAATCGCAGCAATATTTCCCGAGATACAGTAGGTGCAATGACAAAATAAGCACTTTTGATTGCTCCACCCCCCTTTGAGATATTGACACACAAATTAAATCAGCACCTGTACTCAATAGGGTCTACCTATGGACCAATTTTCGTTTGATTCCGCCGGTTACTTCCTGAGATATAGCAGTCACCCCCGCGCAGAACACGTGCGATTGCTCCACCCCCCTTAGAGATATTGACAAACAAATTAAATCAGCACCTGTACTCAGTAGGGTCTACCTATGGACCAATTTTCGTTTGATTCCGCCGGTTACTTCCTGAGATATAGCAGTCTTCTTCGTGCAGAACACGTGCGATTGCTCCACCCCCCTTCGAGATATTGACAAACAAATTGAATCAGCACCTGTACTCAGTAGGGTCTACCTATGGACCAATTTTCGTTTGATTCCGCCGGTTACTTCCTGAGATATAGCAGTCACCCTCGTGCAGAACACGTGCGATTGCTCCACCCCCCTTCGAGATATTGACAAACAAATTGAATCAGCACCTGTACTCAGTAGGGTCTACCTATGGACCAATTTTCGTTTGATTCCGCCGGTTACTTCCTGAGATATAGCAATCACCCCCGCGCAGAACACGTGCGATTGCTCCACCCCCCTTGGAGGAATTCGCTAAAAAAAGTCAGGTGCACCAGTTCACATGGTGGTACATATGTGCAAAAATTTTTGTTCGATTTCATTCAGTAGTTTTTGCTCTAGCGCGGCCACAAAAACTGGTCACACACATACAGACTCACACACACACAGACAGACAGACAGACAGACATTTTCCAAAAATGGTCGAAATGGACTCAGCGCACCTCAAAACGTGCAAATCCGTCAAAATTCGACATTCGAAAATTTTCACGAAACCAATACTTTCTTCTATATATTAGATATAGAAGAAAGTAAAAAGGAATACATTTTTGTCTTTGAATGCACGTTTGCAAGAATAAGCCTAAATATTTGCAGTACTTTGTGTAACAATGTGTTTAAAGTGATTATAATAGCTGATGTTGGTATTATTACTGTGAACTGTAAATGTCCTATACTAAGCCCAAGCTAAGGCAGACTTACAAGTATGAACCGACAGCCCGGTTATGACATCAATAGACATCAGTTCCGTAGTTAAGCGTACCAGCGAGTTTTACCAATTTTTTGCTGATCCCCTTTACGAGTCGAGACGTATCATTGCTTGTGGTCACACTTTGCTCGATGGAAGCTACTTCGATGACATGTGACTTGAAATTTTAATCACTAATATTAATTATCTAGTTATAAGTAGCACTTAGTACTTAGACAGTAATCACAATTGGCTTTCATGCTATAAATAAGTTGGTTAATCGTTATCACCTTACGTTGTAGATCGCGAGTTGAAACCCGATTACTGCCAATGCAAGTTCAAAGTTCAAAACATCAGGGGCCAGGTTGCATGATTACGCGGCATGTTAATCATCCTTTGGGTGTCTAAGTGGCTAAGGTACAGTCCAAAAAAATGCTCCATACAATAAGAAACTGTGGGTCAAATTCTAGGCTAGTAATCGGGATCCACAACTAGTGGTACCACATAAAATGATAGGAATGCACTTGGTCGTATATGGCAAAAGTTCAATTCGCAGCCTAATTGGAAGTAAACGTGCAAGCTTCAAAAGATATAGTTATGCTATGTTTTTATCTCAAAACCATTTCATTACAAGTATAATGGTATCCTTAGATGTGTAGCCATTGTTACCATGTCTTGTAAGCGGTAATTTAATGTAATGATACTTATGCACAGTGCATTGATCTAATTGGATTAGCCTTCTGCCCAACAAGAGCATAAATGAAAAATGGCACAAGGTCGTTTCCAAAGACTAAATAAATGTAATCAAAATGGCGCCAAGCTGAACAAAATAAGAGATTTAAACAATAACTTATTGCATAAGTAGTCACTTAGTATATTTTTCAAAGATTAGTGATTTGTATATTAAATTGCAGGAGGTAATGTATCTTTTAATGGGAACTTCTTACTAAAAATATAAATACTTCATAGTCTTTAATAACTTTCTAGTATTTTTTTATGTAAGATATATTTGTATAGGATATTTTTAAGTGCAAAACTTCTTCTTTAATTCTTTTCAATTAATCTTTCGGAGAAGCAATCAAAAATTATACATTTATCTTTTTTCAAACTAAACATCGAGTATCTGAGCAGTGTTAAAAATTATATTTCAATATCAATATAACTTGTATCAACGGTAATAGAAATACTTGAACTAGTAAAAGATTCATTGATCTTATCAAATTCTGCATCAAATGTTTTTTCAGTAAATATACCGTATAAGTGTAAGATTTAAAATTTAAAAAAATTCAAGCATGCATGATTTATTCTAAATCTATGTAAAAAAGTATGACGTAGTTGTTCAATAAAAGTGAAGTATTCATTATATTTTAATAAAACGCTTTAGCAATAATGTAGATCTTTAAAGTAGTTATTTAACGTATATTAGTATTCACAGTATTCATAAATATATATTACATTTTAAATTTATTAATTTTTTCCCGAGGTATTTCTTATTACTTAATAAACAGTGCTTGAATGCAAATTTACAATATTATTAATCTAGATGTAGAGTCACATTAATTACAATGCCATTTAAAAGTTTAAAAGATATTTGTTAAAGCCTATGTAATATAGGAAAAATACAATGTCTGAAATCTCTACTAATAATAAAGCTGAAAGTTTGTCTCTCTGTCTTTCCTTCTGTCTTTCCTTCTGTCTGTCTGTCTGTTACGCGCGTAGCGCCAAAACCGCTCGGTCGATTTTCATGCCACTTGGTACAAAATTAGTTTGTAGCATGTAGTTTTGCACCTCGAAGCGATTTTTCGAAAATTCCATTTCGTTCTTTTTCTATTCGAATTCTTAGCGGAAATTCGATAAAATAGGGAAGAAATATTTTATACACATTTTCAAGTCTTATGTCATTCGAAAGCTTGAAATTTTCTGCACAAAATGAAGTTTTTTCGAAGTTTCTACGATCATCAGGAGAGCTGTAACAATTGTTTTTAGAATCCCGGAATTCAAGGCTTACCTTCAGTAAAGCAAGCCAAACGATTCTAAAATGGTTAATGAAATGAATTATTTTATCAACGGAAATCAACTTTTCATGCTGTTACTATGGTTACGTGTTCATACTTATTTTTGTTTCGTTCTTTTTCCAGGGTTGCCAGAAGTAGTATTTTTGATACTACGGTAGTATTTTTTCGGCCCAAATAAGGAGCGTAGTATTTTTCTGGCCACCCTGTTTCCAATACACTAATGACTTAATTAAAAGATTTGGCGGATTTTTTTTCCATTTTTATATATTTCGCATTTCAGCAATATTGAGTTTGGCAACGTTTAGAAACAGTAGTAGGAGCGTCTATCGCCCATTTAGCGAGAAAGGGGTACCCAAAGCACAAAGATTAACCAAATATCGTATAAATTGTGACATTGCAACGTTCTTTTTAAAGTGTTTCATTTCGGAAAATGTATTGTTTTGTTTTTAAAGCTGGGAAAGGAAACTTTCTTCTTCTTTCAAATTTCGGTAAGATTTCTGTTGGTTTCTGTGAGCAACAAAATTGTTCTTATTTTCTCTTTTGGCTTATTTTTGTGCATCTCCAGTTGGGGTTTCATTTGAATGTCACAAGGGGATGCTTTACCCCTTTTTTGGAGTTAATCAGTGTTAATTTCAATGCAGATGAATTGGCGCGACCACTTGGCGATATATCGCCAAGCCTTTGGTCGCGAAGTATTTGTCGCCAATTTGGCGACATATCGCCAAGTTGGCGATTTTTTTTTATTTGGACTCAATTTGGCGCTATTAGCGATATTTTGCCAATTTGGCGACAAATTTGCGATTTTTTTAAAAACTTTTTTTTTTGGGGGGGGGTTCAATTTGGCGCTATTGGTGATATTTTGCGAAAAATTCACTGAATGATGTTAAAATCGGCGATATTTTGGAGATTAATCATTGTAAAACATTTTTTTTGCATTGTTTCGTGGCAAACTAGGGATATAAATGTTTGAATTGTTATCTTACTCCCTCCAAGCACTATTTTAGCACTTAAGGCATCTACTAAGAAATGTACACGTAAAAGGAAGTAGTGTAGGGCCCATACCAAATTTTTATATCATACTTTGAAGGAATTGTAGTTGAATTATAACTAAAATAGAGTATTTTTTCTGCTATATTAATTATTTTACAAATGAACTTTTAATTTTATACCACGGGCAAAGCCGTGCGGGTACCGCTAGTGTTAGAATATGGCTATAAGATATAATCACGATGACATCGTTCTACAAACAGTTGAGTGTCAGTAATGTAGTAAAAACCTTATTTTTGCAACAAAGCTGTAAACTATTTTCTTGCTCTTATACAATGCGCTAACAAAGTTTCACAATGTATTGAATTTTTGATTCAATACGTACTTCTAAATATTTAATGTGTTATAATTATCATGAATCCTATTTATGCATACGATACTTAATATATTCGCCTGTTCACTGTAATGATATTTATTATATCTATATGACTTGTTGATGCGCTTATATTTTTGCAAGGCTGGAGAAAGCATAAACTGCGTAATACTTGGTCATTAATTTCAATAAATTTAATAATATTTCCTCAAAAAGTAAAATTTTAATTTTAGCATATTTTGAAAGAACAAAGTATTTTTCTTTACTATTGGTATGGAAATGTTTAATATTCTCTATAAAGGTAAATATATTATAACAATGTTTTTGGAATCTTTAAGTTTTTAATCACGTAGTTGGTTATCAATGTAGTACAATTTAAAGCGTCCAAACCGGCCAACTGAAGGCATGAATATAATTCTGAAAAAAAAAAAAAAATACATTCGCGCTGTCACATACATCTGGATCAGAAAAAAAAACTAACTACTTCAAGTTGGGACTACCCGGTTCGATACGCGTCAAAGAGTATTTTGGAACTAAAAGTTAAAAATTCTCGGATTTTTATTCAAACAACGATCGGCAACCCAAATGGACTGAAGATATATTTCTCTAATATAAATACCATATTTACGGAGGTTGGGGGAGGTGGGGGGAGGCTTGATGTGCACACTTTAGACTTAAGCGGACATGTTGCTTACATGGTAAAGTATAGACTATTCTGACTTCCAATCATAGGTTAATCCAAAAATACTTTAATAATTATTTAGAGGTTTCTTTAAGATAAATAAAAATAATTTAAATTTGTATAAATTATGTTACGTTAATCCACATCAAAATATTTTCAAAAAAAGAATATACTGCGAATTTTAAAATTTATTTAATAGTGGCTTTAAAAAGTTCCAGTGTCTATAAAATGTTTTAAACATTGTCAAATAACTTTGGTTTATATATGAGACTTGAAACTAGTTTTGTTCCAGAAAGTAATGTTCTTTAAATCTGTTTAGATAGAAAGCAAGGTTCAAAATATCACTGTGATTGACTTAAAGTGGTCTCGAGATTGACCAGTCCATCGCGATCGATTGGTTACTTACCAATCTAGGAACTAAAAATTCATCATTATGTTTATTCGCTAGCATCAAATTCACAACAAAAGTCTACAACAAAGGAAAATAATTCACTCACTAAGCATTTCCTGAAAAAAAAAAAAAAAAACTGTACCAGTCGAATCCAGAATTAATTTTAAAGTAAATACATTTAAATGCAACACTGTTTCTTAGTTAACATTGATTAAAACACACGCATTTTCTGTTTCTACTTTATATGCTTCTTAAGACAATCAACAATTAAATTATTTGTTAAATTGCTGTTCAATTGTTTCCGTAACAAGCTAACACTTGTATTTAAACGACACGTGCATTTCCAGTACTTAAAATGAATTTATTTGAGGTTATATCTTCATTTTCATTGAATTTATTGCATAGAGTAATTTGGGAAAAGCATGTGAGTATAATGATTAAAACCTTGCAATACTTGAGTTAAAAGAATGCTAATTCTCTTGTAAACACCTCATTCAACGTATAACACGCCTAATTTATGCTAAATCCATTGTAGTTCTTAACTGGTATTGTATGTGGGTTGTATTCTCTCAATGGTAACTATGAAAGTATGAATACATTAAAGTATTGAGTTTTGCTTAGAATTTAAAAGTTATTTGCCACTTTTCAATTGCTTTCAATGAAATAGTTATAGGTGCATTTGTGAATCTTTACAAATAATACAAAAATAAGCATAATTTTTTTCCATACATAATTATTGCATTTGAAAAATGCAATAATAAACCCGCACGAAATAGTTAATGATTTTTATATAATCGATTTGAAACGACATTCAGATTAAAGTAGTGTACGAACAACACGAGTATAGTTTTAGAATGTTTTTAATGCAAATATATTTTATTGATACCTTGATCTTCTGCTCTAAAAAATGTCAACTTTTTTAGCATGGTTCCCCTTTATTTTTTTGATTTATTTATTTATATATATTTTTTTTAAAGAAGGAAAAAAACCCACGAAAGATGGCTTAATGCATCTTAAAAATAACAGTTAAAACTTAAAAGGAGTCAAAAATAATTAATGAAAAGAATATTAAAAAGGTAAAAATTATCGATCTCCCCCTCCCCAAATTACTTTTGAAGTATAAGCCGAGCAAACTTCCCCTTTTTTTATTTTAAAAGACTCAAATTTACTTTTATTTTTTCCTCCAGTTTTGAGCAGTTAATTTTTTTTATCATTTTGACTTATGGAGAAAATAGAGCAAATATACATCTCAATGTTAAAAACTGATTTGCTTCAAACAAAATTTATTTCAAATTGCTTTTGAAAAGAACACGTTTAAAAACTTATTTGATTTCGATACTTTAAGAGCACTTTTTGAGCAATTAAAATTTGTTTGACTCTGAAGGTGTTTTTTGATCTTCTTAAGTAATAAACGCGAATAAGACTAAAAAAAAAAAAAATTTCTCATACTGAAACACGGAGACAGTTGTGTTAATTATGAATATACTTTTAAATTTTGGTTCAAGTAATCCTAAAAAAGTTTCTAATAGAAATAAAAATACTGTAAATTAGGTAAATCGGTGCACTTTTCAGCATTGATCACAAAAAAAGTATCTTGTCATTGTTTTGTGTTTAAATTTGATTTTTCAGATGAAAGCTTCGAACTTGCTTTTACAAGTGTTCTTGATATTCCAATCCAAAACAAATCACATGTAGAACAGCTTTTATTTGTGTATATATTACAGTTTTTTTTTGGCTCACATGTCAGAGCACATGTTATTTATTTTTATTTTTTTTTAAATTTAGCCTTTTATCGGCTGCACAAAAATAGTTAATATTCATTGGGAGAAAACAAACTGGTAGTTATTGTCAAATAAAGCTAGTATTTTTTTATGCCACAAAACATTTGGTTTTAAACAAATAGAAAATAATTTTGTACTTATTAAAGTTCAAAATTAGTTTCAACAAAATGGATTTGAATTAAAAAATGAAGAAATATTACAAATTCAAATCTTTCATGTCATTCACTCAAGTCAATATACTCTTAAAACCATTTCTGATGTTGCGGCTTATCTAATACTTTTTTAATGGAACGCTGTCTCGTCTTTAGTTTCTTAAAATCTCCAGGGTTTGGATAGTTGTTTGTAAAATCTTCCCAAATATTTATCGTTGCTTGGGTCTTGAAATCTACCCAGGTAGCACATAAAGCGTTGTAACGTTTTTTAAACGTTTTTAATCCGTTGTCACAATGTTAATAACCATTTTACAACCTTTAAAAAATTAAGTGTGCTACTTGGGTAATGTGTAGTCAAGCCTCAATGTGTAGGACTTGACTACACATTGAGGTAAGTCAGAGATAAATATGACAGTATCAGAATGAAGTGAAAATGCTTCAATTGTGAAATATTTATTGAGATTTTTTTTTGTCGTTATAACGTTTAAATTTAATTTTTTTTGTTTTTGCCAACGGAAAATAGAAGGACATTTAGAGTGCAGTATTTTTACTCAAATGATGGGGCTGTGAATGATTACATACAGTGCGTTTCGAAATGATAGGTCCACCAGTAAAAACGAGAGTCATGCTGGTAAAAAAGGTTGTATTGTGTACAAAGTACTATTTTATAAACTACATTACTTCATTCAATGTAAAGAAGCTCATAAATAATTTACAAATAATAGGAATAATGAGGAAAACTAAAATTAGATGAAACGGCTGTTTCAAAACGATAGGTCCACTGAACCAAGCATCAAATAAATGTTGAATTAATAAGAAATATTTCTGATTTTTTTTTTCTGAATAAGCTCATAAATCCTATTTGGCATGGTTTCTACAAGTTTTTGCAAACAATTTGCTCCAATTTTTGACCATTCGGAGAAAATAGCCCTTTTTAAGTCTGCAGTACTCTTGTACTGCCTTTCGCCTGCTTACACCGCTCTTGCGAGTATACCCCACATGTTTTCTACTAGATTCAGGTCGGGGCTGCAAAGTGGCTAATCGATAATATGTACAACATTATCCAGAAACCATTCAAAAGTGGACTTTGTAGAGTTCAGAGGAGCATTGTCCGGTTGGAACAAGAAGAATGAGCCCCCAATGGGTTCTGATTGTGGAATAAAATATTGTTCAAACAGCCTGTTATAGCCAGCAGCATTTAAACGATTGTCTACAAATGCTATATCAGTTTTTCCTATCCCTCTGAATCGGGCACACGCCATAAGGGAACCACCATCAGCTTGCCTCTTCGAGAATATCTGTCTATCGTTACGCAGAACGTGGTAGTAATAATGCCAACCATCTGGACCATCCAGGTTGAATTCCATTTTATCACTGAATATCACAAGATGCCTATCTTGTTTCCAGGACATCACTTCCTGCGCGAATTTCAATTTCTTTTCTTTGTGCTTTTTAGTCAATTTCGGAGCCGCTTTTCTCTTCAAGTAAACTAAACTGCCAAACTTCTTTACCGCTCTGTGAACTGTAGATTTTCATATTGAAGGGTTAGTTGTGTGGCCAAAGTGGATGTGCTCATTATTTCCAGTTTTTAGATCCCTTACGATAGGGCTTCCTTGTCGGGGTGTAACTTGTGATGAGCGGCCAGATGATTTTTTACTGCTATAAGCATTTCTAAACAGCAAAAAATTGTTTGCAACACTTTGCGATCTGTTTAAAAGCGTACCTATTTCTCTATTCGATTTTCCAGATTGTTTAAATGCATCAAATTTCTCCTTCTCAACCAGCGAAAGACTGCAATGACAACCCGTTTTGTTTGACTACAAAGTGCTGTTCAAATCTGTTTAAATACCTCCACAGTAGCAAGCATAGCTCCGTAGTAATACTAAGCAACGATACTTATGCAAATTTTTGGAAACTAACGTGGTTGGGGCAAAATTTCTGAAGACGGACCTATCTTTTTGAAACGGTCTGAAAATGAAAATTTGCATCAAATAAGAGGAAATGATTTATAATTTAAGAAATTTTATCAAACATAGTTATAACAATTACAGATAGATAATCACTATCAAAAAAAAAAAAAAATTCTTATTCTGAATTCAGAGTCGAAATTTCGAAAAATAAGGGTGGACCTATCATTTCGAGACGCACTGTATTTGTTGAAAACTATATAGTTATGTGCACTTTTCTCTTGGGAAAAATGCCTGGCTGACTGTTTAAAAAAAGTAATCAGAAGCATTATTGTTTTTCACTCTAAAGAAAAAACTGCAATATTGCTTTGGAAAAATTTTGACCTGTTATGCTTTGGTTGAATTTTACATCTCACAAATTGCAAATATGTGTACCACACAAAATAAGATTCAACGACAATAATAAACGCAATGTGGTTTCATGTATAGGTATTCATTCGACAAAACAAAGCACGATAATACTTTTCATACTATGTTTTTTTCCGCAATGACTTCAGTATATAAAAAAAATGATATCTGTAATGCATTTTGTGAAACTTTAATTTGTTTAAAAGTTAATAAAGTCTGAAATCATAAGCAGCAATGAATAAAAGAAATATAAATTTAGCCATAACATCCAAAGTACATTGGGAAATTTATTTTATAAATTGTATTCATTTAATGATGAAATAGTGTACATTATTGTACGTCTCTCGCAATGTTTACGTTTGAGTTCATCGTTGGTATTGTTTAAAGAATGCATTTATTTTTCTATTTATAGTTCAATTTACTGAATATGTGCATTTGCATATTGTTTCACTTTGTTTTAAAGTCATAACTGTTTTTAAACTCAAACATCAGTTTTATTGCAAAAAAAAAGAAAGAAAAACTTACAGGGATTTCAAGCCTCAGAGAAGAAGCAACTGTAATATAAAACTTCTACTTTTCATTTTATGCAACTGCCGTAATTAAACTGCTATGTTTTATTTACTGTTCGGAATACTGCGGCAAGAACAAATAGACGTGGCTTGAAATGAGAATGAGTTTTCCCGTAAACAAGGAGATCTGCGTAGTGGTATAGTTTTATTTTAAGTTTCAAATTCCCGACAGCAAGTATTTAAACAAAAAATTCTCACTCTTAAAGAAAAGAATGAGTAAAAACTCCCCTTTTTTTAAATTTCAACTTAACTGTTTAGGAAAAATAATGTCATAAGAATATTACACGTCTTCAATATTTAAATTTTAAATTATGAACAATACTAAGAAACACAGTCTAGAAAACAAATTTATTATAAATTATTCGTATATACGAAGAATGTTTTTCAATGCGAATAGTTGTGAAATTATAACATTTTAAGCGTTTTTTAAAACATTAACTTATTACTTACACTTAGAATAAAGATGCGTTTTCATTTCTTGCTTGTAAAATATATTTTTATTTCATTTTACATATTTTAAAGAAATCTTCCAGCAATAGGATTTCGCAGAGGTCTCTCAAAAGATAAATGATACTCAAAAAACTTCCTTAAATTTAAGTAGTTTATATACTGTCGTTTTCACGGTAGAAAGGCAGGCAATTTTAAACCGAGAGTTTATTTTTAAAAATCACGAATTTGAAAGTTTATTTTCTTGGCATTAAATTATATTGCTCAATTGGAAACTGGCAATGTAAACTTTTATTTACCTAATTTATTAGACAGATTTGTTTTACTTCCTTGAAGAAACCACGACAACATGTCAACTCACTTGATGCACTTTAACCAAGCCCCCTTATACTTATTAAACAACGAAACTGGAAACCGGCTATAAATCAGGCGTTCAAAACGGCAATCATTTATCTAAATAAACTAACCATAATTTCCTCATGTCTGAGCCACGGAAGTGAGCATTGATTGATCTGTCAATAACTGGAAACTCTATGAGTAAATGTATTTTAATATGTTCAATTAATGAGCTAACGATCTATGCTTCGACGAACAATGTGACCAATCACATTTAGTGCGACATGTTTTTATGACATGTTTATTTCTGGTACTACCGATTTTAGATGTTTTTAAGAGTATTTTTTTCAAGTTAGTGATGTTGTTTTGAGTTTTTAAGTACTTGATGACTATTTCTTTTAAATCTATGTGTGTATGCTTTATGTATGTTTGCTACATATTATCAATAGTTTTCCTTTTCTTTTTACCTTCACATTGAAATGGTTTATATGTGCAAGGTATTGCATCTAGTGCATAATGTAAAGTAGTAACTTATAACTATCATGATTTTCTTAATAAGGAGGGTATTGTTATTAATTATAGTTCTTAGCATTGAATAAAATAATTAGTCTTCGGAAATGTAGTTTTGTTGAAAATAATAAATTCCCACTCTAGAAATTTTGACTGAAGATTCCAGTTAAAAAGAATAGGCTGTGGTGCGTATGGTTTCCAAATTCCATTAACTCCAAAAGATTTACATTAGCAAATCCACAAGATCTATAGAATGTAAAATCCAGAAGTTTAAACTTTCCAAAAAAATAAAAATGCTGTGCATAATCATGGTAGTTAGAAATAAAGTTTAAGGATGATTTTTTTTTTCACGTGTACCTATCAACTTACGCATAAGATTTTCATAATAGCCTGTTGTTGTTGTTGTGTTGTGCCAGCCAGGGTGGCAATTAGGGGCGCGCTGCTTCACTTTTGCAACTGTACCGTAATTTGGTGTGAAGTCCGACTTCCACAGTATAAGCATGCCATTGGTACCCTAGGGTGGTTCACAAACCTATGGTAAAAAAAAAACTGTCCTAGAGGTCACGGCGGTGGCTCATTTTTTTACCTTTATCCACCCTAATATACTACCAAAATTTCAACCTCCTACTTAAAAGACGGTGCTCAAAGCTCAAATAGGTCTCCAGTTTTTGTCAATTTCAAGCGTTTTTCGGTTGAGCGGCAAAAAAAAAAAAAAAAAAAAAAAAAACCTGGGTGTTTTGCTATCATTCTTGCTGATTCTTATGTTCAATGATCCCCTGAGTCCTAATATGGCCACCCTTTTCCCCCTATTCCTCCCACTTTTCGAAAATAGCGCCCCCCTCCCCTCCTATCTTCATCAGATTTCGACAATTTCATAGACATTATTTGGAGGGGAAGGAAGCATTATATTTACCATTAACACTTTACCGACCGGGCGTCGATTAATCGACGTTTTGTTCCCAGCGCTTACCGACCGGGAGTCGATTATTCGACGTTTGCTCTCCGGCGCTTACCGACCGGGCGTCGATAGTTCGACTTTGAACCGATCTGTGGTGACTTAAATTTTGTTACCCTACAATAACACGAAGCGTACAATTTTACCAGAGTTTAAGAAATGCACATATATCCCCGCGCGTCAGTCTAGGCCAAAACCGAGTCGGTGTCTTGGACGATCTGCAGCTGAGCGGGCGGTGAAAGGGCATAGGATGTTCGAATCGCTACCGGTCGGTAAAGTGTTAACATTCTTCTATAGGGCTAGAGAGGTGAAAAGTTCAAAATCATAAACAACTTTTCACAAGTTAGGAGACTCATGGGGGTAATTTCCCCTCCCCTCCCGTAAAATATTTAACATATCAACAACTCATTTCTTCCATTTTCAAAATTTTATATACTTATTCTTTGGTGCAGCACAATTTTTATCCGACTGCCTTCTATGATTCCCACGTCTAAAAAATTTTCCAAGCTGTAATTTTTTTTTAAAACTTTGGAAATATCGCATGTTATATATGAGTCACACAGCAGATTTCCTTCAGTAAAGATGCTTTCAGTAATATTTATATTCATTCCAGTTATGTTCGAGCGATTACCGTGAGGGGGGAAACGAAGATCATATCTGTACCTCAGAACCAGACTAACGTAAGTCCATTTTCGTCATTTTTCGGTACAGGGGAAAAACGATTGTCGAATACATCGTTTTTCCCCTCTACTGAAAAATGACGAAAATGGACTTACGTTAGTCTGGTTCTGAGGTACAGATATTTGGATTCAGTTGTAAGCTTCTACTATTAAAGACAAAATTCCATCAATTTTGGTCACATATCTTTTGCGCATTTTGGACGATTAAAAAAGAATTATAAAGCACCCCCGAGCGGTAAAAGATAAAATTCACTTAAAACACACAATGAAAAAAAACTTAAAAAAAAAAGGATATTAAATTCTAAGATTTTTTTCCGTAATGTACGCTATTAACCTTGTGAATATCGAAACAAAGAAGCGCATAAAATATATTCTGAGGCCACCATTTTGAACTTACGTCATTACTGAAATATTCAAAATCTCAGATGGCCGCGTATCCAAAGTGACTCGTAATTATACATAGCATATGCACACCAAGTTATGTTTCTATCATTAAAGGCACAATCCCCCCCCCCCTTTTTTTGTCATATACCTGCTGCACTAAAAAAACATTTTACAGAGCTGGATTCAAGTAATGCAGTTACAGAAACAGCATCAGCATTAGATCTCAAAAAGTGAAGCTGTTTCTTCGATATTGGAACAAGGCAAGTCAAACAGGTGTATAATTTTTATGCATATTAAAACTTCTAATAAAAGCACACTCTCATCTACACCAATAACAAAAAAATAAAGACAAAATTTAAAAGATACCAGAAAAAAAAAAACCTACGCGCATGCGGAAAGAAACTTGTGAATTTATAACAAACTCGACAATATTGAAAATATTGCATACTGAAAAAGTCTTAAGAATAAAAAATCAATTAAACTGACCCACAGACACAAAACTAAATAAATAATAAGTAAACCTTTTATTTAAAAGAAAATTATAACTGAATCAAAATGCATTAATAGCAACCTTTAACCCTTCACTGCACGGTGTGCCAGATCTGGCACAAACTAAATAAACCCTCATATATTCCTATGATTTTTAAATGCAGTTAAACTGAGCTTTGTGCCCCTTCTGGAACATTGCTATAACAGTTTAGTGTGATTTTTATGCACTAGTTAGTTGCACTTTTCTAGGTATTACAGTTCTTGCTTTTGAAAGAAAGAGTGTCTGCATTTCCGTTAGAAGTGTGCTTAGTCATTATTTCCTTTGTTCTAAAAATGTTTAAATACACTTAGTGGAAAGTTTGTTTATACCACTTATGGCACAAAATACATTGTAGATTATTACACTTATCGGTATACAAAGCATATGCTATGTGCTTTGTGCCATATATAGAACAAACAACTAAAACAACATTTTTGGTGCACATTTTTAAGATTAATTTTTTTCTTTATTTTTCCTGAACTCAGGGCTATTTAAAAGGTAACAAATGATTTTTTTCATGAAAATATAAAAAATCGTGCAGTGAAGGGTTAAAAGTAGAAAAATGCGGGAACAAATTAAGATTTTTCGAGAAAATGTCAAAAAAGTATATTTTCATGCCATCATTCTTCTCCACAATGTAGAATAACGTGCAATAAAATAAAAAAATGCACTGGATTTTTTTTTTCCGGAGAGAGATGACGTTTGGAATTATGATTCATCGTTTACAGTGCTAGACATTCCTGGATCTGAGATGACTCAAGAGGGTAATATTACTTCATAGAAATGTTTATATGCTAATTGTTTTCTCATTAATGAGCAGAAGTACAAAATTACTGTTCAATAAATGGGGAATTCAATAAATCCTTCAAAGCATGATTCACCTTACCCCACTAGTGACACATTCGGAATAAAATGAGTCATTGACAACACATTTTGTAACTTTTTAAATCGGTATCAATATTTTGTTTTTTTCTGAGATAATTCACTTTAAATGCCATGAAGAAGAGTCATTTGCATATCCTGAGCAGTTTATTTACTTGTTGAATCAATATATTTTTGCTGTCAAAGCGCGAACGTAAAATTGCTTTTTTTTGACCCATTTTAACCCATCTGACCCCTACCCACCCTAGTAAATTGGGGCGCAAAAAGCTATATTTTTGATAATTTCGGACAATAAATATAAATTATAACGAAAATTCATATAAAATTACAAGAAAAAAAATATAATTGTATCGTAGCTTTATTTAAAAGAAACTACTCAAAGTATTGCCCATGTTTTACAATCCAAATGCAAATTTTTATCAAAAAACTAAAATATTGCTGATGATGTGCTCTGATCATTTTTCTTTTAATTATCTGCTTTTGTATGGTATCTGGAATGAGCAAGTTGAAACGCATCATAAATCAACTGTGCCTTCCATAACTCATATTTGACAGGCCATCCATCAGATTTTCTATATTTCAATCCAGAAACTTCATACAAAGCTCAAATTAACGAATTAATAAATCTTTTACACGTTCATATTATCAATATCTAAAATGAGCTCAAGGTTTTCAATTATTTTGTCTTTTAAATAGGAGTTACGATGATTCCAAACGTTAACAGATTGAAAAAAAAAATGTATTTGATTTTTTTGTGTGCAGAAGTACAACAGTTCAATTTCGAATTATAAGAGTCTGTTATTTTACTTCCATGTATAGATTTTCTTTCATTTTTGGGGGGGCGGGGGAAGGGGGGCAATATGATCTATGATATGTGAACAAAAATAATTTAAATGTTTATGTCATGCAGGAATTGTGAGAGCAGTTGTCTCACTGCTTTCATGGTGTATGCCGTGACCTTTTTCTACTGAGGAAGAGGCTCCATTGTAGCCTTGAAATAGCTATATACTGTAATTTTTTCATATTTTGTACTTTACGTTGATTTTTAACTTAAATCATATTGCAGCATAAAACTTATTTGATCATTTTCCATTTATGAAACATATAAGGCACGTGTGTAATCCATTAAAAAATCTCCCTCTGGAGGGAACATTTTTGATTTTTTTTCTATTCATTACAAGAAATTGTAGTTCCTTTATTATGGCTCAACTCAAAAAATTTTCATTTCTGAGCACTTCTTTCATTACCAGACAACTTTAAAATATTGTCGTTTAACTATGACCACTATGTATGTGATACAAAATTAAATATGTAATCTCTTAACTGTTCAATGGAATTATAACACCAGTTTTTTTTTCTCTTAATTTCTTTGTTTCTTTGCGAAAAGTTAAAAACCGGCTGCAATTCTAGACGACGACGCTGCCTCGTAAATCTATAATTAGCTTTCTAGCCTTTGTCCTAATTTACAGCAGGAACATCAACAAAAAAGAGAAGAAAAAAAAAAACCTTCAACTCACTTGCAGATTTTAAAGCCAAATAACTGGTTATTAAAAGAACCTCCTTTATGGGTAGAGAGTTATGGTAGGAATTTAATGAGGCTGGCGTAAAAGTTTAAAATTTTTGCTGCTGGATGGTCTAATTAATAACAAGGAGGCAGACATGTGCTCTCCCTAGAGGATTTGCATCATCTTTTCATTTTTCGCTAATTAACTGACCTGCCTGCGTTTTGGTGCCATGTATGGATGTTTTGTTCGAGCTTTTGTGAAAGTTGGCGGTATAATTTGGAGTATTAATTCATTAATGGCTGTCTTCAAAACAGCTCATTTAAAAGTGAGTTTAGATGGAGTATGTTAGAAAGTTTCAGCGTTGCTCTTGATTTTTTAAAAAAATTTATTTATTGTGTTATCCGCGCTGATCAAGTGTTCTCGAGAAATGAGACTTTCGTTTAGATAATTGATTAGCTTATTTTCCCTACTTTAGAAGCTTCGCGGATGAAACATTGTGAGTGAGTCTAGTTATCTGTTACGAAAATGACAGACAAATATTTAGTTTAAAGTATTTTTTAAATTTGGGTCTTGTTGGTTTCTGAGTTATAAAGTTTCAAAATCTTTCCTTACTTTTAATGACTTGGGGCACTAATTAAATTGCTTAGAGCTACTGCAAGGTTATCTCAGTTTCCCCTACTGAGACACAATTACGTCTAAGATATGTTTTCCTTTCCTTTCTTTTTTTATGTTCTAGGCTCCTTGTCATTTCATTGTATCGCATTAAATGTTAAGAAATTGTTTGGGAACAGCTTTTAGTTTCAAAGTGCAAATGCGGGTGTTAAAATAGTAAATGTGCAATTTTAGTTTTTCCCTGCTCTATACTGCCATCATAAAAACAATCCCTATCCCCAAGGAAAACATGTTAAGAAAAAACAGAAGACATACATTTTCAACCTTTTAAAAAATGTTTTAATTAGTAGAATGCTGCAGGAAAAACATTTAAATTATTTTGAAAACTATGTATTTGACCAAACAACAAGAATCTAAAAATGAATTGCAAAAAAAAAAAAAAATGGAATTAGGGCCTTTTAAATTATGACGACAATAAAAGCATTTAATAACAATTAAGCAATTAAGTTTAAAGTGTAAGTGGGGAAAAAACTAAACACACAGCTTTCTTTATTATAAATTTCTACAAAACTAAAAACATAACTATTGCATAAAAAATTAAATTTTACGAAACTAGAAACATAACTATTGTATAAAAATTACTTCATTTAGTGCATTTGGATTACCGTAGTCATATGCTATGGCTAAGCGGAAGTCTAATTGGGATTCAGTACGGATAGGTTCTTAAATCACATTACGTCTTAGACGGAACTGTAACTGACTTTTCATGAATTACTGTTAACTGTAATAATAATTTATTGAACGCAGAAACAATATTTTGAGTTAAGAATGCTTAGTTGTGTTCTTTACACACTGAAAATATTTTGGGGTAGAAACAATGATGCAAAAACTGTTACTTAAAGCAATGTACGTCAGCTTTACTTACAAATACATTAAAAATTATATTTAAAAAAACTCCACAACTATTTTTTTACAATATTTCGCTTAAATAAAACAAAATTACAATATGTTATGCACAACAGTATTTTGACACCATCACACGATATATAATTGGTAAACATACTTTTATTTTAAAGTAACACAAATATTCCGGTTCACATGCATTTGAAAATTTATAAAGCACTAGCTGTTGGGCCCGGCGTTGCACGGGCTTTAAAGTAGTGATGAAAATTTAAATAAACTACTCGCCGTCAAGGCGGTATATAATGATATATAACCGCCAAGGCAGTTCGCCTTTAAAGTAGCGAGGAAAGTTTCAGTAATGATATATAACCGCCAAGGCAGCTCGCCTTTAAAGTAGCGAGGAAAGTTTCAGCAAACTATTCGCCGCCAAGGCGACTCGCCTTTAAAGTAGTAAGGAAACTTAAAACAAATTACTCGCCGCCAAGGCGGCTCGCATTTAAAGGAGGGAAGAAAGTTTTAGCGAAACCGGTTTCGAAAAACTACTCTCCGATAAAGCGGCTCGCTAAAAAACTTTCCCGCATAAGAAAGTCAATCGCATTATTTGCACATGCTTCCTCAGGAATAAAAAGAATGTCAAGTAGCACATATTTAACACTCTCCCTAATAAACAAATACAATTCCCTACCAAAAACAAATATTTCCAAACCGCTCTCTTCCTATAACATTAATTGCAAAATTCCAAACAAAAAAGTTGTTTTAATATTTAGATCGCAGCCAAAAAAAATCCCTGCTAAAAACATGAATTACAATTTAATTTAAAACACATTTTCAAAATGGTACCAGAAAAAAAATATAAGCCATTAAGTATGCAGGAATTCAAGTGAAACACGGACGATCGCATTATTTGCCTTGTTGAAACGCCGTGAAATGAAATGCTTTTAAGAAACGAAATGAAGAAAAGGACACCAACAATGAATTTTAAAGATGTCGCCATAGCAACGCAATAAAACTTTAATAGTTTGATCAGGAAAGAGGTTTTCGAACTCAAAGTTAAAACGCTTGTAACTTTTTTTCTAGTGGAGATAAAAGCTTGGTTCTTCGACTGTAAGTCGAATCAATTCTGGGGTTTAAAATATCGCTCTATCCAATGGCGTAAAAATCAAAATTGTGGAATAATTAGTTTATTTTTTATTGATGCTTTTAATGAACCAAGTATTGCAAGAAATCGGGTGAAGCCTTGCAAAAGGCAAGTTTAAAAATTGAATAACTCGTGCTGTGTTTAAGTTAGAAAATCGAAACAAACTGCATAGGACGGACAAAATTTTTCTGCTTCTAACGATATATAACATTAATATGTGCCAGTAATTTTTAACCCCAGTATTCGGCGATTTATGAGAAAATTGCCTTGAATTCAAATAAAAAACGAATCGCTTATCGAATCTTTTCAAACTATAGCCTAAAGTCTTTCTGGATAAATGGACTATTCAACACAAAAAGAATTTTTCAAATCGAACCAGTAGTTC
Organism: Uloborus plumipes; assembly: GCA_038373865.1. Taxonomy (NCBI): domain Eukaryota; kingdom Metazoa; phylum Arthropoda; class Arachnida; order Araneae; family Uloboridae; genus Uloborus; species Uloborus plumipes. The sequence continues at coordinate 82,367 of JAXGGA010000118.1, forward strand.
CTGAGATTAGCGCGTTCAAACAAACAAACAAACAAACTCTACAGCTTTATATATTAGTAAAGATTTGTCACATAACTTTACTTTTTGCAAGAAGATTTATAGACTTAAAAGTGGCATATTAAAAGAGTTTTAGTAATGTTATTTTAAAAGTCCTTACTGAATAGGCTTCTCATTTTGTGACCATTGTAAGAAAGGCTAAAAATCTCATTGTTTAATTATTTTATTTGCCACCTTATAAAATCCGTCTAATTATTCATTGGTCGCAAAAAACTGCATGTGATTTGTCGCTTTAAATTTTAAAGCAAAACATTCTTCACACACCCCATACATACAAAATATTTATATTATTTCTAGTTTTTTGTTATGTTGAAGAGACTACTGCGCATTTTTTGTCTTCGAATTTTAACTAAATACATGCATAAAATCTCCTGGTTGCTCAAAACGTATCTTACTCGATAATGTTTAGCATAAATTAAGTAAAGATATTTGATGTGAATACTTAACGTTATATTAATACACTAATTGCAAAATAAAACCATTTTTTACTTTTATGTGTTACTGCAACAACTTGCAATTTTCTCAACATAGTATTAAATAATTCTGAAATAATTATTTGTTCAAATCAAATTTGAAAAGCTAGATATTCCCCCTTGAAATCTAATCAACTCATATATACTTGCATATAATGCACTATGAAGCATACAGCCATAAAATGTACAATTGTACTTGTTGATGATTACTCTAGCAGTTAACATTTGGAATTCTTGCTATAATTTACTTCTCCAACTATTTTGAAATTACATAACTGTTCGCTAACTAGTTCGCATGCCGCTTGGTGAAAAGTTGTACAAGGATTTAAAACTAAAACTAATAATTTTAACGTAAATGAGTTAAGCTTTTGAGAAATATTTGAAGCTTAAAATCATATATTATTATAGCATTGATCCTTTCTTTTAATTCAAGAATACGGGTTATAGAAAGTAAGTCGGTTGTCTACATTTAATTGCAAAAAAATTTGATTTAAAACAATATATAAGTTTGAACGCTCCTTTAACAAGAGCTTAAATGAAAAACTACTAGATATCTGCTAGTGAATAAAAAGTAAGAGGTTTAGTGTCAGAACCCGTTTTTACTTTCTTCTATATCTAATATATAGAAGAAAGTATTGGTTTCGTGAAAATTTTCGAATGTCGAATTTTGACGGATTTGCACGTTTTGAGGTGCGCTGAGTCCATTTCGACCATTTTTGGAAAATGTCTGTCTGTGTGTGTGTGTGTGTGTGTGTGTGTGTGTGTGTGTGTCTGTCTGTGTGTGAGTCTGTATGTGTGTGACCAGTTTTTGTGGCCGCGCTAGAGCAAAAACTACTGCATGAAATCGAACAAAAATTTTTGCACATATGTACCACCATGTGAACTGGTGCACCTGACTTTGTTTAGCGAATTCCTCCAAGGGGGGTGGAGCAATCGCACGTGTTCTGCGCGGGAGTGAGTGCTATATCTCAGGAAGTGACCGGCGGAATCAAACGAAAATTGGTCCATAGGTAGACCCTACTGAGTACAGGTGCTGATTCAATTTGTTTGTCAATATCTCCAAGGGGGGTGGAGCAATCGCACGTGTTCTGCGCGGGGGTGATTGCTATATCTCAGGAAGTAACCGGCGGAATCAAACGAAAATTGGTCCATAGGTAGACCCTACTGAGTACAGGTGCTGATTCAATTTGTTTGTCAATATCTCCAAGGGGGGTGGAGCAATCAAAAGTGCTTATTTTGTCATTGCACCTACTGTATCTCGGGAAATATTGCTGCGATTTGAATGAAATTTGGAATAACACTAACTCAATATGGAAGCAAGCATCGATTAAATTTTGTCGCCAATCTCCTCAGGGGGAGGATGGGGTGATCTTTGCGCTTAGTCAACAATGCGAAAAATTAATTCATTAAAAAATCGCTTTCACGCTATTTAATTATCAAAACAGCTGAAAACTTTCAATGATTTGAAATTTTTAACTGTTGCCAATTTCTTTTTACTAACAAATAAAATGTTTGCAATTTATCTAAACAAGGCTTTTGCAATGATTTCCAATTTCGCTCGTTGATTCTGAATTTGCAGGGTTATTACGATAATTGGGAAATTGTAACTGTCTCCAATTACTCGGGCGAGTACGTATTTTATTTTGTAACCGGAATTCATAAGATAGATATAGAAGAAAGTTTCGTGACGGCCACGACAGCTAGTTATTTATAGTTCCGCCTTCGGAACTATAGATTTAGATAAATGAGTGTAATTGATTCAAATTCTAAACGACTCAAGAAGTGTATTTGTAAAGAATTCCTCGTAGGATAATAGCATACGCTGCGAAAATAAAATGTTGTTTTTACAGTATAATACAGCTCATTTTATGGTAATAAACTAAAATTGCTAATTTTATAGTACTATACTTTAAAATTGCTTATTTACAGTTTATTACTGTGCATTTTAATTTTTAAACTGGAACCCCTGCTTCCAATATTATACTTAAAAAACTCCAGTTTATTTTTTGCAGTGTACAATTAATTACATTATATATTTTATATAAGCCTATTGCGATTTACGTCTATACACAAGTGCATACACATGTATGGAAATTATGCGATCTGTGATGACAAATCTAAGTCTATCTTCAGAATTTTCGCTGTAAAGACTGTCACTTTTTTTTCAATATCAGATAAAGCATAACACCGAACAGTAAAAACATTAACACTTAAAATAAGCTGGGGATAAAAAGCAAGCATATTTGTTTAGTATTTATCACTATTAAATTTCTTTTTGTTTTCTTAAACAGTGGAATATTAGCTTAATCTTAGAAAGGCATAAAAACAGACTTAAGAAAAATCATTTAAAATTATTCACTTTCTATAAAAAATAACACACGGCTCTTCGGTTGCAGTAAAAACTACGTTATCCTAGCTTCAATATCCTGATTGCTCTATAAGGGTGCCAACCTTCTTCTTCCCGTGTAGTGTTTTTTTAAATAAAAACCAAAATATTTTAATGACTATCGATAAGAGAAGAATATGAATGAAATAAAAATTAAAAAACTAAATAAAGAAATAAACGACTTTGATAACATAATACTTTATATTTTTTAACTAGCTGACCCGGCGAACTCTGTTCCGCCTTAAAGGCAATAAATAAGTAAATTTTTGAAGTTTTTTTATTAGAAAATACAAAAAAAAAAAAAAAAAAATTAAGTACCTACTTTAATCATGTAAACCTTTATTGGAAATAAAAACATAGAAGCTCCTACTGTAAGGCAAACAAAACTATTTAATTCTCGTTTCAAGAAAATAATTGAAGCGATATTACACCAAAAGCCTTTTAATATGGAAAGTAACAACTTTTAACTGATTTTCTAGCATTTTGTTTAGTTCCCTAAGAATTATAATACCTTAATCTCCATACAATTTTATAGCACTTATCAACCTAAAACAAAAAAATCGAATATACTGTGTCGTTGAATATGCATGGGTAAATGAAATAAGCTATTATTGTTTCATACTAAGCATGTAATTGCTGTGCAGTTAATTACTGTGAAGATATTCTTTTATCTCATACCAACCCAGAACAAAAAAAAAATGTAGCAACAGCTTAATTCCTTCTATCTTGCTTCTCTAAGTCAACAAGCACTGAGGAAATTAATTTAGTTATATCTCTAAATTAAATTAAAAGCACCGTTAATTGATTAATTATTTTTTATGAGAAATTTTCGCTTCCCGTTTGTTAATTATCTCAAATGCTGGGAAGAACGTAAGCGGGGTCTCGTTGCCATGGGAACTGGGCAAAAATAACGTCCTAATCTCTCACACAGGAAACAAAGAAGACTAAATGTAAAAGGATTGTTATTTGCTTTTTGGATTACGCGAATAGCACATTATGTACTTGTATCACATGCTTAAAGGATAAAAGTAGACTTTTATAGATAAATGTAGTTTTTGAGAGAACAAGATCCTTTTGCACAAAACTCGCGAAAAGCATATGTAACCGAACAAGCTCTTAATTCAATCTAAGGTCTTAAAGCATGTGATTATTTTTCAGAAAATAGGTTAAAATATGATGCTATGCGTGTTATTTTTTTTTTTAATTTCATCCGTGATAAACTTTTATTAAATCAACATAATATGCTGCCGTTATAATTTAAAGGGCCGTTATTGCAAATGTTTGCAGTAATTTAATTTAACAAATGACTTGTTTCCTTGAAGATATACAGGGTGTCCACTCCTATCGTGGACCAATAGCTAATTTCTAAACCGTTAGAGATACGCATATAGTTCATTTAGGAAAAAATCTCCAAATTACGAAAGGAATTTTGGGTCTATTCAATGTTTTTCAAAAAATCAAATTTTGAAAGAGTTACGAAATTTATTTATACAGCCCCCCCAGTCCTATCAATCATATTTAGTAAAACATTCTTGACACTGTAACGTTTAAAACTAAAGAAAAATCACTGTTCCACCACAAAAATTGACCGAGTTATGACGTTTTGAAAAATCAAGATTTTGCATTATTTCATGACGTCATCGAGAGATCACTAAAGGGACCATATGCGAAATCCTTCAAAATCTTGATTTTTCATAACGTCATAACTCGGTCAATTTTTGTGGTAGAACAGTGATTTTTTTTAGTTTTAAACGTTACAGTGTCAAGAATATTTTACTAAATATGATTGATAGGACTGGGGGGCTGTATAAAAATTTAAATTTCGTAACTCTTTCAAAATTTGATTTTTTGAAAAACATTGAATAGACCCAAAATTTCTTTCGTAATTTGGAGATTTTTTCCTAAATGAACTATATGCGTATCTCTAACGGTTTAGAAATTAGCTATTGGTCCACGATAGGAGTGGACACCCTGTATTGTCGAAGATATTTTAAAAATTTGTTCATGCAGGGTTTTACTTATAAGCTAAAACTTTTAAAAGTGAAACATTCTCGTGTTCTAGTTTTTCCCTACATTTTTTCACTTGGAAATATAGTATTCTTTATCAGGACGACATTATAGGTACTTTCGTTTCTGTCAAATTAATTTTACAGAAGGAATTTAATATACATGTAAAAAACAATTCAAAAGTATATAATACGGCTTCATTAAACATTATAAAAAAATATTTTAATTCCTTCAAACACCTATATTTTAAATTAACTAAAAGAAATAGCATGCACGTATTTTTTATACAATGCCTGGTATTTTTATGCATGGATACGTACAAGTATTTCAATTAATAATTTTGCTTTCAAACTACTAAATTGATAATAGAGTAGGATTCCAAAAACTCTTCACTAGTTAACTTAAAAGACTCCAGAAATTTCGGTCACATTCGAAAGGTTGCTGAAATTACTAATGCAAAAAAAAATCTGATTTTAATAATCATTGGTTGCTAAGATCTGCACAAAATTTTGATTTCAATAAGAATGTATATTGTCGTATCACCAAAGACTATATGCCATCTAACATGTGATACACATAAGTTAAATATTTTTGGCACTTAAGAAATATGTTCTTCAATGCTAGAAGAGTAAGCTTCAATATAACTTTTAAATTATTTAACCATGCCAGAATTAATGTCAATGAAAATATTAATCACATTGTAAATAATTAGAAATGACGTTATAAATATAATGTATATTAATTTCTTTACAGTAAATAATTCATTGTGAATTTAGTTATAATAGAAGCGCTAGGTGTGAATTCATTTATAAATCGTCAAAGAATTTGTCCCAATTTCAATATATTACTAACAAGAATAAAGTCATGGAACAATTATATTTCTGCAATAAAGGTATCATGCACTGTTTTATACAATGAACACTAAATATAATTTAATAAATACTCTAAGCGAAAACGTTTTCTCAATTTAAATATTTAAGTAATAGGGTACACATTGACAGCTGATATGCTTTTGAAAAAAAAAAAAAAAGCTGCTTTTTTTTTACTTAACAAGCAATGAATGTTCTCTAATGAGAATACCTAATTCGCTTTTCTTTTTCCAAGTATTGTGGATTCTGCAATTCCAGTTTCGGTTCTTTATGGTTTTTAATTTACGTTATTGGACTTCTAAACATTAATGTAATATCGTAGAACCAGCGCCATCAAATCACATCGGCCAAGTGCTTTAAAATGCCATGGCGTACGGCGGTATCGGAAAATTAGTTTGGCCCGAGAGAAAATTTCTTGTAACTGAATTAGGGGACAGGTTGCGATAGTAATGAAGTGAATTACATCGGGACATGGGTAAACATTTCAAATCTGAATAAATCGCTGCAGCTCGGAAAGAGGGATGATTTAGATTACTGAAACCATTGTGACTTTAGAGGAAATATTTATGATTTCTACCTAAAGAAATACTGCAGTTGGTTTCAATTGAATGATTTTGTGCGAGTCATGCAAATTGTATTTTAGAAAAATGTAATGCATTTTTAAAAATGTAATTACATTTTCCAGTAATTTTCTTTTTAACTAATGGACTATTTGGTACGCTTTTTAAATGTACTTTTAAAGGTGTTTTTTTTTTTTAATTCCTAGCTAAAACTTTTATCAGTAAATTTGTTTATAAAATTTTTAAAATTTAAAATAGTTATTGCAAAAGTATTAACCCTACACTGCATGGTGTTGCCAATTGGCTACATGGACAATTTGTCCTCCTTATGAATAGCAGAATGTAGTCATAAGGCAACTCAATGCATAAAAAGCAAGTATTGGGTATATTTAAAGCAATTATCACCATTTATCCTCCATACATGGCAGCACTGGTCTGTTACATGCTCTTAAATGAATCCATATAGATAGCTTTTAAAATCACTCAAACTACCATGTTTTGAAATTATTTTTTACAATGAAATATTTTTCTTCGTCTTTTAAAAAAATAACATGAATAAAATAAACATTTATCTTTCGTTTAAGATGCGTTTTACATCAAAATAATTATTTGGAAAAAATCTAGGACATAATACACGTCTGTAGCCATTTGGCAACATTATGCAGTAAGCATCCAGAGAACACTTCGATTCATCTCTATAGTTCATGAAGTATGTGCTTTGTTTATGTTTCGCGCTAGCTTCTTTCTATTTTTGGAAGGTATAATATAATCATGCAGACCCAAAAGTGGTACTTTCGGCTGTTCTACCGTTTATAAGACCTCGCAATTATCAATGTTTAGTTGATGTTCAACAGAGTGAACAAACAAAAAATCAATAGGGAAAAGCCTTTAAAACGTGTTCATTTTAGATTTCAGTTAGCACAAACGTTGTGCTTACACGGACAAGTAAAGTCATTAATAATTTTAAAATATAGTTTTGAAAAAAAAACTAAAAAATACGCTTTTACACTGGAATGCGCTGTGATCATCACGGGTTTCCCTCTGATTTTCAAAACTACTGAATATCCGCACTTAAGTTTACATGTACTTATAATACATCAATATGCAATACAGTTTAGCCTTTAGTATTAAAAATAATATTAAATATATTACTTTTATATTTGCAAAGAACGTAAATTTTATCTTTTATTCAGAGTTACATACATACATACATACATACATTCATACAAACAAATCGACATGTGAAATTAATAAAAGCATATTAAAAAGAGACCATTAGCTACAGAGGAACTAGAGAGTTACAAACCAAAAAAAAAAAAAAAGAGAGAAAAGAAAGAAAGCTTGCGCGAGAGAGCCTCCAAAAGACATCAGATTTGACAGAATTGATCATCGGAAAGTACAAGTACATATAAACAATAATTTAAAATGTCAAAATGTAAAGGATTACAAGAGTACAGTGCACCAAATGGTTAATTCCTCTATTTTTTTACAAAAAAGAACTAATTTCAAGACTATCATTTACAATCATTTTTATCTGTTGAATGCATGGTGTAGCCATTTGGCAACAAAACTATTTTTAATTAGAAAGGAGTGAAAATTTAGAGTTAAATTTTTTTAAATATTTTTCCATGTTTTCTTATTACATTGACAAACACATATATTTTTTTCTACGAAAAATAAAAAATCATGCAGTGTAGGGTTAAGACAAAGTAATGAAAACATATTGATATACAGGGTGTCCACTCGTATCGTGGACCAATAGCTAATTTCTAAACCGTTAGAAATACGCATATAGTTCATTTAGGAAAAAATCTCCAAATTACGAAAGGAATTTTGGGTCTATTCAATGTTTTTCAAAAAATCAAATTTTGAAAGAGTTACGAAATTTAAATTTTTATACAGCCCCCCAGTCCTATCAATTATATTTAGTAAAACATTCTTGACACTGTAACGTTTAAAACTAAAAAAAAATCACTGTTCTAACCAGGCTTGGAGTAATCGCCGATTACGTAATCGTAATCTGTGTAATCGATTACATTTTTTGGTAATCGTAATCATAATCATAATTAGGAAATGGGACTCTCGTAATCGTGTAATCGTAATTTTAATCAAGTATTTCTTCCGTAATCGTAATTGTAATCTAACTTTAAATAATCGTAATTTAGCCTTGTAATCGTGTAATCCAGACTTGCTGAAAGTGAAAGCTTCTAAGCGTGCGCTAAAATATAAGAATTCAACCGTGGCGGCGGCCCCCGGGAAAAATCACTCGAGGGAATGAGCGTGTTCTTTGTCTCGGGGGGTCTCAGTTCAATGCAAGCTGCAGAAAGACAGCAAGTTGTTTCGTGCTTGTCTAGAGAGTCATAAAGCGAGCCCTAAGGTAAGTGCTTTGCAACCGTAGGCGCTACGACAAGACCGTCTCTCCTGATTTTTAGGATGGGTCATCAATTTCCCCTTTCATCAGCTGTCAATGATAGCTACAAACAAAGCTGCCCTACCCTGCCCTTCTTTGGGCGAGGACAGTAGTATCAAATTACTAACACATACTTTTCGTCTTAACAGGACTCAAAACAGTTGCATGGTTTTTGATTTTTTCCCTTTTTCTTTCATTAATAAAAGAGGAGGGCATTTTTCAAAAGAAGAGAGAATTTGCAACTGTGCCTTAGTTATTCAATATATATTTGCAATACAGCACTCTCATTTGCGATCTGGTGACTTTTTTAAAAATATTTTCACATATAATTTAATCTTAAGTTTATGCTTTACACTTTAATGCTGATAATTTTTTAATCATTAAGCATATAAAAGAAAAAGTGATGTATTTACAGATTTTTAAAACATTGCTTATGAACAAGACTAAATGCCTATGATTTATTTTTAAGCTTTTACTGAAATTATTCAAAGCACAAAAAGATAATTTACTTTTGTATTAATGTTTATTATTTTAATTTCATGTTTTTAGTGCCAATAATAGCACTTCAGTATACCTTAAAAACTGTGACATAAAATATTATTATAAAATGGTCTCACACACACGCCAAATAAATAAATAAATCCTCAAGTTAAGATTACACATTAGTTACAATCATCTCTATAAAATTAGTGGATCAAAAATCAAAATTCTTCAGCTATGACACTGCTGTCGCGAATGAGCATTATATATGTTATATACATTATATATATACTGCCCCGCGATGAAAAACACATTTTATGATTTGCACAACACTTATCAATCTTGCTCTCATTGAAACAAAAATTTTATCCATGCATTCAGGGGCGCCCCGAACTAAAATTTTTGGGAGGGGGAAAATCATCAATTTGCCGAATGAAGTTCCGATTTTTTTTAATGAAAACCGAATGATATTATTTTACCGAATGATACAATACAAGTACGCACACATGTCATACATGCATAACATTTAGTGAGAAGAAACATTAGGCATCTTTTGTAAAAAAAATTCTAAAAACTAAAAAGAACAAGTAATCTCAATATTGTAATGTTGCCTTTAAATTGCCGAATCGTCTGCAAAATGTGCCAAACACGAAAGTTATTGGAAGGTCACAATGACCTCCCGTGTCCTCCCATCGGGACGCTCCTGCATGCATTAGGTATGAAAAATGTTAAATCTTATAAGAATATCATTTGAGAATTTTATTATTCTAATACTAATTACATTAAAACAATTTATAAATTGCATATATTTATATTTTTCCTGATAGTAATTTTTACCAGAATAAATAGATGGTTAATTTGACAAAATGCTATAAAAATATTACTAACTGTGCAATATTGTGTAATATTTTTAAGAAAGTACTTTTACATGTTTCGTTTTTCTTCCACTCAACTGATAAGGTATAAAACTAGCACACTAAAACTTGACACCTCCCCCTTTCAAAATTTCTGGATCCTCCTCTGTCTATAAATATTTCTCACAAATCTGTAATCGTGTAATCAAAATCGTAATCGGCAGATAATAATCGTAATCGATTACATTTTTTTGCGTAATCTAATTTAGCTGTAATCGTAATAGCGATTTTGCAGAGGGTTGTAATCGTAATCGTAATTGTAATCTCCAATTTTTCACGCTCGCAATCGTAATCGTAATCGATTACATTTTCTCGTAATTGACTCCAAGCCTGGTTCTAACATAAAAATTGACCAAGTTATGACGTTTTGAAAAATCAAGATTTTGAAGGATTTCGCATACGGTCCCTTTAGTGATCTCTCGATGACGTCATGAAATAATGCCAAATCTTGATTTTTCAAAACGTCATAACTCGGTCAATTTTTGTGGTAGAACAGTGATTTTTTTTTAGTTTTAAACGTTACAGTGTCAAGAATGTTTTACTAAATATGATTGATAGAACTGGGGGGCTGTATAAAAATTTAAATTTCGTAACTCTTTCAAAATTTGATTTTTTGAAAAACATTGAATAGACCCAAAATTCCTTTCGGAATTTGGAGATTTTTTCCTAAATGAACTATATGCGTATCTCTAACGGTTTAGAAATTAGCTATTGGTCCACGATAGGAGTGGACACCCTGTATTTCGACTCTAATTTGAATATATTTACACAAAAAAAAAATCCTATTTTTATTGTTACGTACTGATTTAGAGGTGAAAAAATATATATATACAATTATATTTTATTTTATTTACTTATTTTAGCATGAAATGAGTAGGTGTAGTTCTTTTTTTTTTTATATTTTATCTTACAAATTACTAATTGAGTGATCTTAAAATTCCCTCAGAAACGTGTTGAATGAGTCTTTAAATCCCTATTAAAATTATGCTACACTAGCAAAAATACCCGGCGTTGCCTGGGCCAGTAAAAATATTGAGAAACAATTTATAATCGCCTTTTTTTTTCCTAAACTAAAAGAACTCAAAACGTACCGCTTTGACGATTTAAAATGTCGCTAAATTTGCGGTAACTGTTTTGGGATACCTAGGATAATTTTGCTCCCCTCCCTACTTTACGAAAATACGCTTAGGTATTATAAAGTCAGTAATTTTTGTCAAAGAAAAATTGTCATTTAATGCTGAAAAAATATTGCTGACCATGAAATGACGCTAAAAGTTTTTGTCCTAAGTGATTTCGAAATTAGTAGGGAGCATTTGACAATTATTTGTGCGAAAAACACAAATTAATGGTAGTTTTAGTTTTGGGGTTTGATTAATTTCGTATGCGGATTACTTTACGCTTTGACGTAAGTTTTAAAAGTTTATTAATGACAACGTACGGAATCGGCCAAAAAAAAAAAAAAAACTGAACTTTTCTTCAACTGTGGGAGTATTATCTCGATGATTAAGATTTTGGCGCAGTTTACAAATATCAGACAACAATCGTTTTATTTTAGTTATATCGTGTAAGAAGCAAAGTATTATTACATAGTCTTTGGCGCCAAAACTGGCGTCCGTTGAAAAATTACCCATAATCTTAGTTATAATATTCTTGCAACAAATTCAGCAAGATACCTGTTCGATTGGATTCTAAGTGACCAATTGTAGGATGAATCCTAGTTTAAGGTCCGGCGATAAATTATTAAATCTGGCAACCACAGAATTATCATTGTATGATTGGATTATTTGGCGATTTTAAGCTAAATTATTGCAACCCTACTACATTATTAAGCTACAGTCTGAAAAAAATCGCCAAACCCGGACCCTAAAGTAGGATTTTACCCAAGTAGTACCCGCCCAGTCAGCGCAAACAAATTTTTAAAAATACCGTAAAATTGTATTTTTTATCCGTTACCCGATTAAGCAGGACCGACAAATTTACGAAACTTGTGAAAATAATTGATACAGTGAACAATTTACTAATAAAGGAATACAATTTATTCTAAAAAAATAATATTTTCACGCAGCAATGCACATTAAGAAACACATTGCTTAAGGATAAATATTCTACTTACACAACTAAGACTACAAAACGTTTTAAATACAAATCCTGGTAAAAGCCTGGATATTCCCCATGAAGCTGGAAAAAAAACCTTCATGATTTGACTTGAGAAAAGATTTGAACATTAAATACGGAAAGAAGAAATGATGCTCGCAATTTTAGCTTGCGACAGGGAGTTGAGATGATACACTAAATACTGAATTAGTTTGTTGGAAGCCTTCGCGGATTTATGCGAAAAATGTGCTTAAATTGGAATGAAAAAAGCACTACCAATCGAACTTTTTCGAATATCGTTATAAATTATAGCCTATATGTTATTCTGATGTATAAGCTACATTATGGTAAAAGTTCCATTAAAATCCATTCAGTAGTTTTTGCGTGAAAGAGGAACAAACATCCATACATCCATACATCCATCCAAACTTTCGCATATATAATAGTAGTAAGATTCCGGATTCCAGTTGCTGATTTATACACTGCTCGACATTGAAAATGCAACACCAAGAAGGAGTGGTCAGAAATTGATGAAATTTGGTAAGAAGACAGAGACAGCATGGAACAATAAGTGATATTTATTTCAAAATAAATAAGAAAAATTTAGAGCGAGGACGGCGTCGGCTCAGTAAGAAGTAGGACCATCGCGGACAGCGATGCACGAAGAAACACGTCTAGGCATAGAGTCAATAAGCCTGCGGATGGTGTCCTGAGGGATGGCACTCCATTCCCTTTCAACCATTTACCACAGTTCGTCCTCTGAACGAGGCAGTGACAGGTTCTGCAAACGGCGTCCAATCACGTCCCACACATGTTCGATTGGTGACAAGTCAGGAGAGTATGGTGGCCAGGAAAGCATCTGTACACCTCGTAGAGCATGTTGGCTGATTCTAGCACTGTGAGGCCGGGCGTTATCCTGTTGAAAAATTGCATTTGGCAGACCCTGAAGGTAGGGGATTGGCACCGGCCGCAGTACATTATCTACATATCGTTGGGCCGTCATAGTGCCCCGAATACGAACTAGAGGTGATACGGAATTGTATGCAATAGCGCCCCAAACCATTATGCCACGTTGTCGCGCTGTGGGGCGTTCCACAGTTACTGCCGGATTCGATATTTCTCCACGTCGACGCCACACACGTATGCGATGACTATCGCTGGACAAACAGAAGCGGGATTCATCTGAGAACACTACGGTTTGCCATTCTGCCATGCACGTCGCTCTGGTCCGGCACCATTCCAAACGTTGGAGTCTGTGCTGTGAGGTCAATGGCAGTCTTCTTAGCGGGCGCCGTGATTGCAGGCCACGTGCAACCAGTCGACGGGAAATGGTTCTGGTCGACAGTAAGTAGTTAAGTAAAAGCATGCAAATAAATTATTAAATGAAGAAATATGTACTTAATTTAATCAACAAATGAATAAGTAAACGAAATGTACTATTTCACTTTGCCCCATCTACTTTGCCCGGAGTTCACTTAACAAATTACATTAAACATTTAAAAGCAAAAAATGCCTAATATAAACAAAATGAGGACTGCACTGGACATCAGTAGATATCAATTGATAATTTAAATGAGAATTACGAAATTTAAAATAACAGGGAGTATTTTTGAAAAACCACAAATATTGCAATAAATGTATCAAATTTTGAAAATTGCTTGTATAATTTTTTTCGTTGATCTTCGGAGCTACTTATTTTTTGACAGAAATCAACCACATGACTAGGAACTAAGTTAACATATTGCTAGATAAGTGACGCTGCAAACTGTGAAAATATTTTATCATGTCACTTTGCCCCACATTCCCCTACTTATGTTTACCTCCACACATTAAATAAAACTTTACTTTTAAATTTAAATATTTTATGATGATATTTTTAAATTTTTAAATAAATATTAATGTTTTTTTTTCCATTTTTGCAAAGAAAGAAAGCTTATATTTTACCGAAAGCATTATAATACTTTAAAATTGCATTTTTTAAAATAAAAACCTAAGGTTCGCCACTGTGCTTACTTCTAAACGAAATTATGGTAAAATACACTTTCGCAAAGTCATGCTCTTTTCGAACGTATCTATTTTGTCAAAAACCTTCCGTTACTTTCTTAAGACTTTATGAAAACCACTTTGGAGCTGAAAAAAAATATAGAGAGAGTTATTTTGGGGTAATATACACTGTTGTTAGCGCACACATATTTATATAGGTGGAACTATTAGGTAAAAATATTCTTCTGTGATAAAGCTGTAGTACTAATTTCAAAAATCTTGAAGAAATGTACCAGAATTTCACATATAAAGAGTTAACAAAATATTTTTGATAGTAAACTTCGCATATGGCCTATTTTAATCAGATCAATTATTTAACGAGGGGTTAGAGGGAAAAAATTGACATTCGACATATTCCCTTACGGCTACAGAAAATAAGTGTAACCATATGTTGCTCAATCACTCATTTTGTCCAGCAAAGTGTCGAAACCAATAAACCGTAGGTAATAAACTTACGGTCCTTAACTATTTAAATCATATCAGAACACGTTTTCAATTTGAAACTCAATCGTCATAAGATAAAACTATATTAGGTGATGCCTTGCAGTAAAAATAATATCGATGCTTGAGTCGAATTCAGATTTAACTTCGACTCCTGTCAGCTTGAGTAAATAATCTCTAATAGGTTAAGTGACAAGCCTTCAGGGAATGGCATAATCGAGCATTTTAAGCGAACACTTAGAGACTTTTAAGCAACATAATTGATGAAACCTAAGTGCATTTGCTGATTATGAAAGTAAGTGCTTTGAGAATTGGATATTTTACTCAAGAGACAAAATTTGTTTTGCTGGTGTGTGAGCGTTTGTTTAAAGGTTGATATTTTAATGCCTTGGCTGTGAGCTTGTGTTCATGATTTTATGAAGTACTAGCTGTACCCGCCCGGCGTTGCCCGTGCATTTAGAAAATGCAGATAAGTGAATAGCGCAGGAATAGTAGTGTGTATTGCAACAAATCACAATAGTAGGAATTTCTAGTGTAGACAAAAAATAGCTTACTTATTGTAAGTATGTATGTATGGTAGAATGTGTATATTGTATGTATGTAAGAATGTTGTATATGCGTGAAATAAGCATGGAGTGCTGTGAACGATGAGGGAATATAAAAATAACAAAAGGCAAACATTATTTTTAAGTTATTATAATTTATTCCTTAAAATTATATATCATTAAACAATTACGACATTAACACTATTAAACAATATCAATCTCTTAATGCTATAGCGTGAACAATATTTTTTGTTAGTCCATCTTTAGCTAACACAAACAAACTGGATGGTTTACCCACTCGAGAGCATGCCACGTATAATTGTCCGTGTGAAAAACATGGTTTTCTCAAATCTAAGCCACAAACAGACATCGTTTGACCTTGGGATTTGTTGATAGTCATTGCAAATGCCAATCTAATCGGAAACTGAATACGTTTGAATTGAATTGGCACATCTGTAGGTATAATAGGAATCCGTGGTATGAGTATATTTTCACCTCTGAACTTGCCATTTAAAATCCTGGCTTCGATCACGTTTTTCATTAATTTTTGAATGACTAATCGCGTACCGTTGCACAGCCGGGGCTGGTTCAAATTACGAAGCAAGATAATTGGAGATCCAACCTTTATTTTTTAAAAAATTGTGTCACTTTAATGGTCGTTCATACCCCCCCCCCCTCTCGCAGTGAAAAAAAAAACATTACACAGCAGATTTTGCCTATTAACTCAACACTCATGGTGTTTGATACGTTTTATTTGTTTGTAATGATGTTTTTTGGTCACAACCAATATGAAAATCACAAAAAATAGTTACTTTAATTTTTAACATATATTTATCTTCTTCAGAATTTTTGACTTTTAATTTTACCTTGAATTTGACGTAAATTCAAGGTATAAAATACAGAATTTTATAAAGGTACAAAAATTAACATAATATAATTGATAGTGTATATAATTTTTGAAAAAATAATATAAGTGCCGCAAATCAAAAACCATTTATTGCCACAATCGATTCAAAGCCCCCAAAAATGGCGCAAACGTCCATAAGAAAATTCTACAGCATCGAAGGACCCCATTGCCAATTTTAACAAAGATCCGACCAAAACTCATTTTGTACTACAAAAAAATGTGGGGTAGATCCCCATGAGGGGATGTACCTGCATAAGGACATTACAATCATTAAAATCATTCAAAAAAAAAACCATGCAGCTGTTCGAAAAAATCCTTGCGGGCTGGATTCAATCTCATTCTATCAGGAACTTCAACCTGCCGCACAGAACCACTTGACCATCGGGTCGCTCGTTGAAGTAAGGACTTACGATAACACATATTGTATTGGCGAGCAGCGATCTCGAGAAGAAGTTTTATAAATATTTTTTTAAAATTTTTCTAATTCAAAAATCGAAAATCGGGCTTCGAGGTCTGGTGGCCATCCCCTTTGTGCTTCCGTGTAAAAAATTCCAGGTCCCTGCGTGCGATAGATTTGGCTGGAGAGCTCGGTCAGACAAATGGACAGACAGGCAGACAGACAGACAGACACATCACACTCGCTTTTATTATTATAGATAATGCTTGAAATAATCTTTGTTTTACATTTTATAAGTATTTTCATAAATTAGATTCATTATGTATGATTTTGTATCGTTAAAATATTAACACTTGAATTTATAATGGTCATTATTCAAAAGTGCAACATTTCCGATACATGCAATTTATAGTAAAATCTAAGGATAATAATTTGTTTTAAAACCTTTTTTTACTTTAGTAAAAATATCTGTTTAAATATGTCTACAATATTTTGTAAAAAAAAATGGTTCAAAGCATGTGAATTCGCATCTCCGAAGTATTTGAGACATCTGGTGTTCCTCGTAATGGTACTTAATAACTTGTTTAATTTATAAAAACTTAAATTATTTCTTTATTATTTCTTATTTCTTTCTCAAGTGCTTCAAATACTAAATGTTTACGTATCTTAAAACTTTTTAAATTGCGTTTTAGTTTGTTTTAGTAGGTTATAAAATTACGTCAAGCAATAAAATCTCACCTGCCGTACACAAATATAAATGCAATGTTTCATTGACAAAATGCATTAATGGTATCACACTTTTTTCACAATGATACACGTCGCCCATCTTGTTTATTTCCAGTTAAAAAGAAATTGTGAGATTTTAGTTGAGAAACAAGACGACAGATTTTGATTAATAATCATAGAATGATTATTTAAAAATATTACCTCCATGAGCTTGAATTTCAGGTATAGAAATTGATCTAAAAATACAATTTTTTACGTGATTAATTGTTAGTTGTAAAAAAAGTTTCATGAAATTTGAACAACGGTAACCCGTGCCGACTTGCGTTCGAAAGTGCGAACTAGCACTTTTTCGCTAGGCCAAATCGAAAAAAAAAAATTTCGTATATATAAATTTTCTTGTTGATAAAACGCTTCCTCTATATCCCCACATGTCCCACAAAATCATTTTTCCAAATTAAAAAACATGTAGGTACCCCACACGAGGCTTAAAATTCATAATTTTCTTCAAAAAAGGCTTTTTTTCTATGCATTGCATAAACAATAAAAAAATATCAAGGTGAAAAATATGAAGCATTAAGTATATAATTAGAGCAAAATATTAGTTTTTTCTTTCATTTTATATTTATTTCTCCCGAAAATTACTCAAAACTATGGTTTTTTTTTTAAGTTTTAAATTAAATTTTTCCATTTTAAACAATACATTTTTTAAAATTATTTATCTGCAAATGCTGATTTGAAAGTATGTTCTTAAGTGATTTCGGAGTTTGATGTTTTCGTTAAATGTATCTGTAGTTTAAAATAAATAAATTGTTAAAATAAATCCATAGGAAAAAATGACAATTTATTTACAAAAATATTATAATAGTGAACATTACTGAACATACTCTCGTTTAAATGTTTGTTCATTACAGTTAGGTATGTTTTTCGGTGCTCTTGAACGCAACGTAACAAAAATTGTTTCTGCTCCTCATCAGCTGTTAGTAAAAAATGAAAGTCCTGCATCATTTTTACCGCTCTTTCAGCTGTATCATTTACTGCTCTAAGCACTCAGACCATCTTTTTCCCCTTCAAGGAATTAAATGTCATTCCCCATAAAGAAGGAATCTCGTTAAGAAAACTACCATCAATTATGAACCTCGTAAACAAAAACTGGCTTTTAACTAATATGAAATTATCAATTGTTTTCTCTGCAAAATAATAACAGGTAACAAACGCGCGATATGAGGCGGTAACTAATTAAACAATTAGTTACTTCCTCCCCCCATTTTTTTCGAGTCGGCTCAGTACACAAGTTACAAGCTTACACTTTCAAGCACAAGATGGCATAATTTTTAATTTTTGAAATAACAATAAATATTTTCGACAATCATATTGATATTAAAAAAACATTTATTCAATTTAAAAAAACAATTAGGTCCCCAGTACGAGGCTTAAAATTTATATATTTCTTTAAATATTTTATTTTTTCTATTTACTCATTGCATCATTTAGGAATTTTAACTTGCAGATAGGCTTAAAAAAATTCCCAAAATCACTGAAGAACAAACTTTCAAAACAGTATTTGCAGATGAATAATAAAAAAATGTAGTTGAATGAAAAATGATCAAATAAGCTTTGTGCTGAAATATAAGTGAAATTAAAAAACAAAACACAAATTAGGTAAAAAGTACAGCGTGTACATGTTGTACTTTCTACCTAATTTGTGCTCCATTTACGTTGGTTTTTAACATTAATTATAAACAAATGTAGTATTTGGAATGGAAAAGTTTAACTGAAAACTAAAAAAAAACCGTAATTTTGAGTAATTTGAGGGACAATAAATGTAAAATGAGAAAAAACTAATATTTAACTCTAATTGTGTATTATTCGCTTCATATTTCTCATTTGAATTTTTTTAAAAATTTATCTTTCATTGTTTACAAAATACATAGAAAAGGCTATTTTTCGGCGAAAATCATGAAATTTAAGCCTCGTGTGGGGTACTTAAATATTTTTTAATTTGGATAAATGATTTTGTGGGACATGTTGGGATCTAGGGAAAGCGTTTTATCAACATGAAATTTTGAATTTCCGAAAAAAGTATTTTTTCGATTTGGCCTAGTGAAAAAGTGCTAGTTCGCACTTTCGGACGCAAGTCGGCACGGGTTACCATTGTTCAAATTGCATGAAACATTTTTAGAAACTTTTATCAAAGAATTAATGATTAATTACAAAGTTTTCAGGCCTTTTGTTCTGTATTGCACATTGATACGCAAGTACTATCCATTGTATGCGAATCCGTGACTATCTTTCACGGTTTTCTTCACTTTTTTGCTTGCTTTCCTAATATTTTTGAGCAGCGTAGTTCTACGGTTGGCCATTGTGTGAGCACTGGGAAATACAACCAGCATGTCGTGAAATAATGCTGAAATGAATAACAGTTCAAGGGAAACATCTTGAAATCTTGATTTACTAGATGCTGCTAATACCTTCTTCGCTAGAAGTTATGATTCCTCGATATTCGGATTTTTTTACAGATCTCTGGAGTGGCAGTGGATTATTTTCTTCCTAAAAGTGAAATTTTAAGCGGTCCGAAACAAGATGTCTAATGATCGCAGAGTTGTAGTATGTAGTAGTGATGGAGACGAAAAATATAGTAAAATTGAACTAATGGGCCAGCTGTAAATATATATTAAACTAAAAATGACATCTAGCGGAAAATTTTTGAAGTTAATTATTTTTCTTTTCGTCTAAACAAATTCCGACCCCTTGATTAGTATACACAAAAATTTCGTTAATTTCTGAGCAGTAGTTTCTTTTCTAGACTATTTTTAAGTTGGGTCGTTTAATAATAAACACCCTGCGAATTTAGATAGAAATTTTTTAATGGAATATGCCTTATAGAATAGTTTTCAATATACGAGTATTTAGAGTTTAATAACTTTATAAAATGCTCTATAAGGAAAATAAAATACCAGTAAATATTTTTTAGAAAATGCTATAGCTATGAATATTTTTTTTTTTTGTACAGATAACTTTAATGAATACTTGTCGTTAACCGACTTTACTGGACGTATCCCATTTTTAGCCTACTTTCCCGTTAAAAATTAAAGAAGGACGAAAAAAGTATTAAAAGTAGCTTAATGCATCTAAAAAATATCGCCAAGTCCAAAAATATCGTCAAGTTGAAAAAATAAAAAAGTAAAATGAATATCGAAAGATTAAAAATTTGAAAGTAGGGTATTGAGATGGGGAATTTGTGTGTCGGTCGGTCGGTCGGTCTGTCTGTCCCCTCCTAATAACTTTTGAATGAACATTCCGATTTGGACAAACTTTTTTTTCTTGGAAAGATCTCGGCGAGTACAGCTCATTTCCATATTTGATTTTTCGATTTGAACAATTTTTGGTTCAACTTTGAACCGTTCAAATAACCTGTCCCGCGAAGCTAACTTTTGAGTGAACAGTCCGATTTGAACAAACTTTTTTTTGTTCGAAAGATCTTATCAAGGATATTTCATTCCCGTATTTACATTTTCGATTTTAACAATTTTTCGTTCAACATTGAACCGCACGAGCAAGCTGTCACCCCTAATAACTTTTGAGTAAACAGTCCGATTTAATTTTTTTTTTTGTTGGAAAGATCTCGGCGAGTACAGCTCATTCCCATATTTGATTTTTCGATTTGAACAATTTTTGGTTCAACTTTGAACCGTTCAAATAACCTGTCCCACGATGCTAAATTTTGAGTAAACAGTCCGATTTGAGCAAACTTGTTTTGTTCGAAAGATCTTATCAAAGATACTTCATTCCCGTATTTACATTTCCGATTTGAACCATTTTTCGATCAACATTGAACCGCTCAAGCAAGCTGTCACCCCTAATAACTTTTGAGTGAAGAGTCCGATTTAAATAAACTTTTTTTTTTGTTCGAAGGATCTCAGCAAGGATACTTCATTACCGTATTTAAATTTTCAATTTGAACATTTTTTCGTTAAACATTGAACCGTTCAAGTAACTTTTCCCCATCTAATAACTTCTGAGTGAACCATCCGAATGGAATAAGCTTTTTTTTTGTTTGAAAGATCTCGGAGAGGCTCATTCCCATGTTTCGCTTTTTGATTTGAACCATTTTTCGTTCAATATTGAACCGTTCAGAAAAAAAATTTAACATTAGCGCCTACGGGGAATTTAAGTTAAATGTTGATCCTGAACCTAACCCTACACTGCATGATTTTTTATTTTTCGCAGAAAAAAATATATGTGTTTGTCAATGTGATAAGAAAACATAGAAAAATATTTTAAAAAATTTAACTCTAAATGTTCACCCCTTTCTAATTAAAAATAGTTTTGTTGCCAAATGGCTACACCATGCATTCAACAGATAAAAATGATTTTAAATGATAGGCTTGAAATTAGTTCTTTTTTGTAAAAAAAATAGAGGAATTTAACATTTGGTGCACTGTAATCTTGTAATCCTTTACATTTTGACATTTTACATTATTTTTTATATGTACTTGTACTTTCCGATGATCAATTCTGTCAAATCTGATGTCTTTTGGAAGCTCTCTCGCGCAAGCTTTCTTTCTTTTCTCGTTTTTTTTTTTTTTTTTTGGTTTGTAACTCTAGTTCCTCTGTAGCTAATGGTCTCTTTTTAATACGCTTTTATTAATTTCACATGTGGGTTTGTTTGTATGTATGTATGTATGTATGTAACTCTGAATAAAAGATAAAATTTACGTTCTTTTCAAATATAAAAGTAATATATTTAATATTATTTTTAATACTAAAGGCTAAACTGTATTGCATATTGATGTATTATAAGTACATGTAAACTTAAGTGCGGATATTCAGTAGTTTTGAAAATCAGAGGGAAACCTATGATGATCACAGCGCATTCCAATGTAAAAGCGTATTTTTTAGTTTTTTTTTCAAAACTATATTTTAAAATTATTAATGACTTTACTTGTCCGTGTAAGCACAACGTTTGTGCTAACTGAAATCTAAAATGAACACGTTTTGAAGGCTTTTACCTATTGATTTTTTGTTTGTTCACTCTGTTGAACATCAACTAAGCATTGATAATTGCGAGGTCTTATAAACGGTAGAACAGCCGAAAGTAGCACTTTTGGGTCCGCATGTATATATTATACCTTCCAAAAAGAGAAAGAAGCTAGCGTGAAACGTAAACAAAACACATACTTCATGAACTATAGAGATGAATCGAAGTGTTCTCTGGATGCTTACTGCATAATGTTGCCAAATGGCTACAGACCTGTATTATGTTCTAGATTTTTTCCAAATAATTATTTTGATGTAAAGCGCATCTTAAACGAAAGACAAATGTTTGTTTTATTCATGTTATTTTTTTAAAAGAAGAAGAAAAATATTTCATTTTAAAAAATAATTTCAAAACATGGTAGTTTGAGTGATTTTAAAAGCTATCCATATGGATTCATTTAAGAGCATGTAACAGACCAGTGCTGCCATGTATGGAGAATAAATGGTGATTATTGATTTAAATATACCCAATACTTGCTTTTTATGCATTGAGTTGCCTTATGACTACATTCTGCTATTCATAAGGAGGACAATTTGTCCATGTAGCCAATTGGCAACACCATGCAGTGTAGGGTTAAAGTCGGATTTCCTTCAAACTAACTTTGCAAGAAAATGGTTTTGATAAGCAATGTTTGTAAAGTACTTTTCTGAATAATCTTCTGTGAGGAATCTGATTCCGACTCCAACTCTGCAAACATGGCGGAAATGCAGGCTCAGAAAAAAATGACTGACTGTGCAGACGATTTTTTGTTTATTTATTCATTTGTTTTATTTTATTAATTATTATTATTTTTTTGGCAGACGATTTTTTTTGTAACAAAAATAGTTTTATTCACGGGGGTAGTTTATTCTTTATTTATATTTAACAACTAGCAACGGATTAAAAGTGAAATTCGAGACATTTATCAACCCCAGCAGCACCAGAACGTTCAAATTTGGTGCAAAAATGGTGTTATTGGTCAAATAACGGTGCTAAGTGTCCCTTGAACGTTATATTCGACGTGCAAAAACAGTAATATTATCAAGGTGTCATTTCAGTGCTTAAAGAACGTGATATTTGACGTGCAAAAACAGTAATATTATCACGGTGTCATTTCAGTACTTAAGGAACGTGATATTTGACGTGTAAAAACAGTAATATTGTCACGGTGTCATTTCAGTGCTTAAAGAACGTGATGTTTGACGTGTAAAAACAGTAATATTGTCACGGTGTCATTTCAGTGCTTAAGGAACGTGATATTTGACGTGCAAATCCAGTAATATTATCACAGTGTCATTTCAGTGCTTAAGGAACGTGATATTTGACGTGCAAAAACAGTAATATTATCACGGTGTCATTTCAGTGCTTAAGGAGGTGCTTAATTTCTTAGAGTTAAGGTCGTGAATTGCTGCTTTTTAGAAAAAGGGGAGGAATCATATCTGCAGAAACTTTAAGTTTTATCCTAAACAACGCTTTCTCCCAAGATCCTAATCAGATTTGCATGCATTTCAGTAAAAAAAACATTATACTCATACTAATAAAATGTTATGATTTACGCCCTTAGTCGTTCATAGATGGCGCTTCCTGCAAAAAGAATTTCCTTTTAAAGTATTATTTTTCTCCCATGTTAAGATCAAGTAGCGTGCAGTGGTTAGCGTATCCTGCTGGAGTCGCAAGGGACCCGCGTTCGAATCCCGCGGAATGATTATATTAAATTCAAAGTAATTAAACAAGCAATAATTAAATTAAATAAATTAATTAAGTAATTAAATATTTAAAACCAAGATGGCAAAGATTATGGATCAAAAATGGCGGATCAAAAATGACGTCACAGTAAACACGTCACGGCCCCGGATAGTGGGGTATACGTAGTATACTTTTTTAGCTGGGGAGCACTGAAAACAAACGTATTTCCAGAACCTAAATATAACCTATCATTCCACGTTCAAAACTGGGACAAAAAAAGGTGGTCAACACCAGATTTCGACGTGTCATATTACCATCGATCGATGAGACACATAGACGTTGACAACACGTGCTGCGAGAACGTGTTTTGAACGCCTTTGTGCTGCTTGGGAACTGACGAGTTTTTTTTTTTTTTCTTTTTTTTTTTTCTTTTTTTTTCTTTCTTTGATAAAATGTGCTTTGATATACTTTGTACTTTTAATTTTTTTTTGAAAACAATTGAGGAATTTTTCTACGGAAGAACTGTAACAGTTACATTCTTTAAAAGGTGCGACAAAACTTTATTTATTCATTTATTTACTTTTTATGTATCTATTACATCTGATGAGAGGGATATATTTTGCTTTTAGAAATCAGCTTTAAGTGCTAAGAAGGTATGTTCGACATAATTTTTAGTCTCAGATAATCAAGAGAATAAGGATCAGATGCTACAATGCCGATGTCGATGTACGGGAAAGTAGGCTCGTTTAGTTCTTGACAGAACTTCTTGTTTTAATCGTTTTGCAAATGTCAAAAGAATATAATTAAAAAAAAGAATGATTTTGTAGTTCAGATTGCACAAAAAATGTTTCAATGCAGTATAATTAAAACATAAGTTTAACAACAGATAAATAAAAATATCTCCAAACTTTTGGATTTTTCAAAATTTAAAAAATATATTATAGACAAGAAAAATGTAGAGCATACGTGAAATTGGAGCATAAGATATACATATTAAATTTATAATTACATTATCTAGTTGTTTAGTGGTTGCAAGTAATAAATAAATAGCCTACAACAAATTCACAATGTCTCTGAATCGTTTACAACTTTCATGCACCTGATGTTATTTGCTGGTCGAAACTATCATCGGGGGCAAAGCAAACATGAAAGAAGATAATGACTGTTGCAGCGAAGCAGACGTTTTCGCTGCGTAAGGTATCCGACTAGGTTGAAAAGGTGATTTTTGATCAAAATACACTTTTTCTACAAATAGTTTCATTGAAAACCCCCGTTTTTAAGGATTATAAAACAGCTTGGATTTTTTATCTATGTGAATTAGAACTCAATTTATAAGCGTTTGAATACTAAATTTCTGTAGTAATAATGCCTGTAGTCCAATCTTTATTTACGTTTTGTGAAGAACTGCATTTTCGCTCGATTCTCTTTACGGAAAACATGATTCTGCAACTTCTATTCAATATTGGAGCATGAAATTTGGCATACATGTTTTGTAAGTACTTGTGAGTGTAACAGACCGCAGGTTTTGTAAATGATGAAA
Organism: Uloborus plumipes; assembly: GCA_038373865.1. NCBI lineage: Eukaryota > Metazoa > Arthropoda > Arachnida > Araneae > Uloboridae > Uloborus > Uloborus plumipes. The sequence goes on from JAXGGA010000118.1 coordinate 107,919, forward strand.
TATTTTTTGATTTACAGGCATTTTACTTAGAAAAAGTAAATAATTTTGGAGAAAATTCTGTATAAACTCAGGTAATTTAGCATAAATCTTAAAATTCTTGAAATATTTCTTAGCCTGCGGTCTATTACAGTAAGAACATTTGTTTATGTAAAATAATCTAAGTAAAATGCATGTAACTAGTTAATTTTTCGTTACGGAATGTTTCTCCTAACCTGTATTTTTTAGTCATTTTTACTCAAAAATCGTCAATTTTGTAAAACTGAATGATTTTTTAATACATTTTGATGTAAAATATGTGTTTTAAGATCCCTCTGCTTCTAAAAAAAAACATTAATATTTTGTTCAATAAGATTTTTCACAAAAAGTGCTCCGAACCTAGTCGGATACCGTAAGTCATTTATTGTGTTTTAGAACGTTTCTCGCAATGTCAACAGCGAGCAGTATTTAATTACGCGAATTGAAATGAAATGGAAAGAGCTCGCTGCCTGTCTATATATATGTTAAGAAGAAAAGGCGAAATGATGGGAATCTGCCTTTGAAGTACTTTGATTTAAAATATCCCCCCCTCACAGATTTGTACAGTAAATTGAATATGCATAATTTGGAAGTTGCTTAAATTAAAAAGCCTTTCATTCTCAAAATTATGTAGCTTGATTAACGTATTTTTTATATAAACTGTATTTCTAATCGTTACAGTACTAATATGCAACGAAAATTTTTTGAAATAACATATGACGCTTTAAATAATAAGATTTTTTCAAGTACTTGTCATAGGCATGAAAATTATAGAGCGTACTAAATTTTTAAATACTAGGTGATTCAGTGGTCGAAAGGAATATAAAAAGTTTAAGCAACAAATTCACAAAGGCAGTCATCACATTCAGATGGCTCTGAATCTCTTACGACTTTCATGCACCTGACGATATTTGCTGGTCGAAACGAGCATCGGGCAAAGCAAACATGGCAGAAGATAATGACTCTTGCAGCGAAACAGACGCTTTCGCTGCGTAAGTCGTTTATTGTGTTTCAGAAATTTCTCGCAATGTCAACAGGGCGCAGTATTTAATTATGCCAACTAAAAGGAAATTTAAAGAGCTTGCTGCCTGTCTTTATCTGATATGTTAAGAAGAAAATTGGAAATGATGGGAATCTGCCCATGAAGTACTTGGATTTAAAATTTTTGTAGACATACAATTTTTGAAATTTTAAATGCCATCCCTCTGTGTTACTGTTTTTTTTTCTACTTTTTTAAGAAAGTCGCTTATCAGTATATTGTTTTGGCTATTTTTCATAATCCTTCAGAAACATGCAAATTTCTTTTATATGTTACTTTCGGCTTTATATTTTTAAATACCAGACGTTTTGGCTTTTATCTAAAAATACATTTTTTTGGTTGTTTACAGGTTTTATACTTAGATGAACAATAAAAAAAAGTTACGATATAACTGCTTGGAGCAGAGTAGCATATAAGAGATGATTCAAAATGAAATCAAATTCAACCAACCAGAGAATCAAACTTTTAAAACTATTTTGTTCCAACATGATGTTACCTAGTTTTTCTCTCTTTTTTTTGTTAAAGCAGTATTACTAAACAAAACAGCACAGATTGGGAAAGAGAAATATTTTTTTCAAGAATATATGAAGCTATTCAAATAAAATTTTTTGATGGGAGAGGGCGATTTTAAATTTAAAGGTGACAAAGTGCATTATTAAAAGATCTGATGTGGAATGATACATTAAAGATGGCTTTGACATACAGGACGAGACCCCTTTGTCAACTTTAAGTGAATTATAAAAATTAAAAATAAAATTAAATATATAATATTACAATGGTTTTCTATTCCAGATAGACTTTCCATGGTATGATTTGCGGGACTTTGAATATCTTGAGTTATAAGAGTAATTTTCTTAAACTTTCATAACTCTCGTATATTATTATATCACAAATTGTATACGTATTGCACAAGTACTGGTCGTTTACATGAAACTGCTAGCATTTTAAATAGCTCATCAAATTCTAGCGGCATGTAAGGCTTCACACGACTGGAAGAATGTTTTGGATACATATTTTTTAAAAATTGTATCTTATATGAATACTATCATCAACACTTGATTAAAAAATTTATAAGATTTATTTCAATTACGAAAATGCACTTGATCTAATTATACAGAATACCTGCAAACAGAAAATTAATAACAAGTTAAGTAGCAATAGTTACTAATAAGCTTTGCTTGAAAAAATGAAGGAAAGAGAGTCAATTTTTTTTGAATATTTAGGATTTTTAAACAAATTGGGGCTATTTTACTGTGTACGGTGAACCTGGGCAGATTTAAAATTTTTACTTTATACCGTATGATTGAAAGATTGAAGGGAAGGAGGTCAAGAATTGTTTTTCGATCATTGGGATGTTTAATCAAATTGAGGCTATTAAACTGTTTAAATCATATTTCAAATTTTTACTCCATACCGGATGGCACTCAGCAAAGTGGGAATGCTAAAATCTGGAGAGGAAAGGAAAGAGATAGTAAACTGACTAGTGATTCAAAAAGCATGTCTGACGAAAAATAGAATGCGTTAACTTTCGATGCTAAATACTTTTGAAGAAATTACAATTACATAGTGATAAGAGAGCCTTAAAGAGCATATAAAACGGAGCTTCGTTTACTTCCATAGCATTGTTTACAATCGTAAATGTTTCAACAGAAGCGGCAATCTTGCCTGGAAGCTCTTAAATACGTAAACAAACTATGCCAGTAAACACATTCAGCAAAACATGAGTTGCACCATAATTCTGCAATAATTAACACGGCAATTTCCAACTGCTGAAAGTTCACATAAAAGTTTAAGCACTTTCCTTTATCCTATGCAAACAAATACTTATTGAGCGCAAAGCAAGATCCGGAAGTGAGGAAGGTTTTATGAATAATGGAGACTGTGGACGCTTACTGAGTAATGAACACTGTCATACTGTCAGATGACATTATGGAACGGTTGTCTCGAACAACTAGAATCTCAAAACGCTTTAGGAAGCCTTGGCATTTCTCGAAGTTCTAACTAAGCTTTTAGTTGCAGTTTGCTTTAATTCAGTAATTGATGAAGTGAAGTGAAGTGTCATTTAGGTGAATTTTAGTTTGTCCATTAAAGTTACAGTTTATCATTATTTAGGAAGTTTTAGACACTCAACAAAAAGAGCAATGCATAAAACTATGGTGAAGAGTTATTTACTTTAACAGTGCGTACGCTTCAGTATAAGTGTAAGGGTGTGCGTGAAAAATTAAGTAGTGAGAGTAACTTACATTTTTTAAAATTAAAAGTACGGATTTTTTAGCTTTTGAAAATTACCTTACGTAAACAGAGAACTATGACATTAATCACAGAACTTGTATTGAACTGCATTTCTGTTTTTTTTTTGGTAAAATTGTGCAATCATTTAAAAATTATTAATTTTTCCCTGGACATGAGGCAAAGTCGTACTTAAAAGTTTTTTAACGAAGTATTTTGTATTGAAAATAGTTTTCTCTTAATAATAAAATAAGTGAATAAATAAATGGTATGTCCAGATAAATAAATGAGCAAAGTTGTAATTACATTAAGAAATGAATGAATGCGAGATTAATGTTAGATGCACTTAAAGTAATTAAAATACCAAAAATATGAACCAGTTAGAGTTTATGTACGAATAAATAAATTAACCAATGGTTTCCCTTTATCCACTAGTTTTTAAAATCTCTCTCAAAGTATGCTTAATATTGAATGAATATGATAAGTCTTTATCCATATTTAAAGCAGTAACAACAAGACATTGCTCATTTTAGAATATTAAAAACATATTTTTATACACCATGAACCAATGATATATGAAATACTACTCAATTCAATATGAGTAGCAAAATATGGTGGAATGGGTATGATATGGATAATCAAATACTGTTATTTTCAAAGTCAAGCATTATGCAAGTAAATTAACTATATAATTAATATTATAATTAATTTATTTTAATGTTTTCATGTAAAAACATTTTGTAGTAAATTAAACATTGAGAATTCAAGATCTACTCCGAACTCCTGTAACTACTCCAAAACATCTGTAACTGCTTTTAATAATGTATTCTTGCGAATTCTTAAATCCTGATGAGCAAAGAGTTTTTCATTGCAAATATAAGTAACAAATATAATACAGAAATTCATCTCCAGAGCCGCGTTGGCTAAATAATATAATAACAGCGCTGTGTAAGCAAAGTCGATTTGTCAAAAGGTCACCAATATTTACTCCTTAACGGTGCACTCCTTAACGGATTAGCACTCCTTAACGGTGGTGAAAAAAAAACTTAAAATTGGAAAAATTAATTTTTCAAGTATGTGCTTCTCTTTTGTTTCTCTCCTAGTGTTTCAAACGTTACTTTCAGTGGTACAAAGTGCGCATCAACGGCTAAACTCTATAGAAAACTTTGCCTTGCTCTTCACCCATAGGCGGCTTGTCCACGGGGGGAAATGGTGATTAATAATGTTTTATTTAGTGGATTGATTCATTTGGCAAAAATAAAAACTGAAAATTCTGAAAAATGTACTTTTTCTGGTCATTTCATAAGAATGGAACTTTGAATCGTAAGTGGAACGTCTACTATAAACATCGTTTTGCATTTTTAAGGCCATATTCGTTTTATTTATTTATTTTTTTTTTTCGTTATGGTAATTTATTCAGTTGTCTTAAAATCCAATAATACAGCGAATTCCGCACAAAAAATAAATAAATTAAATAAATAAATAAATAAATTAGATAAATAAATAAATAAGCAGCTTTGGAGGTGTTGCTATCTACATCCACCATACATTTATCTTGATCCCCCCCCCCTAATTTCTTGTTGCACAAGCCGCCTTTGTCTTCACATGCAAAATAAATATCACTTTTTTTTTCTCACGGATAATGTTTAAGATATTCTTATTCCAATCTTAATCTGATCAATTAGGCAAAGCTTTCTCCCTTTTAAGCACCATAAGAGGATTATAACAAGTTATATAATGATAATAATTATTGTATACGTAAGGAATAAAATCACTTGCTGTATCTATTGCTGTCTCTTTACAATAGTTTTTTGAAAACTTTAACAACTGAAAAAAGTGCCGTTATAATTATAAACTTAAGAACATGTAAATTAGTTAAGCCACTCTAACATCGAAAACAAGCAATATTTTTTTCTCCACCAAAGGGCTTCATTACAGTTATTATTCGCATCGAGACCAAAAATAATCGCTCTGCAGATCCTGTGCTGCTTTGAGTGTTTAAACTACTTTTAATACCACGAAACCTGCAAACAATGAAACCTGCAAAATAAAAATTAAAGATCCAAGTACTGCGCAACAATTCCAACCAACTTAAGGGAATAAACGCTTATTTTTTTTTTTCGTGGAGGCTACTTAAGCTACCCTTGGGACATAACGTTTAAAAGGAGTTTAATTTATGGAGATTTTAAAAAAGTATTTGTTCTAAATAGCAAAGTGGATTTTTTTCCCAGAGAATTTATTTCAATGTGAAATTTCTATTCATTGTAAAAAAAAGCAATAATGTATTTTTTGCCGATTGTCGTGAGCATTGTGAAAATGATTTAACAAACTTTTAAAAATTGTAAGGGATGCTGCAGAAAAATAATGTTAATAAACGAATGTGAAACCTTTCTTTAAAAATTCCTGTTCCTGAACGATATTAACTTTTGTTGCTCCTCTTTGTTTTTCGGCTGACCATTTATTTTACGAAGTTTTCAAAATTTATTTTAATGTGACGAAATGTTTGGGTTAGATTGAAATTTAATATATGACTCCCTTGAAAAGAAGACTGAAGCTCAAAATCTAAATCAGGGTCGTAACCAGACTATTGTTTCTTGGAAGGTTTAACCAACACATTTATCGTGAAATCTATATGACAACTACAATTTAATTTTATATTTTATATTCGATTGCTTTTTTTTTACAGTAGATGCTTAAAGGGCCATTGACATGGAAAACACACACACACACACACACACACACACACACACACACACACACACACACACACACACACACACACACACACACACACACACACACACACACATCTTTCCAATTAAGGAACAAATTCTGATGGGTGCAAAGCATCTTCGCACAGTTAAAAAGGTGTAGTGTTGTGTATGAAATTATGTTTGCAAAAATTACAATAAAGATAAATACTGCAGATAAAACAATTAATTTATACTGTCATTCAATAACAATAATTTCATTTTTCAATTGAAATAGGAAAGTAAATAAGAAAATTACAAATAAAATAGTGATAATATAATTATCAGCAAAAAATGGCATTAGAAAACGTTTTTTGGAATAGTTTTAAAAAAATTCGGAGGGGTATTGAATCCTAAAAACCCACCCCTTAAAAACGGCTCTGATCTAAATGATTTAAAATCAACCTCGTAAAAAAAATCACAACTATGCTCCTTGAAAAAATGTTTGACACCTATTTTTTTTAAGTAATAATAATAAGATAATGTTTTTCTAAAATTTCTTTGAAACTGAGACAACTTATTCTTTAAAATATCACACATATGCCAAAAGTTTTCACTTAACTTGAAACTTATTGCAGATCTGCGTTGCTACACAAACCCAACTCCGGAAATAAATACCGCTATTTTTCTTCGCAGAACTGTTTATAAAGAAAAGAAGATGGGAAAATAACTATCCCGGTTCTTGACCCACTATCTTTCAATAAGCCATTCAAGGAGATCGATCCAACAATGCTCCATTCCACCTGTTTTTGACCTTTTCCTGGACTCTCGTTTTTCATGTCTAATGACTTTTCTAACGAGTCCAAAAAAGGGTATTAGTCAGGATCTTTGGCTTTAAAATGAAACGCATCTCTGAAATTGTACTTGCATGAAATCTGTCTTTTATTATTGTTAATATCATTCTGTGAATAAATTTATTCTCTCATAGAGAAATAAATATATTTGAATATTATTTTTAGATACGAATAAACACATTTCTTTCTTGAAGTTGCTTGTAATATTTTCTAATGAGTGGAGTGGAAAAAAAAAGTTGTAATACTTGATCATGTGTCATTATTTTTCGTAAAATGTACATATTCTTTCGTACTTTTTTAGTTGTTTGATTCGTGTGTTAATCTAGATTTGTATTACTTTGGAGGAAAAATAATCCTTCATGCAAATAAACCATAACATTCAAATCAATGTAAAAGATGGAAAAGAAGACAAAAATAAGGTAATACCTTTAAAAATATAATAATTTTTCGTATGTAAAGATAGCTAAAAAATAGTCTGAACTCATATATGCGATATAAATATTATTATATAAATAATTCTGACAAAATATAAAATAATGCATTTATTTTTCGACTGAGCAATTATTTTGCGAAGCCTTCAAATATTATTTTAATGTGAAAAACAGTTTGAATAAGATTGAAATTAAATATGACTTCCTTGGAAACGATATTTAAGCTCCAGATCTAAATGATTCAAAATCAGCCATGTAAAAGAAAAACGCATTAATTTTCCGGGAAATAATGTTTGTGATTAATAAATAATTAAAAATGTGATATTATCACTTTAAAAGTTGTTTGCAACTAAATGAGCTTACTTAAATTAAAAAAAAAATAAGTTTTAACAGTTTTCATTTAACACAAACTTATCGGAGATCCCCTTGCTACACAAACGCAGCTCCGGGAATAAATACCGCTATTTTTCCTCACAGAACTGTTTATAAAGACAGGAAGATGGAAAAATAACTACCCCGAGTCTTGACCCACTATCTTTCAATAAGCCATTCGAGGAGATCGATCCAACAATGCTCCATGCCACCTGTTTTTGACCTTTTCCCGGACTCTCGTTTTTCATGTCTAATGACTTTTCTAACGAGTCCGAAAAAGGGTATTAGTCAGGACTCAGGATCTTTGGCTTTGAAATGAAACGTATCTCTTAAATTATACTTGCATAAAATGTCTTTTATTATTGGTAATATCATTCTGTGAATATATTTGCGGCATTTTCTAATGAATAAAGTAAAAAGATGGTTGAAATAAATGCTTTATTATTTGCAGTAAAATGTAAATATTTTTAATAATGTTTTTAAAGCTCCGTAAATGTATGAATGTAGTTTTAATTTCTTTGCAAGCAAAATGTTCCTACATGTAAATAAACCATAAATTTCAAAATTAAAGAAAAGTACGAACAAAATAACCAGTAAAAATACTTTCAAAAAGGTTTTTTTAATTACTTGTAGGATGATAGGCCAAAACGGTGTCCGAACTCCGTTATACGAGTATTTTGTAATATAAAGCAAGATTCTCCAAAGGTGTGGTACGGTGTCCGAAATACGAGTATTTTGTAATATAAAGCAAGATTCTCCAAAAAATTAAAATTAAGCAGTCAGTTTTTATATTTGACTTTGAAGGAGAAAAATGGGTCATGGTTTCACAATAGACTACAATGATATTACTAACACGTGCTTCATTTCTTCAAATTGGCTGCGTGTACACATAAATTCACATGATGTTATACTTGCTCAATTTGTAATAAAGAGTTGCTTATCCACTAGTTCAAAGTAAGAGAGTAACAACTTTTTAATGTAAACTTCCCCGCTCGCCCTTTAAATTAAAATATTGCGAATTAAAAAAAAATAATTATAAAAAGAAATTGTATTGTTCAGAAATTAACAAAACCACTTTCTACACCTGTAGGTATTATTGTAGCAATTTAAGCATCATTAATACATTTTAAAAGTGCTTACATTTTATGTTGCTTAAAAACTCAGAACAATGAATTTACTTTGCAATAGTTTAGGCATGAAAGAAAAATTTGCTTGTTAATCAGTAGGTTGCAACTAGTGGTTATTTAGTGATGAAAAAAAATGAAACTTACGTAGTTCTTTTGTTGAAAATTAGTCGTAGACATGATATTTCTGACACTACAAAATTTTATATTGTGTCATTATTTAATGAAAAAAACCCCAAAAAACATCAAATAAATGTTTCATAATCACATTTTAGAGGAATATAGAGAAATAGGTCAAAGAAAAAGTGACTAAAGTAATTGTATTTTAAATTTATTTCGAAGAGGGGTGTGACTTTGTGTTTAAAAAGTGAAAGCCTTTGGTGAGTCGCGTGTGCATGATGCACCAAATTTGTGATACCCTTGCTGGTATAGAAATGCATGAAGGTTGCTGGAGCAGAACAATTATGTACCGTAAATCAACCTGCAAATTTTGCAGTACATCAAAATATGCTGAAATTATACATAAGTTCTTTTGAGGATTTATGCTGTGGCTCATTTGTCTTTCTGCAAAATTACACTTAGTTTCAAAAATCGAGATCGACCCCTACTTGCCTAGTAGAAAGACTTATTTATCTATTTTAAACTGGCAACTAACTCTCGCAATTACAATCAAATTAAAAAATTGGGGTACTGTCTAAAGTAAAAGGTTCAGAATGTAGTTTCCTATAACAAACTAAAAATATTTGCTGCTTGAAGACAACAACAGTAGAGTACTTGAAGATGGAGCAATAGTATCAAGTGCAAGACATTTAAACATCTGCTAGAATCGATGTTTTACTCTTACATGATTTGAGATACGATTCAAGCGAAAAGTAACCCAACGAAGTAGTGATACTGTTTTCTTTAAATCATTCAAAATTTTTGTTGATGTGAACCATCATCCTTTTTAACTTGGAGATTATTCAATTTATGAATTTTTTAAACTGAATATTAATAAAATGATTATACTTCACAGGCTAAGAAAGGCTGCATGTTCATTTTAATGCATACTTTTTACCTATCTTTGTTACATTTTTTCTCCCAAAAAGTATTCTACCCTTTTGAATTTGGGCTCTCTTGTGTGCGAAATTCTTTTATTCAAATGAAAAAAGAAAACCGAACAGAAGGAAAACTAATCATAGACAAAGCATCCATGCAATTCAATTTTGTAATAAGAAAATTTTAATTTGTACAAAAACAATTGTGATTTTTTCGTCTTTTTTTTTGAAACTTTTTGTAGGCATCATACTTAAAAATGTCTTTTGAGCAATCTTCTTTCAGAGAGTATCATTTTTATGCTATGTTTGAAATGCCGTGCTTTGATTTATATTGCTCACGAACTGATCCGAGACTTTGATCTTCAAAGTAAGAGTCCAGACGAAGGAAAAATTTATAGTAGTTAGTTTAAAGAATAGTTGTGTTCGTTGTTTCTCGTGTGAAACAAAATTGAAGAATATAATTTTTTTGAAAAAGTAGAAAAACGTGATTTCTCAAAATTATTTTGTTTTAAAAACCTACTACTGCTTCACATGAGGAAACCATAATTATACAGAGTAAATAGAAATATTTGGAGGGAAACTCAATTTTTGAAAGGTGAGGGAAAAAATATTATTAAAGAACCCACAAATTTATTTGCAACAAGAAGTTCTGTCAAGAACTAAACGAGCCTACTTTCCCGTACATCGATATCGGCATTCTCGCATCTGATCATTATTCTCTTCATTATCTGAGACTGAAAATTATGTCAAACATACCTTTTTAGTACTTAGAGCTGATTTCGAAAAGCAAAATATACCCCTCTCATCAGATGAAATAGACACGTAAAAAGTAATTAACGAATAAATAAAATTTTGTCGCACCTTTTAAAGAGTGTAACTATTACAGTTCCTCCGTAGAAAAAATCCTCCATCGTTTTCAAAGAAAAATAATAATAATAATAATAATAATAATAATTAAAAAATATATATAAAAGTACAAAGATCATCAAAACACATTTTATCAAAGAAAGAAAAAAAAAAAAAAAACTCGTCCGTTAATAAAATGTCTGGAATTTCACTTTTAATCCGTTGTCAGTTGTTAAATATAAATAAAGAATAAAATGTTCCCGTGAATGAAAAATTTGTTACAAAAAATATCGTCTGCAAAAAAAAAAAAAAAAAATAATAATAAATAAAATAAAACAAATGAATAAATAAACAAAAAATCGTCTGCACGTTCAGTCATTTTTTTTTTCTGAGCCTGCATTTCCGCCATGTTCGCGGGGTCGGAGTCGGAATCAGAGTCTTCACAGAAGATTACTCAGAAAAGTACTTTACAAACATTATTTATCAAAACCATTTTCTTACAAAGTTAGTTTGAAGGAAATTCGCCTTTAAGTTCAGGATCAACATTCAACTTAAATTCCCCGTAGACGCTAATGTTAATTTTTTTTTTCTGAACGGTTCAACTATTGAACGAAAAATGGTTTAAATCAAAAAGCGAAATATGGGAATGTATGGGAAAGCCTCTCCGAGATCTTTCAAACAAAAAAAAGTTTATTCCATTCGCACGGTTCACTCAAAAGTTATTAGATGGGGAAAGGTTGCTTGAACGGTTCAATGTTGAACGAAAAATTGTTCAAATTGGAAATGTAGATACGGGAATGAAGTATCCTTGATGAGATCTTTCGAACAAAAAAAAAGTTTGTTCAAATCGGACTGTTCATTCAAAAGTTAGCATCGCGGGACAGGTTGTTTGAACGGTTCAAAGTTGAACCAAAAATTGTTCAAATCGAAAAATCAAATATGGGAATGAGCTGTACTCGCCGTGATCTTTCGAACAAAAAAAAGTTTATTCCATTCGGACGGTTCACTCAAAAGTTATTAGGTGGGGATAGGTTGCTTGAACGGTTCAATGTTGAACCAAAAATGTTCAAATTGAAAATTTAAATACGGTAATAAAGTATCCTTGCCGAAATGCTTCGAACAAACAAAAGTTTGTTTAAATCGGACTGTTCATTCAAAAGTTATTAGGGGTGACACCTTGTTTGAACGGTTCAATGTTGAACGAAAAATTGTTCAAATCGAAAATGTAGATACGGGAATGAAGTATCCCTCAAAAGATCTTTCGAACAAAAAAAAGTTTGTTCAAATCGGACTGTTCATTCAAAAGTTAGCATCGCGGGACAGGTTGTTTGAAGTTCAAAGTTGAACCAAAAATTGTTCAAATCGAAAAATCTAATATGGGAATGAGCTGTACTCGCCGAGATCTTTCCAACAAAAAAAAGTTTGTCCAAATCGGAATGTTCATTCAAAAGTTATTAGGGGGGGGGGGGGAAGACAGACAGACCGACCGACCGACACACAAATTCCCCGTCTCAATACCCTACTTTCAAATTTTTAATTTTTCGATATTCATTTTACCTTTTTATTTTTTTAACTTGGCGATATCTTTTGGACTTGGCGATATTTTTAGATGCATTAAGCTACTTTTAATATTTTTTTCGTCTTTCTTTTATTTTTAACGGGAAAGTAGGCTAAAAAAGGAAATAATCTTTACTAATCATATAAAGCTGTAGAGTTTGTTTGTTTGTTTGAACGCGCTAATCTCAGGAACTACTGGTTCGATTTGAAAAGTTCTTTTTGTGTTGAATAGTCCATTTATCCAGAAAGACTTTAGGCTATAGTTTGAAAAGATTCGATAAGCAATTCGTTTTTTATTCGAATTCAAGGCAATTTTCACATAAATCGCCGAATACTGGGGTTAAAAATTACTTGCACAAATTAATGTTATATATCGTTGGAAGCAGAAAAATTTTGTCCGTCCTATGCAGTTTGTTCCGATTCTCTAACTTAAACATAGCACGAGTTATTCAATTTTTAAACTTGCCTTTTGCAAGGCTTCACCCGATTTCTTGCAATACTCGGTTCATTAAAACCATCAATAACCCTGCTACTGTGTTCGGGTCCTTTTCGACCCAAAACAGATTTCATTTGCTTATAAATTTTCGAGTAACGTTGGTATAACGTTTTAACTTCATGAATGTGTTCATTTTCATGTTATATTACACACATATTTTTTTTTGTTTTGATTGAGGTATAACCCTACTTGTCAAAAAAAAGTTTACTAATACTGTGTTCGGGTCCTTTTGGACCCATATGATTAAAAAGCATGTATTAGAGAAACAAAATAATTTTATGGTTGTTTATTTTATTCATAATTTATGAAACAATAAATAAAACATTTGTTCATTGTTTTTGTACGTTTTTTAAATATTTTTAATGGTTATCTTCTGTTTTTCTTTCATTCATTTTTGTCCTTCCTTTTTTTCTTTCTGAATACCATTTCTTCCTTTCTATGAATTGAAATCAGTACCAGTAAAAAGGTTTCAAGGTTAACTTTCATAGAACTGCAAACTCTGCAATTATGCCTATCTGAGGGGAATTCCCTTTTACCCCTCTCTCCGCCGCTTCCCCCGCGCATATTATTCTGTACATAAATCTGTACATCTCATACAAATGTTGTACTGTTCGTATTTCCATTTTTAACACTTCTTTTTAAGCTTAAAAATTTCTAGTAAATTTCTTAAAGTGACAGCTTACATAATTTTGTTAGTTTTCTTTAGTACGAAAACTGGAATTGCTATAATATTTAAATTTTATTTATGTGTTTTCTCGGATTAAATATGTAAAATAAAATACAAAAATTGAGTGATTTATGTTTGGAAGTTTCTAATAAAATTAAATATAACAATTAAACTCGAAAAAATATAAAAAAAGCGGTGTTAGGGAATAAATTACATATGTTGGGTCCATTTGGACCCGAACACAGTATACGTATGTTCGGGACGAACACAGCAGCAGGGATAAAAAGTAAACTAATTATTCCACAGTTTTGATTTTTACACCATTGGATAGAGCGATATTTTTAACCCCAAAATTGATTCGACTTACAGTCGAAGAACCAAGCTTTTATCTCCACTAGAAAAAAGTTACAAGCGTTTGAACTTTGAGTTCGAAAACCTCTTTCCTGATTAAACTTTTAACGTTTTATTGCGTTGCTATGGCGACATCTTTTAAATTCATTGTTGGTGTCCTTTTCTTCATTTCGTTTCTTAAAAGCATTTCATTTTACGGCGTTTCAACAAGGCAAATAATGCGATCGTCCGTGTTTCACTTGAATTCCTGCCTACTTAATGACTTATTTTTTTTTTTCTGGTACCATTTCGAAAATGTGCTTCAAATTAAACTGTAATTCATGTTTTTAGCAGGGATTTTTTTTGGCTGCGATCTAAATATTAAAACAACTTTTTGTTTGGAATTTTGCAATTAATGTTACAGAAAGAGAGCGGTTTGGAAATATTTGTTTTTGGTAGGGAATTGTATTTGTTTATTAGGGTGAGTTTTAAATATGTGCTACTTGACATTGTTTTTATTCTTGAGGAAGCATGTACAAATAATGCGATTGACTTTTTGATGCGGGAAAGTTTTTTAGCCAGCCGCTTTAGCGGGGAGTAGTCTTTTGCAACCGGTTTCGCTAAAACTTTCCTCCCTCCTTTAAATGCGAGCCGCCTTGGCAGCGAGTAATTTGTTGTAACTTTCCTTACTACTTTAAAGGCGAGTCGAGTTGGCAGTGAGTAGTTTGCCGAAACTTTCCTCGCTACTTTAAAGGCGAGCTGCCTTGGCGGTTATATATCATTATATACCGCCTTGACGGCAAGTGGTTTATTTAAATTTTCATCACTACTTTAAAGCCCGTGCAACGCCGGGCCCCACAGTTAGTTAAATAAATAAAAATTAAAATTAAAAAAAAAATTAGAACGCGTTTAGAATAAGACCCATTTATAGAAAGTATAATCTTTGCAGCTCATGAAGTAACATAATTATGGGAATACTGAGCAAAGTTTCCAATTTAACACAAGTCAGCTACACATCGTTTCAAAGTTTTAGAGGCTCAGGAGTTTAAATATTTTGTAATAACTTCTTTACGGAAACAATGTGTCGAGCACTTTACCCGAGATAAAAAAAAATGCATTGGGGATGAAGCACACTACAGGAAACAAATTCAGTTATAATAGTGTTAAGAATATACTAGGTTAAAGGTAAAAAACTCAATAAACGAGCAATGAGTAATAAACACTGTCGATAAAAATTTTATAGAATAAATCAGATTAAATAGGAAATAGGAGAATACATTTAAAAGAGGAGTATTACGTGTTTCGATATAAAGCACTAGAAGAATTATAAATGAGTTAGTTGCAATAATAATGACAATTTCTATTTCTATGTATATTTTGATCCTGTAAATAATATTACACGACAAACTGTTTTGCTCAATAACTTTTTATTCAAGACAAATCTGTACCTCAGAACCAGACTAACGTAAGTCCATTCTCGTCATTTTTCGGTAGAGGGGAAAAACGATTGTCGAATACATCGTTTTTCCCCTCTACTGAAAAATGACGAAAATGGACTTACGTTAGTCTGGTTCTGAGGTACAGAAATTGCGATGTTTTTATAACTAACGCATATTGAAATATATAATATGGACCATTTTTTCTGTCTCTCTCTGATAATTAAACTATCAGACAGTCTAAATATTGTTTAAAAAGTACTTCAAATGCTGTAATCTATTATAATAAGGCAAAACATCAAAGTAGCTTGAATTAAATCAAATAGTCTTTCTGATTTAAAATGCTGACTACACAACGTTCACAGAAAATTAGTTTTGACTCGGAGAAAATGTATAGTAAGTGAATTAGTAGGCAGGCAACGATGGTAATGAAATAAACTAAATAGGCCGTGAACAAATATTTTGACTCTGAAACACTAAATTGGACAACTAATCGGTGATCATGTTTAACGAAAACTAAGGTAAAGATATGCGTGATTAATTTTGTTGTTGTTAATGATTAAGTTAAAACCTCAAACTTTAAGTTATAGTTATACTTTTTATAAAATGTTAAAAACATCATCCTATTTCTAGAAAACCATGCGATTTAAATCAAACGTAATAACTAACTTCACTAAGCGGAATCGAAATTTGTGTGAAAGGTCTAAAGATTTGAAATACGATATTGGAGCTCAAAAACATATTCTATACTGTGCACACAAACAGTTTAGTGCATGTGCTTTATGAACTGTTTAATTTAATACATTAATGAATCGAAGGAATTTCGCTAACGATCAGGGTTGCCAGATTTAAGAACTGTAAATACGGGACAGGCTCTTGGGGGGGGGGTGAGAAATGAAGTCATTTTTACAACCTTGACGTTAATATTAAACGTTTCTCACAAATATCCATGGAAAAAAATATACGCAATGATCATATAAATAAAAACATCATTTTTTACCATTGCATATTTTTCGTCATGAATATTAGTGGGAAAAGGTTTAACACCAATTATTGGGAAAATTCGTATTTCCCTGTTATTAACCCCCTTTTTCCTGAAGCAGGCCCGCCATTTCAATTTTTTGACGGGGGGGGGGGTAAACTATACCGAATTTTTCAATGTAAATTATACCAAAAATAAGCTAAAACCACGTCTGTCTACTCATATATAAATACATTAATTTCCCAAAACCAGGGGGAAGACTATTTACCACCCGTCCTGATGTCCCAAATGACGGGCCTGTCTTGGCGTTAAAGATATAATAGTCGCTTCTACTGATGATCAATGTTTAGTATGTACTTTTTCAAAAAGCTAGACGTACGAATGGGGAAATTTGAATGCCAAATAATGAGTCATTAACAAAAAATTTTATTACAATTGAGTAGACAGAGAATTAAACCTTACTACTTGAACTCACTATAAGAAGTTAACCTAAAAAAAATAAAAAAATCAATATTCAATATCTTTTGGGAAAAAGCTGCACAGTTTTGTCAATATTATAATAGTCTAAGATCCCACCGCAGTTTATCTACACTCATAGCGTACACTCATGACGTATATTTCAAATTAAAGTTGATTTTTTTCTGAACGTGATGCACTATGTCCGCCTATGTAAAAGTGCCCGAAACCTATAGGCAGCCTGGCCTAAACAGGTCACATAAATGTAGTATTTCTACACTCATAGCGTACACTCATGACTCATATATCAAATTGAAGCTATTTTTTTCTGAACGTGGTGCACTAAGGCTGCCTATGTAAAAGTGGCCGCAACCTCTAGGCAGCCTGGCCTGAAGTTTAGGGTCCAAAATTTCAAATGGTTATAAAAGACGGAAAAATCGGTCGATTCTTTTGCATTTTTTACTAAAATTATTCTTAATGTGAGTACTTTTTCGAAAAAAATTGATGAACTTAAATTTCAAAAATTGACGATAGGGGGCGCTTTAGACTTTGGAGCTAAAAACACCTACTTTTTACCGTTTGTTTTCATATTTTCGTAATTGATTCAAAGAGTTAAAACTCTAACTTAAATTTTGAGCCCAAAATATCAACTAATTTCCGGTTTTTAGCAATACTCGGACCAAACGTCAAAAATTGTGTTTTTTTGCTTTTCAACTAGTCCTTTCATGTAAAAAAATTATTAAAATCACCTGATAATATTAAAATAAAATCAGATGAACCCTTTCGTAACTAAAAAAAAGAAAAAATAATTTTTTTTCCAACATTTTTTTTACCCAGAAATTTTGTATTTTACAACTCAGAAAGTGTGCATTTAATTTTATTTTCACATTATTAGTATCGCCAGATGATTTTAATAATCTTTTTTACATGAAAGGACAAGTTAAAAAGCAGAAAAACACATTTTTTGACGTTTGGTCCGAATATTGCTAAAAACCGGAAATTAGTTGATATTTTGGGCTCAAAATTTAAGTTAGAGTTTGAACTTTTTGAATCAATTATGAAAATACGAAAAAAAACGGTAAAAAGTAATTGTTTTTAGCTGCAAAGTCTAAAGCGCCCCCTATCGGCAATTTTTGAAATTTAAGTTCATCAATTTTTTTTCGAAAAAGTACTCACATTAAGAATAATTTTAGTAAAAAAAGCGAAAGAATCGACCAAATTTTCCGTCTTTTATAACCATTTGAAATTTTGGACCCTAAACTTTAGGCCAGGCTGCC
This sequence comes from Uloborus plumipes, assembly GCA_038373865.1. NCBI lineage: Eukaryota > Metazoa > Arthropoda > Arachnida > Araneae > Uloboridae > Uloborus > Uloborus plumipes. The sequence goes on from JAXGGA010000118.1 coordinate 125,757, forward strand.
TAGAGGTTGCGGCCACTTTTACATAGGCAGCCTTAGTGCACCACGTTCAGAAAAAAATTAGCTTCAATTTGATATATGAGTCATGAGTGTACGCTATGAGTGTAGAAATACTACATTCATGTGACCTGTTTAGGCCAGGCTGCCTATGGGTTTCGGGCACTTTTGCATAGGCGGACATAGTGCATCACGTTCAGAAAAAAATCAGCTTTAATTTGACATGTACGTGATGAGTGTACGCTATGAGTGTAGATAAACTGCGGTGGGATCTTAGACTATAACATGATAATCATTCATGTCAGAAAATTCCTCTTCTTAAAAACCATATTTGCTACTTGATTTTACTGCTGCAATAATTCTCTCTAAGTTTTGATGGTCTGGGTTGCCATAAAGCTCACCATAATTTATATTTCTGTCGCTCATTGCAAAAATTATGTATCTTTATGTTTTTAAAACGCGTATTTGTTTGCAAATGGAATAACATTTAGTTATATCTTTTAGTATAAAAGCGAAGCGAAGCAAATTTCAAAAGATTAAAATTGATTGATTCAAAAAATCTAGTGATTAATATAATAGCTGAACACATATATTTCTTTCATAATTGAAAAAGAAGGGATTTAAAAAAAAAAGGCATAGTAAAATCATTTACAAAGGAGATACACCACTTTTAAAAGGAACGTTTGTTGAATTGATTGTCACAACAATTTCTACTCTAAATGAATGGAACACTAACATAACTTCAGAACAAGAAAATGTTACAATTTAATCAATTTTCTTCTCTCTATTTAAATATTTTTGTTTTACTTTATTTATTTTTGCTGAAAATAATGTTTCGTTTTGTAAAATGCTGCTTCTAGTCAGAATACGGGACTTTAGCCGTCCCGTATCAAGGTATCCCGGGACGCGGGACAATATTTCAAAAAACGGGACTGTCCCTTGAAATCCGGGACGTCTGGCGACCCTGCTAACGATATCTTTTTAAAATACGTCATAACCGTAGTATGTTGATATAATAATCCTCAATTATTTCGTCAAATATAAATAAAACACCATGGCTGTTTAAAAAAAAAATAACTATACCATTATGAAAATTTTGTTATTTACAACGTGCATCAATAATTGCAATGTACGACGGTTGTTGTTTTTTCAACCTCTGATAAACTAAAAAATAAACGGATTCAAATACAAAAAATATTTTATTATCAAAAGTAAGGTATCTAAAATTCTGTTCGTAATCACCTTGATGATTGAAGCAGTTGTTATATATGTGAACAAGCTTTATAATACCCTCCTCGTAATATGTTGTCCAATGACTGGAAGTAAGTTGTGACGTTGTCTTAAGGCTCCACGCCACTTGGGAAGCACGATGTCTTTCCAGACCCCAAGCAGGGGTCCCCCAGTCCCTGCTTCAGTTCAGGGGACAGATGAGTCTCTTCGCTCTCGGTCGGAATTTTATGGTGGGCAGAGAAAATTACAACGTTAACCCATTAACCCATTACTGCCTAGCGTCCCTTTTAGGGACGGTCCAAAAAAGGGTCTGAATTTCCCTAAAATGAACATTTCAACCAAATAATAGTGTTCAATTTGTACCTTGGTATTGTTTCAATTCGTTATTAACAGATTGCAGCACATAACCATTGTAAAGTATGTTCTGTATCAGTTTTAATATGATCTTTATCGAAAATTATATCATTCACAATCTCAAGAAAAAAAGCTAAGTTATCCCAGGTTCAAAGTTTTCAAAGTTATTCCCAGCTTCCCAGTTTATGTTAATTGCTGATTTTATTTCTTCTTATTAAATGTCTTTTTAAATATTGTATCCTAGGCAGAAAAAAATTTTAGTAAAAAAATTATGTTCCCTCTGGGGTCAATCGTAACTTTTAAGGGACGATTTTTCTTTCCTTAATAAAAAAATATTTTTTACGTAATATTTGTTTTATTTTTTTTCCTGTCCATTAAACACTGTTTGTAACCTGTATACAAAATATCTTTGAAAAAAAAAAATGTCAGGCATTAATGGGTTAATGCCGACTTCGAAAACATCAATAAGACATTCATTCAAGTTTTAAGCTTATTATCTCACACGTTTTCGACAAGGGTGCGAAACTTATATATAGTATCCTTTCTGTGAGTTTTTACCATGCGAAATGCACAACTGTTAGACTGATAGAGCCATGTAAGGACAAGTTATACTTCTTTTCCGTGTTGGTATATTTTTGTACCAACCGGCATTAATGGGTTAAGGAGGCACAAATAAGCAGGGATAATGCAGACACGTGTTTCGGCGTTACAATGAACGCCTTTTTCAATGCAAGAAATTTTTTGAGCTTATGGATGCACAGACATCCGACAAAAGTCAAATGCTTTTGTCGGATGACAAAGTCAAATGCTTGATGTTAAAAAGAAGATGTATCTTTTTTTTTGCCAAAATTGATAAAATGTGAAGTGATTTTTCTCCCCAAAGCATCAGAAAAAAATCTTTCAAATGAGAGCTTCTTTTTGAAGTTTGAGTAATTGAAAAAAGTTATGACGATGTTAAAAAAAAGCCATCTTTGAAGAATAATATACTTGATTTCTTATAATAGGTATCCCTTATTTTCACGCATGCTATATATTTCGTTCACTATTTTGCATATATTATAATGTGTATTAATTATATGTATTCATTTCATGTCTTTCTCACATTATCTAAATGTATTGTTACAAAGCATATAGCAAAAAAAGTTTGGAAAAAAACACATGGCTTTCGGAAAATAATAGTTGAGCTAACTGCAAAGATATTTTGTGCTGTAAAAAAACAAGCAGTTAATTGGTAAGAACTAATTGTTATTATTTATTTATCTGAATATGCTTAATGTATTTTAATCTCTTTGTAGTTAAAAACGAAAAAGGACCATCGAAAAATCTGTTGATTCGAATAAATGTCTCTTCAGTTGCCCCAAGAAACATATTCCTTCTTATCCCAAAAGACTAATTACTTTCGGATACAAATGAAATCGGTAGCGCAAAAACTAATTCAAGTCGTTATTTCTTAATAAGTGCCAGAATATTCCCTCTCCCTTCTGGGAAAGCCCTGGGATAAATAAAAGTTTCTGAGAGTTTTTGATTACATTGTTTCTAATGTATTCGCTCGCTGTTGGTAGAAGGTTTTACTCTATGCTTTCGCCTGGTATGTGTATGTCCATATGTGTTAGGGTGTTTCAGGAATCAATGAGTTAAGGCTACAGTGTAAGGCTACAGTTCGCCAGGTATGTGTATGTCCATATGTGTTAGGGTGTTTCAGGAATCAATGAGTTAAGGCTACAGTGTAAGGTTACAGTTCGCCAGGTATGTGTATGTCCATATGTGTTAGGGTGTTTCAGGAATTAATGAGTTAATAAACATACAATTTTATATTTTTGATTAGCTCAATGTTTAAAATGAACAAGAACTAATTCCTAATAAAGTTATTTAAAATGGTTCTTATACCTGTAAAAAAGAAATTTTGAAAAAAAAAAATAAAAAACAATTAAGAACGGATAAAGTTAAAATCAAGTTAGTTAAATTCAGAGAGCATATGAGCAAGTACTACGATTAAATTTAAAAAAAAATAAAAAACCCTGACCCTGATTGTTGCTCTCGAAGTTCACTAGTCAGAAAGCATTTTAAATTTGAAAAGATTTAACTGCTTTCGACAGGACATGCTAAACACGGAAAAACAAGATAATCCTTATTAGTAAAATTTGCTTGTAACAAAACATAATAAAGAGGGAGAATTGAAAATTCTTTTAAAATCCTTATACTAAAATCAATTGCAAGTATTTTAATTATTATCAAATAGATCTGCATTTTATCTGTTGTTATACCGTTCATTCGGATGAATCGCTTTTTTTCTTTTGCTTCCCAAGAAATTATATAAAAAAATATTGCTTCACAGAAGAAAAACAAGTTTTAACAAATATTTTTCAGATTGCCTGTTTTTTTTTTCTCATTAATGGAAGAAAAAGAAACCTGGTATTTTTTTATAGATCTAAATTCGCTGCAGTTCTGCAAATCTGTGTCGTTCGTTTGGTACTTCTCCTTAAAAGAGCAGACATTTCTAAATTTTTTTTTTTATTAAGAACAGTTAGTAAGATAAATTTATTTTGCTTTTATTAAGGAAATTGCCCTAATATGAAAATATTCTAAATCTTTCTTTTTTTTTTCGTTTTTTTTTGGTTTTGTAGCAGCACATGTCACACTAATTTTTGCATTGAGTCGTTACTTTTTATGACCTCAGTTATATCACATTTATCGAATATATTGCGCTGTTATGTTATCTCTTGACAAGAGTGATATAGCAGGGGTTTACTATACGACTAAAAATCGCTAGAGAACTGTACTTTCATAAAGTTTCGCTGTAACGTTACAGTTTCTCCTAAAGTAACGCTGTCAATTGTTCTTAAAAAAATTGCACTACCGTTACTAAAAAAGTTTGAGTCTTAGACGTTTTATAGCGGTACTACAGTTTTTTCTACAGAAAAATAGCAATACAACTTTTTCTTCAATAATGTTGTTACAATGCACCTTCTTCTTAAATAATATTACGCAGAAAGGGTCTGTATATTTATTAAAGTTTCTGGAACCCGAGTTTTCTAGAAACTTTCTAGTAATAGGGGAATGTGGGGCGAAGTGAAATGGCAAAATATTTTCAGACTGCAACGCCACCTATCTAGCAATATTTTAACAAAGTCCTAAGACATAGTCTATTTCTGTCAACAAATAGATAGATCTAAAGATCAACGAAAAAATATATACAAGTCCTTTTCAAAATTTGATGCACTTATTGTAACATTCGTGTTTTTTCAAAAATATTTTTTGTCATGATACAATTATGAAATTTTGTAATTATCATTTTAAGTATTAATTGAGATCTACTGGTGTCCAGTGCAATACCCATTTAGTTTATATTGAGCTAATTTTGATTTTAAATGTTTAATGTAATTTTCAAATGCACGCGGGACAAAGTGGATGGGGCAAAGTTCAATAGTTCATTTCGTTTACTTATGCATTCATTTTTTAAATCACGTAAGTATTTCTTTATTAAATAATTTACATTCGTTTACTTATTAATTCACTTTTTTTTTTTCTTTCGTTCACTAATTTTCCTTTTCGTTCTCTATTTTATTCACTCATTTCTTTTTCTCATAAATAAATGGGATCATTAATTTGTTTATTTATTTATTCGTTTACTTTTCATTAATAAGTCATTTATTCATTTGATTACACGTCCATTTGATGAAAATGTCTATTAATCATAAAATAGAAAATTTTTCACAGTAAAAATATTGCATTTTCACTTTGCCCCATGGTTATTTAAGGTGGAAAATTTCTACCCTTTTTTAAAGGTGCAATATAACAGCCAAATTTAAAAATAATATTTCTATGAAAGTTGTCATATAAAATACATTGTTCAACTTTTATGTACAATAATTTTTAGAGTAAATTTCCCATTTATTCCTTTTGAAGTAGTTAAGTAAACTTAACTATTTCCCTTTTGCTCCACATTCCCCTACATCAGTTTTTTTGTAGGACACTTCCCTCTAAATATTTGTTATCCCCATTAAATGACATGCGTTTTGCGCAATTAACTATGAAACACATTCAACAGCATCAGAAACATTAAGGTGTAAACAGCGCTAACGCAATTTAAATTGTGTTAATTGTAACTATTTTAAACTAAAATATTCTGAAAACAAAGCACATTGTGAGCAATATTAAATAACAACATCAATTTCTGCAAAGAAGTTTTATCGCGTATATGGATAATGTACTTAAACGCCACAGAGCAGAATTAAAGTTCCATAAATATTCGTTGATCCCAGTAATTGACATGTATTTAGGGTATAGGTCCAAAGTGAGCAGTCTCAGCAATTAACTGTGAGAAGTCTTTAGCAACATGGGAAATGATAAAGAAGAGCTAAGTGCATTCACTAATTAGAAAGTTTAAGAGCGGTATTAGGGAATGGAAAATCCTATTTACGGAAGTGACTTGAACTTTATCTTTAATGTGTTTCAATGGTGATAATTTAGATTTTTCGTTCAAAACATTATGTACCACTCATATTATCATGTTATTTCCATTTCACATCCAACGGTACATTTAATATATTTTTTAAAACTAGTTTGCTCATTAGGAACAATTACTGTAATAGTTAAACTTGGCTAGATTTTTTTAAATTTCGGATTATAGTATCTTAAATTGTATTTATTAGGCTTTCTGCTGGAGAAAATATTTATTTATATAACCGACCGACTTTTCATCATGGACGAACACGATAAGTAAAAGAAAAATCTATCAAGTTTTCAAAAATGTTAATCCAGATCCATAGATGAACTACCACTGACGCAGTTTCCACAGGCGTTAAACTAACAATAGCTCGGATGAATTTGACTTTTACAGATTTAATATACACCATTTAACCATCTGCACGTGTTGAGGAAATTATTCCAGACATAGATTAAACACTCAAAAACTAGTTTTTGTACAGGGACATCATTTCAAGTTTTTTCAGGGGGGAGGGGCGGGGGCAAAGGGTCCAAACACAATGCAATTTCATCGGAAAACATAAAAAATCACGCCCATTTATATGTAAATACGTTGATTTCTCAAAGTCAGGGGGGGGGGCAATCGACCCCCCCTGCCCCCCTAAATTACGGGGCTGTTTTTGTAGAACTGCATGCAATACACCACCAGCTCGGTTATTTGATCCAGTAACTGCAGTTCAGTACGGAATACGAAGTAACCGAGATGGAGACAGATATCATTAATAGAAGGGGCATTTCACAGTATTTGTGACATAGGGGTATCCGAAAACAAAACTTTTTAAAAGTTTAAAATTTTTATATATATCAAAAAAGTACATTATAAGTATATGAACATCATATTATTTTCATAGCTCACTTTATATTATGTTTGTAATTATCTCAGAACATTGAAAATGCAGTTTTCACTGTTACGGACTCTACAGGAATATTTCTTCGCAATCACAATACTTCCTTTTCTACGTAGAAGGAAGTAAAAAAGATGAAAACAACGTACAATTTCAAAGCAGTAGACATTTTAACTCAAATCAATTTATATATTTTTATTATATTGGATTGTTCAAATCAGGTTTCGTTAAAAAGCAGACATTTTACATCGTATTTAGTTTTTATTATTTTTATTTTTATTTAACTTACTTAATCATTGCAAAAACTTCAGCGCATACAAACAAAAATATTGATGGGAAACTGTAATTTTGAGATAATATTTCTCATTCTTTACTGCTTTTCGAAAATATATCTCATAACGGAAAAGTAAGCAGTTAGTTATATGGGGATGATCTTGAAGCGTCAAAATGCTTAAGTTTTAACGATAATTCCGCTTGCTCATTACAACAATTATTTAAAAAAAAATCAATAAATAAAAGAGAGACTGTCTGGCTATCGTCTAACAGCTGTAAAATGAACGATGTGTTGCAAGTGGGAAATTTCAACAATGAACTGCATCGTAGTGTCAAATTACTTTAGAAAGTTGTACACTGGGTTACATCAAATCCACTCTTTACATTCTTCAAAGTCAAGTTGGATTGAAATCCAACTTCTTTTTGACTTTTTATTTGCCAATTAATTGTTTTGTTTAAAGGTAAAAGTTTAAGTTTCATTTTTTTTGCAAATGCAATACATTCAAATAATGAGAATCATCTAAGGTAAAGATGCAAACAGTGTATATATAATGCATTTTAAATAGACTCTTTATTTGTCATCATAATAGTAAAAAATTACCTTCAAATGATCTTACTTTTTTTTTTACAAAATCCTTTACACGGTAAAAAATCAAGTTTTCTAAGTTGAAAGATTTGCTTATAACAGCATTTATTTGCAAAGATATACCGTGACACTGCTGTAAAAGAGAGTTATTTTTAACCATTGGCTTATCGGTAAAATTGTTTTCACAAAAGTAAACGCTTAACTTTCCTTAAGTTTTTTTTTAATATTTAAAGCTATAATACATTCAAACAGCTAAGAATCTTCAAGAAATAAAACAAAAAATGCTTATAATGCCCTTTTCAACTTGTTGCAAATTGGAACAACATTTCACAACTATGAATATGAAATAGTTACATGTGAAGCATCTCTAAGGGTCAAAATGTTCCAAGTTTTAGCCATAAATCCGCTTGCTCATAACAGCATTTATTTGTAAAGGTTTTGATAAGAGTATATCTACTGCCGTGACACTGCTGTATAATGAATGATGCGTTGCAAGTTGGCACTTTCAATAATGAACTGCGTCATTCTGTCAGATTACATTATGAAATGGCTGTTCCAGACTGTTTTAATCGCAAATCGCTTTAGGAAATCTAGGCACTCCTCTAAGCATTTTGACTCGGAGCATTTAATGAGGACACACTTTACCTCCCTCGGCAAATTATAACACGGGATAAATTTATAATAAATTTCACGCCATGGAAAGTGCGCTGTTGCAAAAATTTGGCATTTGTTGAAGTTGAGCGACTGTGCTAAATATTTCGGTTAAATTTGCAAAGCAAAGCATGGAATTGACGATTCCTTAAATTAAGCTACAATAATAATAATGGCAAGATAAGACTCTGAGGAAGACGTATAAGTTTTGAAATTTTAATACAGATAAATGTGTTTTACATTACATTCAATTTTAAACATACTGGGTGCGCCAGAGAAACTTACTTTTTTGAAATGTCAATAAAAACAAAACTGTTTAAGTTATTGTTTTAATTCTTTTTTTATTTGATAATGCAATATTCCATTTTTTTTTTCATTTAGTCTTGAAAATGACATTGGTTAAATGATGACCCCCATTGAGCATGGCACTGATTAAGACGATTTTTAAAGTTTGTGAGCACTCTTTGCAGCATATCAATTGGTATGTTGGCAATTTCGTCGCGAATGTTATTGTTGAGGTGAGCTATTGTGCGTAGTCGATCAACACAAACCAGGGATTTCAAATAACCCCATAAAAAAATCGCACGGCGCCAAATCTGGGGAGCGTGCTGGCCATGGGAGATCGCCTCTGAGAGAGATGAGGTAAACGGGGAAATGTTGTCGCACCAAATTCATTGAATCTCGTGCTGTGTGTGCTGTGGCTTCATCTTGCTGAAACCACACGTCCGTAATGTTCATTTCTTCGAGGCTGGGAAGAAAGAATTCCTCGATCATGGTCCTGTACTTGTGGTGATAAGCTCACCACATTTTAAAAACTCCGCCAATACTTCTGCTTCACAGCTCGCCAACAAAACCATTGTTTAGCCAAATGGCTGTGTGTTTGTTGGTGCAGTTTTGTGTTTAAGCCTTTGTCATACTGCTTAATCTTACTTTGGCAACATTGCCCGTGCTACGGGACCAGAATTTAAATATTGAGCGTGATAGTTAGTTTTAGATAGATTTCGAGAATGGTTGAAAAAGAGTTTTGAATCGGGAATAGCAATAAAAATACCTGGGGACAAATTAAAGCGGTGATGTATTACATTTTTCTGTTTTTGACTAAGATAGTTGCTGAATATGTTTAATAAATTAGATTAATTATTGATATTAAATATATAAATAACTTTTACTACACTTGACAGATGGATATATAAATAATAGGTAGCCAAGCATACTTAAACCTTACGTCATTACGCCAATAATTTAAGATAAATAAAATTTTCATATGTCAGAACCTCTGGTTATTGCGGATTCATTCAACTATGCACTTTTAATTGAAACTACCACACTTCGCTTTGGCTATTAAATAATAAAAACTACCACACTTGGTGCCGTGAAATTTCGCCCCGGCGGTAAAGCCGATGATGACATATGAAATGTATAAAGTGCTTTTTAATGCATATTGCAAGAAATATTGTGAAAATATATGACTTCATGATGAAAAATGAAGCAATGATGAAATAATTGCAACTTTTTGAAACAGATTGGCGAAACAAGTTTTGTTGGCGATACAATTTTTGATACATTTGGTGTTGATAATTGTTGGAAATCATGGGCCCCAAAAGAGCAAACAGAACAGTAAATACATTGGCAGTGAATGCCAGATCGCCAAGTGATACTGCAAATTCAAACACGTCCACCTTTATGATACACATAGACCCGTTTGAGGGTGAACCGTCGACTCTGGATTATTTTTGCGAGTCAGTTGAAGACATAATAAGAATAAATAAATGGACAGGAGACAGAGCATTTACATTTATAAAAAGTAAACTAAAGGGCGCGGCGTTACAATTTTTTATGGAGTCACCCTGTTTACGTAAGGAAAGAGATTACAAAGCTTTATTAGGAGCATTAAAGGACTTCTTCAGAAAGGACATGAAAATTAGTATGTTAGACTTCCACCAGTTAGCCATGGGGCCAAAAGAGTCGATAAAAAATGTGGCTCACAGGATAACACGAATAGTTGCCGAAGCATTCAGTTTACCAGAGGGTGAAACCCTCGACAAGATTAAGCTTCACAAACTCCTAGAAATCGTTCCCCCAGATATCAGAATAAAATTGCTTGAAGCTAAGATCAGCTCGTTCGAAGAAGCAGTAATTAGAGCCGATGAGCTCCAGAATTTGTTTATACAAGCTTCAATGCTTTCTCAGAATTCAGTGCAAGCAATACAAATACAGAAATTGAATGACCAAGTGATTGTCTTACAAGAAAAGTTAAAAACGCGTACTAACTCAACCCCGTCAACTAGTAAACCCGTACGAGAAAATCGGAACACAGAAAACACCAATGCCAATACAAATGTAGAACACAGGAGTCAAGTTCAGAATTACAGGGAAAATTGTCAAGGGAATTATAGACCATCGTTTAATCCCTACATGAGAAGAACAAGTAATTCGCGAAACGAAGGTGATTGGACAAAAACATGTGCATACTGCAAGAAAAGAGGCCATTCAATCGACAAATGTTTTAAATTAAAAAATAAAAATAAACACAATAATCAGTACTCAGGATCAAATCAAAACTCACAAACAAAGTACTATGGACAGTTTGAACATCCTAGAAACCAAAATTATGGTCAACAGACTATAAATCATTTAAACGTCCAAGATAGTGCCAACTCCCAGCATAACGAAGATTTTTGTAACAGAGTTAATAATTGGGGATCTAATTGTGAGAAATCTTTGAATTTTTTGCCAAATGTTTTTGTTCTACCGCCCTCAAGTTTGAACGCTCGGGCTCCAAGTTTTAGTCCACAAGGTATTACAAATGTAAACACTGATTTTTGTCCTAATGGGACTAACCCAATTGAAGGTATGGGATTCATTACTCAACCTACTGTCTCTGCTGTCTATCAGAATTTAGACACAGTTCCTCCTAAAAGAAGTTCAGTAAAAAATAAATCAACTGGGATAATCAAACTTTCGACACATTCTGCCACACAAACATCTCCGGCTAAGGAAAAATATGTTAATGGTTTCTCGCAAAGCCCTGTGGAAACACTTGAAGTTGAAAGTTCACCGCGCAAACATTTTTTTCGTAAAGATGAATATTTTATTGCAAATGCTAAAGTGAATGAACCAAACTCAACATCTCAACTCCTACTTATACAAGTCAATATTTCTGGAACTGTTTTGAATTTTCTTCTGGATACTGGTAGCACGATAAGCCTTGTGGCTTCTGAAATTTTTGACAAAATAAAACATGATATTACTTACAAGAATATTGCGCGTTCTGTATCTATCTCAACTCTGAATTCAACTGTAAAGTTTCGCCAATGTGTGGAATTGACATTCAAAGTAGAAAATTTATTTTTCAAAAATACCTTGTTCATTATCGACCTCAGTCGAGAATCAGCTTTTCACGGAATCCTTGGTATGGACTTCCCGACAAAAAATAAAGTGCAAGTTTTCCCAGCACAGAAATGCATCACAATTCATGATAAAAACATCCCTTTCTTTTTTGTTGATGAAAAATCACAAAAGTCTATCCCTACTAACTCCCACAAAATAAATCCCTGTAATTCAAGTACAAAATCAAATTTTGATATGGAATATGAGTCTGGAGACTCTGACAGGATTGTTAAGGGTACCAACAGTAGTTGTAATGGGAATGCTAAAGAATTGATAAATGTAATGCTCACACGAAAAACATGCATAGAGCCTATGTCGCATGTGTATGCTGAAGCACACGTAGACATGAAGACAACTGACACAGATGAAGATCTTTTTTTTTTCACCTTTGTTGAATAACACTGATATTATATCTGAACCAAGTATTGTGCGTATGAATACCAATGGGGATAACTTAAAAACTGTGGGAAATAACAAGAAACATAATACATTTTATGTCCTCCTAAGAAATAATTCATCACGAAACATTCACCTGAACAAAAATATGAAAATAGGAATAGTTGAGCCTATTGAAGAGATCAAGGAAGTAGAACCCTCTGAAAATACACAGTATGCAAACTTCATTCAAGTTTCTGAGGAAAATATTAGGTTAAGAAAAGAAGAATTTAAAGTTGCAGATTTTGATTTAAGTCATTTGTCTTCCGAACAATTTCAAGAAATGTCTTCTTTGCTCGAGAAGAATTTTCAATGTTTCTCATCATCCTTAAAGGCCATAGTCCATACAGATAGAGTGCCAGTAAGATTCAATTTTCTTCATTCGTACCCCATCAGAACAATTCCATTTCCCCTGCCACAAAGTATGCAGGAAGAAGCCCTCAGGCAAATCACACAGTTACAAGAAGCGGGACTGGTAGTCCGTGAAAACTCCGAGTATGGCTCGCCGATGCTCCTGGTTAGAAAAAAAGGATCTGGTTCATCTCCGCCTAAATTCAGACTAGCATTAGACTTGAGGTTAATAAATTCTTTGATTTGTCATGCCAGTTACCCACTTCCAAAAATCCAGACCATTATAAACGCAATTTCGCAGTACAAATACTTTTCATCATTAGATTTACAAAGTGCATATCACCAAGTGCACCTACCGGAGGAATATAGAGACAAATTTTCTTTTGTGACCCCGTTTGGAACATTCAAATACACTAGGCTTATGTTTGGCGTGCGGACGGCAAGCTCGTTTTTTCAAAACTTGGTAGATTTGGTAATCGAAGAGGTCAATGAGCCAGGATTGTTTTCTTATTTAGATGATTTCGTGGTTTGTTCAAATTCATGGCTGGAGATGCAGAGAAAACTAGGAAAACTTTTCACAGTACTAGCAAATTTCAATCTTACTCTTTCACCCAAAAAATGCAACCTGTTCAAGACATCTATTGACTACTTAGGATTTGAGATCTCAGCCCAGAAAATTCGTCCTATTAAAACGAACATTGCTAAGGTAACTGCCTTCCCAATACCCAACACAAAGAGACAACTCAAAAGATTTTTGGGTCTTTGCGCTTACTATCGGAACCTTATACCGAAGTATGCTGATCTAGTACATGTCTTGAATAATCTCACACATCCAAAAACTGACTTTGTTTGAACAGAAGAAAGTAAAGTGGCTTTTATAAAGTTACAAAATACTTTCTTCCAAAAACCTTTTTTGACACAGCCCGATTGGGACAAAGAATTTTACTTAAACACGGATGCAAGCAATATTGCAATATCAGGAGTCCTGATGCAAAAAGTTGATGACAATTTAAAACCTGTTTCATATTTTTCCAAGACCTTATCAGACAGCGAGAAGAGGTACCCAGCTATTAAATTAGAATTAATGGCCATTGTGAAGTCTATACATGCCTTTAGATACATTCTTTACAATCGTGCATTTTACATTTTGTCCGACAGTGCCCCACTTGAATTTTACAAGAAGTCTTCGTCGCCAGCATCGCTAACTACACGTTGGCTGCTCAGCTTGAGTGAATACGAATTTAAATTCGTCCATCTCGCAGGCAAGGAGAACAGACTAGCCGACTGGCTATCAAGAACCCCATGCATACAAACAGATGTTCTGGAAAACCCTAATTTACTAAAAGACCCTGAAATAACGCCTGTCATTGACTTAACATCAGAAGATGAAGCGAAGCTTCCCAATCTTATCGAAGTCACTCAGACACAGGCGGGTTTAGAGACCATAGATGTGTCTCAACTTCAAGAATCCCATAGAGAATGCAATGCTCTACAATCGTCATCAACAGAAGTGCTAACCGAGATGTCCAGGGTATTGGTAATCACCCAGAATGCGGAGGCTGATTCTGAATTAGAAATTTCCGAAAGGATCTTACTGCAAGAAATATTACGTGACACAAAACTAGCACGCATTTACAATGATATACTCAACCGCCAAAACCTCGCCAAGTGGAAACATTATTGCATCCATCCTGAAAGTAAAATCCTTCTGTTCTCTAAGAAATCTTGTACCGAACCCAATGATGCCAATTTCAAGGTGGTTGTTCCTGACAGTCTCAAAGCTAAAGCCCTCGAAATTGCACATATTACTCATTTTGGCGTATCAAAAACATATCAAATACTGTCGAACAAGTTTTACTGGGAAAATATGTCAGTGGACGTGGTCAACTTCATTGCCAGCTGCCACATTTGCATTAAATCAAAGCATCACAGAGTGCCAAATGCACCGTATCAAACACCAGAGACCCCAGACGCACCCGGAAAATTAATTTCAATCGATCTGCTTGGTCCTTTTGCCAATGGAAAATCTGTATTAACAGTGATTGATGCATTTTCTCGTCACATCGAACTTTACATACTAGAAAATACAACTGCAAACTGCGTCATCAAGAAAATTTTTCTGTACATAACTACGTTCGGAAGGCCCGAGTTGGTTCTCTCAGACCTAGGCCCTCAGTTCACTGCAGAAGTTTTCGATGCATTTATGGCGACCTTCCGCATTCGACTGAGACACACATGTTCTGGAAATCCAAAAGCAAATACCTTAAGTGAACGTATAAATTCATCAATTAAGGCCTCAGTCCATGCCCTCATGGCACAAAATAAATCATTTGAATACGCTCTGGCCGTTCACAAAGCCCTCTATAATGCCACCTTGCACTCAACGACAGAAGTACCTCCAAATGTATTACACTTTGGAAGAAACTTGTCCCTCCTTACAGACACGATTGACGCCCATATTGATTTCTCTCTAGACAATGCGTATCAACTGCACAAAATTGGGATTGATCCAAAATTTTGGATGAACTAAAGGTTATATACGACCGAGCTTATCAGAAAACGTTAAAAAAAAGAGATCGACAGAACTCAAGACAGGAAGCCAAACTACGAAAATTTCAAACAGGAGACACCATTTACTTAAAGTCCAAAGATAAAATGAAGCCATCATATAGTGGACCATTCATTATTTTGAAAATGATTTCTGATGTTGTTGCTCTGATTAAAAAGAAAGACATGCCTACTTCATACACATCGAAAGTCCACATCGACAGAATTTTGTTGGTGCCTCCAAGAGCACCCCATTTAATGCCAATGACTCACCCTCAACAACAGTTGTCGTCTTCTGCACAAGAGAAGACTATCTCAACTGAAACTCAACCAATGATAGTTGATGATAATAGAGGCTCTGTGTCGCCTGACCAGTCAAAGCCTACCTTGTTCCGGCAGGATCCTAACCAGGCCCAGCTCAGATATAATCTGAGAACCCGCAACAACTAATTTTTTTTTCTTTTTCTCCCCATCCTGTCTACTAGGGGACATGCAACCGTTCCTGTGCCGGGAGTGAAGGAGGAACCTCTCGTTGGGAAGTGCCGTGAGATGACCTACATACCAACGCCAACACCAATTTCTACCACCACCTTGTGTCCGGAGCTGAGCTGCGGAGGACCAGATTGATCACCTGAGCCCCCATCTTTATCAGCCTGCTTTTGTCGTCCACAACTTCTTTTACCATTGGTACCATGGTTCTGAGGGAGGAACCCCCTGTTGCTCCACCGTTCGGGTTCCGACGCCTGTCTTCCTGGTAACGACAGTCGTTTTTCAACCCCATGGGATCCAAGACTTATATGGAACATTTCCCCATTTGAACTCAAGTGAAGTTATTTTATCATTTTTCACTTTGCAGTTCACTACTCCCACTTGACATTTTTCTTTGAGTTCTCATGTTCGCGAATTAAATTTTGTGGGATTGTTTTATGAAAGTTTTTTTTTTGATTTATGTCGACATTTATGGGAAAAAGTGTTTCAAAGTGGTTGGCCACCACTAGTTGTTTTTTTCTGTTTATTTGAAAATGTTTTTGCTGTTTAATTTTAAATTTTACATATTGTTACAGCAAACTTCCTCACCAATTTTGTCTAAGTTATGTGTATTTTGGTGAAATTTTGTATTATATGTTAATATTAGTATTTTATCATTTTTTCGGTATTGTACACATAGTGCATATTATGTTTTATTACTTTTCTGTTGTTATGTGCATGACTACCTATTGTTGAAGTTATACCACCCATGTGTAATAGTTTGAAATGACAATTATTGTAACATTTTGGGGGGGGGGAATTGTTGGTTTCTGTGTATTTTGCTCTATCTCTGGTTCCCTAGCAGAGGCATTTTGGGCGACAAGGCCCTGCCTCACTTGTCTTTGACTACTTTTACCCCCTAATGGGTCGTTGTTTTTTTT
The DNA here is from genome assembly GCA_038373865.1 of Uloborus plumipes. Lineage (NCBI taxonomy): Eukaryota > Metazoa > Arthropoda > Arachnida > Araneae > Uloboridae > Uloborus > Uloborus plumipes. The sequence goes on from JAXGGA010000118.1 coordinate 142,307, forward strand.
GTTTTTTTTTTTTCAAAACTGTTTCGTGGGGGAGGATGTGGTGATAAGCTCACCACATTTTAAAAACTCCGCCAATACTTCTGCTTCACAGCTCGCCAACAAAACCATTGTTTAGCCAAATGCTGTGTGTTTGTTGGTGCAGTTTTGTGTTTAAGCCTTTGTCATACTGCTTAATCTTACTTTGGCAACATTGCCCGTGCTACGGGACCAGAATTTAAATATTGAGCGTGAAAGTTAGTTTTAGATAGATTTCGAGAATGGTTGAAAAAGAGTTTTGAATCGGGAATAGCAATAAAAATACCTGGGGACAAATTAAATCGGTGATGTATTACATTTTTCTGTTTTTGACTAAGATAGTTGCTGAATATGTTTAATAAATTAGATTAATTATTGATATTAAATATATAAATAACTTTTACTACACTTGACAGATGGATATATAAATAATAGGTAGCCAAGCATACTTAAACCTTACGTCATTACGCCAATAATTTAAGATCAATAAAATTTTATTATGTCAGAACCTCTGGTTATTGCGGATTCATTCAACTATGCACTTTTAATTGAAACTACCACACTTCGCTTTGGCTATTAAATAATAAAAACTACCACAGTACTGAGCTGCATTCACGGCCGTTCGAAAAGTAGCTTTCTACGGCAAAGGCGCGCTGTTCTTTTGACCATAGCATGACCACCATTACATTGACATTTGACCACCATTAGCGACTAATTAAAGGGAAAACAAAACTTGAAGATTTCCCGCTCCAAATGTGCCCACTCTCGGTCTTCTACGCAGACAACTCACCACGCAGGAATTTTTTAAAAAAGTAAGTTTCTCTGGCGCACCCTGTACATGCCGTTTAGACATAATTGCCATATTTCTATTCATAGAAATGTGTTTTAATGTGAAGACGAACATTGATTTTTTTAAAGTTTTTTTTTTTTGATAAATTAATAGGAGAGTAGGAAAATCCTTCTTCTTGAGAAGATATTAAAATATTTAAATGTATGTATCTCTGTACTCATACCATTTACAGATCTGGTTGGTTGCTTAATTAATTTTGAAAAAACCCATCGCTTCAAACATAGCCGAATTTAAATTCAGTTGTGTTTTTTCTGAAAAAAATTCGCAAACCTAAAATTGTTCTACTGTAGATTTTTAAAACTACGCCAAATCCTCTGGAAAAAAACTATTTCCTGTGAAATAGCGAAGAAAAACAAAGAAATAAAGAGAAAAGGGACATATACATAAGTAAATTAATTACATATTTAAAAATTAGCAATTTTTTAAATAAGAATCTTCAGAATCTGTTAGTTAAGCATTCTGTTGTCGACAGTATCATTTAGGGCAATTTAACATTAATAAATTTATTTTCTGTTAAAGACTTACTCTGTTAATACAACGAATATTTTTTTATCTTGGGATACTGCATAAAGTTTATGAAGAATATAAACCCTATTTCTTTTTAATGCACTTTTGAGTATTGCAAGGAACATTACGTATTTTTTTGGCTTAATAATGAACGTATCTTATGCGACAAGTCCGTTACTGCGAAAAAGAAATTATTTAAATACTGTGTATTTAAAGATTCAACATTTAGTTGCATTATGTAGAAGTATAGTCCATGCTCTTTATAAAGTTTGTGCAATGAAACAAAACTATGACATATTTGTAGTCTTTGAAGGGTGGTTTGTAAAACAGTGATACGTCTGTTACGTGTTTTTAGGTGTTGAATTGCTGCTACCTCATAACACTTTTTACTTAATTTGTTCCCCATCCGAGAGCAATTAGGGGGAAAATAATTACTAAAATGGAATGGATTTCACCTCAGGAAACAAATTTGATAGATTTCGGCTTCATTGCATGAACTTTATGATGAACATACACGCTAATTTTATCCAATGCTATTAAATTTTGAATATTGCCAGGAACATTATTTAACTCAAAGGTGTACATAAGTTTTAAGATACATTTATTAGTAAGCAAAGGTATTAACCCATTAATGCCTGACATTTTTTTTCCAAAGATACTTCGTATACTGGTTACACGGCTACAGAACACACTTTACAATGATTATGTGCTGGAATTTGTTAGTAGTGAATTGAAACAATACCACAGTAATAATTGATCACTATTATTTGGTTGAAACGTTCATTTTTGGTCAATTCAAACACTTTTTGGACCGTCCCTAAAAAGGGACGCTAGGCATTAATGGGTTAATAGTTTAATGCTAAAAATAAATCAAACTTTTTTTTATCACATATAAATAGGGTCCATGCTCTTCATGAAGTTCATACAATGAAACTAAAATGTTATGTATTATTTATTTAGCCTGATTTATGTTTCCAGTCTAGATCTGTCTCATTCATTTATTAAAATCCATGATTTACCACTAATTTCAGCGCTTAAGGTGCTGCGCAGGGTTGGATAAGGTGTTATGCTTATAATGGGAACTGCGAAGTATGAATCCTGGCAGAAATGTATTGTTTTAACGGGATTTGTTTCAGCAGAAGTTTGTCTCAACTTTATATTATCATAGATACGTTATTTCCCAAATGTGTTTTTTATTTGCTATTTTTTGTGCATATATTTATTTATTTTGTGTGTAAGCCATAACTTTAATTATACTTCATCAGTTTTTAAAGGTGAAAGATGTTTTTAAAGATAGTTTCACCACTACCAGCTAAATATAAACAAACAGTTTACAGTTTTTTTGTGAATAAAAAAGAAATATTCTTAAACACGTGTTATTGCATTAATTTGACCAAGTGCGAATGCTCCGCACGGGTCAGCTAGGAGTCTTTTAGTGTATTTATTTTATACTAGCGGTACCCGCACGGCTTTGCCCGTGGTATAAAATTAAAAGTTCATTTGTAAAATAATTGATATAGCAGGAAAAAATACTCTATTTTAGTTATAATTCAACTACAATTCCTTCAAAGTATGACATAAAAATTTGGTATGTACCCTACACTACTTCCTTTTACGTGTACATTTCTTAGTAGATGCCTTAAGTGCTAAAATAGTGCTTGGAGGGAGCAAGATAACAATTCAAACATTTATATCCCTAGTTTGCCACGAAACAATGCAAAAAAATGTTTTACAATGATTAATCTCCTGAATATCGCCGATTTTAACATCATTCAGTGGATTTTTCGCAAAATATCGCCAATAGTACCAAATTGAACCAAAAAAAATTTTTTTTCGCCAAATTTGTCGCTAAATTGGCGACAAATACTTGGCGACCATAGGCTTGGCGAAATATCGCCAAGTGTTCGCGCCATTTCATCTGCATTGAAATTAACACTGATTTACTCCATAAAAGGGGTAAAGCATCCCTTTGTGACATTCAAATGAAACCCAAAGGGAAGATGCACAAAAATAAGCCAAAAGAGAAAATAAGAACAATTTTGTTGCTCACAGAAACCAACAGAAATCTTACCAAAATTTGAAAGAAGACGAAAGTTTCCTTCCTTAGCTTTAAAAACAAAACAATACATTTTCCGAAATGAAACACTTTAAAAAGAACGTTGCAATGTCGCCATTTTACGATATTTGGTTAAGCTTTGTGCTTTGGGTATCCCTTTCTCGCTAAATAGGCGACTGTTTCCAAACGTTGCCAAAATCAATATTGCTGAAATGCGAAATCCATGAAATGAAAAAAAAAAATCCGCCAAATCTTTTAATTAAGTCATTAGTATATTGGAAACAGGGTTGCTGGAAAAATACTACGCTCCTTATTTGGGCCGAAAAAATACTACCATAGTATCAAAAATACTACGTCTGGCAACGCTGGAAAAAGAACGAAACAAAAATAAGTATGAACACGTAACCATGGTAACAACATGAAAAGTTCCTTTCCGTTGATAAAATAATTCATTTCATCTTTTTTTTCAAACAAATTTCATTCTCGGGTTCAACCATTTTAGAATCGTTTGGCTTGCTTTACTGAAGGTAAGCCTTGAATTCCGGGATTCTAAAAACAATTGTTACAGCTCTCCTGATGATCGTAGAAACTTCGAAAAAATTTCATTTTGTGCAGAAAATTTCAAGCTTTTGAATGACATAAGACTTGAAAATGTGTATGAAATATTTCTTCCCTATTTTATCGAATTTCCGCTAAGAATTCAAATAGAAAAAGAACGAAATGGAAGTATCGAAAAATCGCTTCGAGGTGCAAAACTACATGCTACAAACTAATTTTGTGCCAAGTTGCATGAAAATCGACCGAACGGTTTTGGCGCTACGCCCGTAACAGACAGACAGAAAGAAAGAAGGACAGACAGACCCACCTTCAGCTTTATTATTAGTAGAGATAGAGACGACAATAATACGTCTGTTACCTTATAATTTCCCTCCAGTTTCCATTAAGAAATAAGTCATTTTTCTATTGTCCAACGTTTCTAGTTTCCTATTTTAAATTCAAGTATTTTCCATCCCATTTAACTCCATAAGTATGGGAAATCATATCATACTTACATTTAAATACACAATTTTCTACTTCATTTGTAGTAGCATCAGTCTGTGGATTTCCTCTCCTCCTTCAGGTCCATAAAATGTGCAACAAAAGTTTCTGTCAGGTCAGTACTTAAGATAAATCCTGTGTGCCTAACTGCCTAGACAAAATCTTCTTATCCTTAGAAGCCCGACTTTAAGGCATGGATAATAAATTTTAATTACTGGCTCCTTTTATATGAACTGTCGGAGACGTTTCGCAATGAATTTTGTGCGCAATGATGAAAACGCTGCGTTTCTGCTTCCGCAGATGGGGCAATTAAATTTGGACTTTAATTAAGATGCGTGACTTGGAACGGACGGATTTATTTGAACTTGCAAGAGACGATGATTTTCCTCTCAAATAAAGTTCTTAAACAAACGGTGGGCTCTGAATCTTGGTGCAAATGTTTGTCACTGCAGTAAAAGATAGGGTCTGATATTGAAATCTTGTAGAATCGCTGTGCGTTGAGAAGATAGCTGCACTAGCGGAAAAATTGCGTAACTTGGAAACGTGAAATGTTTAACCCATTAATGCCTAGCGTCCTTTTTTAGGGACGGTCCAAAAAAGGGTCTGAATTTCCCCAAAATGAACATTTCAACCAAACAATAGTGTTCAATTTGTACCTTGGTATTGTTTCAATTCGTTATTAACAGATTGCAGCACATAACCATTGTGAATTATGTTCTGTATCAGTTTTAATATGATCTTTATCAAAAATTATATCATTCACAATCTCAAGAAAAAAAGCTAAGTTTTCAAAGTTATTCCCAGCTTCCCAGTTTATGTTAATTGCTGATTTTATTTCTTCTTATTAAATGTCTTTTTAAATATTATATCCTAGGCAGAAAAAAATTTTAGTAAAAAAATTATGTTCCCTCTGGGGTCAATCGTAACTTTTAAGGGACGATTTTTCTTTCCTTAATAAAAGAATTATTTTTTACATAATTTTTTTTTTATTATTTTTCCTGTCCATTAAACACTGTTTGTAATCAGTATACAAAATATCTTTGGAAAAAAAAGTCAGGTATTAATGGGTTAAGAAGCTAAATTAAGTCAGTATTATCATGATTTCACCTATTCAGGCAAAATCTGTAATAAGTGTTCCTGAACACTTCGCCCATTGTTTTGTAGTCTTGGCTAGAGAGAATATATTTCTGATAAAAAGAAAGTAATGATAAATAGAGATTACCGAAAATTGAGTGTTTGTGAGTTTGACAGTTCTGAGGCATTAATAAAAAATAAATACGTACTTTTTTAATAATGAAGTTATTGATTTATACTATGCAATTCAAAATAAACAGTATTAAGCAATATTGAGATAAATTAAACGTATGCCATACTAAGAAATCTAAAAATTGTACGTATAAAATGTGTCCAAAAATTCAGATTATTCATGTGAATGTGTTTTATATTAATAATTTAAAAAATATTACTATGTCAATGTCCTTTTTCTAAAAAAATCTGTTTTTATTCGTGTATTATTTTTTGACAATTTAAAATAAAATTTCATTTATGCGAAGAAAATTTAAATATTCGGTATTTATCTGTAGTAATTTTTATATATACTTTTTCAGGTTTTCGAAGATCTTTTTAAAATAAAATAAATGTTTGAATCATCTTCATTGACTGCCCCGTGTCCGTCCCAAAACAGGGCTTTATTACTTTCTTGCAAATGCAATAATCACTTTGCTTTTAAACCAAAGCAAAGTAACATTTTGTTGAGCAAAACTTACCTGAGTTCATCGATGACTTTCATTTTACGCATATATATATATATATATATATATATATATATATATATATATATATATATATATATATATATATATATATATATATATATATTACTTTCAGGACCAGAGAAGTGGTCTCGCACCTGCAGGTGGAAGATGGTGGATACGCAGGAACTCAATCAAAAATCAACGAAAACCAACTGAGGTCAAATGAAAGTAATAAGCAATTCGTTGATTGCCCTAAGTCATTTTTTGCGCTATAATTTTAAAAACACTTAAGAACTCAAATATCCGAATTTCTTCTGCCGAGCTAGAATAATTATCACAGTTCAGATCGCATTCCATTATTAAAAAACCCTATTTTGTAGCAAAATACTTATGTAAATTGTAAAAAGGGTAGCTTATCTCAATCATCATTGCTGTGGTCGTTGAGAGTTTTCGAAAATCTTGGCACTACAGCTGTGTTAAAAGTTCCGTTGAAACGTAAAAATTTTGCTAAAAATAAATAAGTTCGTCACACACACACACACACACACACACACACACACACACACACACACACACACACACACACACACACACACACACACACACACACGAAAAGAAGGAAAGTCTTAAGAGTGAGTTAAACTTTATTTAGTTAACTTCCTTTACATTTATTGCACGGGCATCGCCGTGCGGGTACTGCTAGTCAATAGATAAAAATAACACCAAAAGCAGAAATTGAGACAAAGAAAACGTGCGCCCTTTTGGCTCAAGGAATAGAAATGGCTTACCTTCATTTGAAAATATCCAAATAACTTGCATCAATTAAATTGAGAATACACTTTATACACACAATTTCGGAAGGAAGTTAGTACAAAACTTCATTTACAAATAATATTGATCGCGATCACGATTTTCACTTACGTCAGAGAGAAGTATAGAGTTGCAACGCTGTTAGAAAAATAAAACATTCGTGAAATTTGATAGCTCCTAAAACTTTTAAGTAATTTCAAAATATGTTTTCCCCCGCTCGTTCATATTCCTTTAAGGTTTTATTTGAGAAGAACAACTGGGATTTTTGTTTTCGTGCACTTCGCATGAGACAAACCACGTGACTCAAAGCACGTGGCAATTGATGAAACTTAATTCCTTTTAACTCAAATTTACTTTTCCGTTGAAATTGCTATTTTTGAACATTTTGACTTAAAGCCTTTTAGAAACAACCTGTTTATGTAATGTTTATACTAAATTAAAATAAAATACATTAACTTGCGATAACAAATGGTGACATTAGTCCATTCTTTAGCTTTATATAAAAATATTGTAAAAAATACTGCAATCCAGGTTTTAAGTCCTCTGTACACTCGTTTTTTTTTTTTTTTTTTTTTTTGCCAAATTCCACTTTATGATAAAACACATTATTGAAATTATGCTATTTTTAATTCATTGTATGAGTTATATCGAATCTAAACTATTTCGTTCATGAGAATGTTTTAATTTCAGTTAAGTAAAATCAAACTAAGTAATCATTAAAAAATATGCAAAAATATTGAGACGATATACATTTTTGAAAAAGCGCGTACATCCAAATAACCATATTCTATAGTTTTAAACATTTTTACTTGAAGTTATTTACTTCAACTTGTTGTTACTCCTTTAAACACCCTTAGAACTTAATATTATATTAATAGTAGTTAAATAAAGACTGGAATAATGCAAGCATTTTAGTAAACGACGAAAAAAAGAGATTTTCCTCAAAGACTCGCCAGAAAATGATACTCATGCTTTTCTTTTCATCCCTAAGGCTGTGCTCTGGCTTGTGTTAAGTTGCTGCGGCCTCATAACACTTCTTACTCAATTTGCTTCCCATCCGAGAGCAATTAGTCTAGTGGGAAAAGAATTATTAAAGTGGGATGGATTTCCCCCCAGGCAACAAAGATGGCCGACAACATTTCACCAGCAGCTAAAGCTGATAAAATCAGCACTTCTTAAAATGAGTACTAGCCATTTCAGACACAGTTTGAAATCTATGCTTCTCGTTTAATTTTATATTAAACTTCACTGTAGAAAGTTATCTATAACCTTTTCTGTATAATCACACAAAAATATTTATAATTATTTTGAATTTAAGAATAATTTTATATTGCAATATTTTTAAAAATGCTCAATTGAAGCTTCAGCAATTAAACCTCAAAAAGTGATATGATAATTATAGTAATATGTATAATAATAATAATAAACCCCGCATAATAAAGTAGGTATGGCATATTGAAAAATATGTACAAAACATTCCATATTATTACGGTGTAAAAAATATTACGTTATATTTAAAGAAGCACAAAGTTCCGTCCATAACTGAAAGAACCCACTTTCGGGTAGCTTGCATAATATTTCAACAAATGCGTACGCTATTATGCAGGGGTGTAACCATAAAGGGGGAGAGGGAAACGTAACCCTTGTCAACATTTACCCTCGACTTACAAAGAATTAAATTGCGATTTGCAATTGAATAGAAAGTTTCAGAAAAAGCAATTTTGGTCAGCGGTTGAGTAATTTCATTCGCAAAATGAAACTAGTTGTTGAATTTAGCTAAAAGTATCCAAGCCGAATTGTTCTCAAGAAATGCTTCACCTTATGCAAAATCGCGGCTTTCAAATACAATGAAAACAAAGTAGTTGTGTGAACTACTTGTAAAAAGTAGTTCACACAAGATATGCAGAGCATATTATTTTATTAAGTACAGTCGATTCTCGATATCTCGACTTCGCTTAACCCGAATTTTCGCTCATGTCGAAGGTTTTGGATGATCCCGAACTGGATTTTCCCCCGTTCGAAGTTACTCCACTTGTCTCGAAAATCGGCAGCCTTTCTAAAATATTGTCTTAATTTTTGCTTACTCGATTTTTAGAGGAGAAATCAATCAACCACTTAACCAGCTAACCTCTGATAGAATTTTTACTGCCATTTTTAGCATTTGCTCCTTTAGTGAGAGAGCAATTTTTCCCTTTAGTAAATGCGTGATTTAATGTATGCCCCAAGTCAACTTTCTACAAGACAAAAGACTGAAATGCGCTTGTTATTTAACATTTTCTGAGCAGTTTTTTAAAAATAGGTGCTTTTCAGTCGTTCTATTACAACTAGGTACAAAAAGGGAGATTAAAAAAAATAAAATTCAAAGCGGGATTAGCAATAAAAAGCATTTCATGACTAATCCTTCCTCTTTCTCTCGGTTTAGTAGATGGAAATTGTCTTCATGCTGTGCCCTATCTATCCCCGGGGAGAAGACTAACCAGGAAAACTCCTCACTTGAAGACGTTTGACCAATAGCATCGCTGTTGAATGATCAACTGTTAGAAAAATGTACTAAGTGCAAATTTTAACGACATTTTTAATGAACGTTTTGTTTTACAGTTAGTCTTATTTTTGTATTTCCGGAGAAGAAATCAGAAGTTTCCTGTCTTTTCTGTGCGTTTGTAGGTGTGTTTTTTGAACATCCACTACGACTGCCTTATAAAAGAAATAATTTTTAGTTTTCGGTAACTTGAATTTCGGTTATATCGAATATTCTTCTTGGTCCCTGGTAATTAGAGATAGCAAAAATAGACTGTATAAGCAAATAGCATTTTGTAGAGAAAGTTCGAGATCCATTTAACGGTTTCAAAGTGAGAATACGTAATGAAAGATCTATCGGGTATTAATTCAATTTTAGTCACGGAATTGATAATGCGAAAGATGGGTACATTTTGATAGTGAAAAAAAAAATCCCCCATTCGACTGCCAAAAGGTTTAATCGTAACTTTTAGAAATTCTTGCTTTGACGTTCCCTTCTGAATAAAAGAAATATTCATAATCTAAATATTTTCTTTTCAAATCTATTTCTAAATAAATATTTTGTCAGATAATGCCATTTACGACTGACATTTTTTCACTGTAATATTTTCAATTTTAAAAGGATGGGATTTTTGAAAGTTTTAACTTTATTATTTATCTTTTTTTTTAATTTTTTGATTTGGACTTTGGAATTTCTTTGTAGCAATTTTTCAAACACAACATGTAACAGTGATTTTGTTTCAATAAACATGCTTTTTCACGAGCTATTAGGCCGAAAACGGGCGTAAAGCAAAGTACCGTGAAATGGGGTGTATAGGAACAGCGGGGTGATTCGGAACAAAACTTCCTGATTATACAAAGAAATTCCTAATGAATATACCTTCGGATATTTTTTGCAGTTAAATTATTTTTCAGAAAGGTAATATTATAAGAAGTATGAAAAAAATAGTTTTGTCATTCTGGCAACATTATTAACTTCTGTGCATGGCTGCAGACGGGACGCTAAAAAACATCAAGTTTTCATGGTCTGCAAAACTTTGTATGTAAGTACAGACCCCTTTCTATTTCAAATCTAAGAATAGTATTTTTTAATTATGCATATACCTGAGCAACAAAGTACCACAGTAGAAGATACAACATATTTAAATTTTGGCATAAAAATGAAACATTCTTCATAATGTCACAGGATAAGGATTTGCGGGGTTAATTGGAAAACTTTGTTCTGTTGCTCCAATTCAAACTTATTTGAAGGAAACTGTTTGAAAAATCAAGATTCTAACCCCAATTCTTCTAGTCAAGACAAGGGCAAGGATTTATTACTGTTTATATTTTCTCGTGAACAACTAGATCTTAGAATGGCAGAAAGTTGTAGATTTAAAAAGATTTTTGCTCCAGGAGACTTCCTTTTACTAAAAATACATGGGGAAAGTCATACAGACTTAATGTAGCAAAAGTCCAGCACACAGACAGTGATGAATAAGTGGGAAAATCTTACAGGACAATCCCCGAAACCCAGAGATTTTAAGAAACTAAAGAAAAGGCAGAGTTCATCCAAGAAGATTTTATGAGAAAACCTAAGCCAAGCCACAACTGCTAGTTTTAAGGACAAGTACATATTTGTGGATGACATGAGTGACTTTAATTTACGTTAAATCTTTGTAATTCAATTCAAAAGCATTTCTTAGAATTTTAATGTTTCATAAGTTCAAAGTTATTTTGAATTTTGAAAATTCATAAACGTTTACTGGTATAGAAAATAAACTTCTATTTGACAGTAACTATCTGTTCTTGTTCTCCTCCTTTGCCATTACTCATGTTTGTGAGACCTATTACAGATTAAATTGAAAATAATAAAAATATTAAAGTGTTCCGATTGACCCCTTTCAGCGGGGTGATTCGGAACACCCCTAAACTCCTATATATATATATATATATATATATATATATATATATATATATATATATATATATATATATATATATATATATATATAAAATAAAAGGTTAAAAACGTTTTGCCTTTGCTTGGAGTATCAAAAGCAAAGCAAGGGTTTTTGCCCAAAAAATTAAATTCAAAAAATCTTTTTACTACTTTTTTTACTATCAAAGCTGAAAAGTTCACTGATTCACCCCATTTTACGGGAACTTTTTATTGCGTTCATTTGGAATAAAGTAGCACTTTTTTCTGCTCTTTTTTATTTTTTGTCATCGCATTAGCCATTTGCAATAATACTTATTTTCTTGTAATTTTTAGGTAAAATGCAATAGTCCCTGATATATTTACGTGGAAACCGCAAAATATGCAATAAGAACTTAAACAGTGACATAAAATACACAAAAATCTTTTGAAATCTCTATAAAAGCCCATTATTATGAATTTCTTTTTTTTTTTCTACAAAATTATTAATATATTGTATGTTTGATAAGGTGTTTAATAAGTGAGTATCATTTAAAAAAATAAAAAAACAGCATTTTTTGCCTCTGTTCATTTAAATGTGCTTCTTCATTTACTTATTTTTCAGGTATATAAATTGAGATGGAAAAAATGTTTCTGACTTCGGTTGAGAAAAAATGCAAAATTCAACTATTTTCACTGTGTTTCAACCACAAGGAACAGATTCAAGTCAGTAGTTAATAATTTTTCTTAGCTAAAGGTTATCAAAAACTTATTGCTACAAGAAGCAGAACGTATTTTAAACTACATTTAATGAACTAAAATAATCAATAAAAAGCATTTTCTTGAATTATTGAATCGCAATCGTTACTGACGTCATAACTGGTGACGTCATAGTTTTAAAATAGCAATTAAACTACAAGCGACTTGGTAACGCATTATGACATGAATGCAAATATTTTGCATGTAAATAGTGGTTAATTTACTTTAACTCTTACTGTAGAAAATTAAAAATAAAAAAAAACTATAAAAATAATGCAGTACACTCCCCAATATCCGCGAGTCTTTTCACACATTTTTTTTGTAGATAATGATTTACTGAATGTAGATAAATGCAGATTTTTACTTTACGTGTGCAAAATCTATTTTTCAGATGATACATCACTTTATGCCAAGGTAATGTTGAAAAATCTTCAATCACAAATTTAGAAGAGTTTTGAAACGAAAGAAAAAAAAAAACAAGCCACTCACTCTTTTGTAAGAGTTTAAGATATGTACTGGGGTAAGGTGGAGGCAAAATAAAAGAAAAATGTACACTTTTACAAGCATGCTTTGAGAGGAAAAAATAAAAAAAGGAACCTATCAGTGAAAAAAAATGCACAGGATGCGCTGATGAATAATACTTTTGACATTCAAAATGAAAAATTCTGTGAAAAAACAAAATATTCATACTGATTAAAAAAATTATAAAAGATGTCGGTAATGTTTACCAGGCCTCTAGTGGAGTAAAATAAGTCATGCTTTAAGGACTTTATTTTATGATTTATTGAATAATAATTTCATTCTTTTATTCATTAATGGAAAAACATTTAGTATCTAATCATTTCTACACTGTAATATTGTCCTCTTGATTCATCTCAAGGCCAGTACTGTTTACGATGCATCATAATTCCAAGCATCACTCTCTCCGGAAACAAAACTCTATTTTTAAGTTTCATTGAACGTTATTCTACATTGTGGAAAAGAATGATGGCATAAAACTACATTTTTTTGACATTTTCCTCAAAAAACTTAACGTGTTTCGACTTTCCAACCTTCAACGGTTGACTATTATAATGCACTTTGAATCAGTTATAAATTTCTTTCAAAGAAAACGGTTGGTTAATATTTAGTTAGTTTTGTGTTTGTGTGTCTTCCTTCAAAAGTCGTTTCAACGGATTTTTTATCTGTTTAGACTTTTTCAGTATGTAATCTTTTCAATATTGTGAAGCTTGTTAAAATCTCACTAGTTTATTTCTGCGTATGTTCAGTTTTCACTTCTGGTATCGTTTGAAGCGTCTTCTTCACTTTTGGTTATTGGTATAGGTTGGAGGGTGCTTATCATAAAAGTTTTTATAGAAATAAAAATAGAACACATATGTGACTCGCCTTGTTCCCTTACTAAAAAAACAGCTTAACGTGTTGTTAACTTTTAGGACCCGGGCGGTACACATGCGGTACCGTAACTCTATTTTCTTAGAGGACGGGGTTGAGATTTTCACTCGAACCCTTTGGATCCGGGGATTTTTTCAAGATTTTATACGTCTGGTACGACAGTTACCTTCTCTTTTCAATGGAAAAGAAATCTGTGGTTAAACTGTCGTACTACCTGGGTCGAAAGAAAATTTTCTAAAAAACAGCCCGGATCCAAAAGGTTAAGATCTTAGATGCTGATTCAGTTCCTTCAACTGTATTATTTGATTTCAGCTCTGTAAAATGTGTTTTTATGATTTAGTTCCCCAGACTCTTTAGAAAAAATAAGCCACTTTTGCTTCCACATTTGCTCCCTAACAATATTTCCCGAAGGATGTTACACACAATGAACGCTGTGAATTTGATTATTTTGCACTATAAGTTTAAATTTATGTATCAAAAGAGCGACAAAGCAATATATTACTTGTTTTAAATTAGTGCATGCATACATGAACAACAAAAAAGGATTTAGTAATAAAGAAAGATATTTAGCTCTTTAGAATAAGCTATGCCTAACGTTTTTGTGAACATGATCTCTTTTTTCATACATTAAGAAAATTCATTTTGCAGAGATTTTTCTTTTTTCAATATTTTAGGAAATTATTCCTGGAAATGTGTGCTTTACTGTAGGTTTAAAATAAAAATATGTGTATTTTCATTTAATTTTCCTTAAATCAAAAGTTTTACGATGAACACAGTGAATCTTCCATCAAGAAAAATACTCAATCGATACTATCTGTAACTTTAAAGTAGAAGCTACAGCTTCTTTTGTATAAAAATTGCTGCCTGGTGTCAATAATACATGAAAATTGCTACGCAAAAACAAAATATTATGCACACATTTTTTAAAGAATTTTTTAAGAAACTCCTTTTTTGCCCCAGCTGACCCTAATATTTTACTCATTGATATCTTTATTAATTATTTTAAAAAAATCACATTTTTAAAAGAACTTTTTCAAGAAACTCATTTTTAACCCCAGATGACCCTAATATCAAATTCATTGATATTGTTAAACTTATGTTTTAAAAAGTGTATCAATCCATTGAAGGAACCTGCAAAACCGGTGAACAAGCACAGTAGTTAATAGTCGTTTTAGATTTGTTAAAATGGAGGTATCTTTTTCCAATTCATGTGAGAAGATACTTTTCAAATTCCATTAAAAAAAAATGTTAATTTACTGGGTTGTATTCACATATCGGTTTACCCTACTAAAATGTTTAACTTCCACTCATTATGAAAAATTTAAAAAACAACCTGACTCTGATCGGAGATCTCATTGAAACGAACTTCTCTCTTCATAAAGCATTTTAAATCTAAATATATTTAATTGTGTTCGAGAAAATATGGCAAACACGGAAAAGGAAAGATAAACCTTAAGAATTGCTAGTCGCAAAAGCAGAATAAAGAGAGAAAATTGTACATTTTTATACTAAACTAAATTCGAAGTGTTTTAATTGTTAACAAATAAAAACAGGCAGCAGATAAACATTTTAAATCATTGAGTTTTCTTTTCTCGTCGTCCAACAATGAGTTTTGTTACCAATCACATAAATTTAAGACTTAGCCCCATTTGTTGAAAATGTTATAGTTCGAGTTCTATATAGCATAGAAGCTCCAAACACATCTAAGCAGACGCAGAATTGTTTTCTTTGTTTTGGTACTATTGTTTTAAATTGCCCAGCATGTTTTAACTTCAAAAATCGTGAATAACATTTTAAAGGTTTTTAATGAATATCTTAATAATTAATGCCATCCGAAGACGTGACCCAGCTAAGAACACTCTCGATCACTTCACCTCTCAAAAAAAAAAAAAAAAAAAAAAAAAAAAAATCAAAATTGGTCCATCTGTTTAGTCTGTACGCTGCCACAGACATGTACACAAACACGTCAAACTTATAATTCCCTTGAATAAAAGCAAAAAGCAACGTTTTAAAAGCACAAGTAGGTAACATTTCAAGAGGCAAAATTTTGCCTACTTGTGCTTTCAAAACGTTGTTCTTTGCTTTTATTCACCTTCTGCACAAATTCAATTTGTTTTAATCATAACTCCCTTCCTTGTTGCGGCAGGAGTTAAAAAATTCACAGTAAGGGCCCTGCTACACATTGACGTAAAGCAGAAAAATAAGCAGAAGCGTAAAATGGAACAATTAGTGTTCCTACGGAAAATACCCGGATTTTCGGTTTCTGCCTTCAGTTTCGGTCGCGTTTTACGCTGATGTGGAGCAGGGTCCTAAGGGCCCTGCTCCACATCAGCAGAAAACGCAAGCGTAAAGCAGAAACGTAAAATAAATTTTATGGTATTTCTATGGAAAGTACCCGGATTTTCGGTTTCTCGGTGGTCGCGTTTTCCGCTGATGTGGAGCAGGGCCCTAATATTATTGCGTAAATCAAAACTGTTACTACAAAATGCGTACATATAAAATAACTTATAAGTAGAGACACTCTTTACTATACATGATTGCGCATAAAAATATTGGTTGAAAACCTTTAAATTACCGCAATGATGAAATAAACAACCATTTCAGACGTGAAGCTCATTAAAAGGAATTAATGGATCATGTCCTTGAAACTGGACTTTTGACTTCAAAATTTTTCGCCAATTACCTCCAACGGATATATTGAAGTATCTAACTATCAAGTTTTACCGTTTGACGCTGAGTAGCAGTTAAGTGGTTAAATTCTTCATTTTAATTAGGATCTACTATTTTATATTTTCTTAGTTTGCCTAGTTTTCTGAAAAACTTAACCTGTTACTTTAAGTTTGAATCTTGTTGAAATTTAACAAAAAAAAAATAAAACTTCACGTAGAGGAAATAATACATTGTGGATTTAAAGCGAGTAAAACTCATCACTGAAGAGCATCTATTTGATTATCTTAGATTTGAGCAGGGTCGCCGAGAGCCAAGGCGGGCTCCTTGCTAGTTTATTCACTGGACGCACTCACCTAATAAAATTTATTTTTCTCCGATTCCGTCATTGGCCCCCCGCAAAGATGAGGGCCCGTAGTTCCTGACTAAGCTGAAAGAACCTCTTATCTTTTCTGGATATGTGATATGTTTCAGACTAACTTGTGGAACCCAAATCCCAAAATTATCTCAGTTTTAGTCTGTCAAGTTTGAAACATACAACACGGATAAAAGTGATCAACTTTTAAGGTAAAAGGAATCTTTTGTAAATGGAAAAAATGACAGAACAAAATGTTTGACATAAAGCAAAAATTAATAAATGTTCCAAAGAAAGAAAAATGCCCATCAGGTTTTAACGCCGAAATATAAGATCAAATATTTTTCTTAAAAACCAACTATAACTGCATACATTGATACAGTCGGACTTTAACAGGGCACTCAATATTAAATTAAGGAAAGATCACTGAGATATATTTACAGTGTTCATAAGCTAACACAGTATTCGTCAAATTCAAAAATTAATAAGTAGTGTATATGGTAGATCAATCTTTGAGATTTAACGCGTGTTAAAATATAAATCCAAGATAGTTATTCACTACTTTTATAGTATTAAACTTGTTAAAATATAATTCATGTGTAAAATTATTCACTACCTCTAAAGCCAAAGCGCGTATAGAATTTTTCAGAAAATTTTCTTAAGATATTTGATTTATTTTTCCCCTATTTTGTCAAAGCATTTGCACATATGATTTTCTTTTCTATAAGGAGGAAAACAAAACTTCGTTATATACCTTTTACTTTAAAATATTTCGACTCTGAAAAAGGGGAGCTTTCATTTAAAGTGTGCTTCTTTTTTCACATCAAATATTTTCCTTTCCACCCTAAGTAAAGGGAGAGATTCGATGGCAGTTCCGTATTTAGACTGACAGCACTGCTCCCAAGAGATTTTCGATTGCTGGAAAAACACACAAAATGTCAAAGCAGATTATAACTCTTTCTTCCGGGAATATATGGACCTGTGAAGGAAAAAAAAAATCATTATTTTTGAAGGGATAATATTTAAAATGCATTTTATTCATTTTTATATATTATAATGCTTACGTCAAAGAAAAATAATCGACTATTTGAGCTTACAATTTTAAAAATATGAAAATAAATAAAAACACTTTAATAAACAAATAAAATGTATAAGAACACGGACTTTTTTTTCACTCAACGTAACTGTTATTTGACTAATTAATGTATCTTCCATTTAGTGTAACAATTGAAAAAAATATATATTTTATTTGAAGTAAAATTTATTATATTTCTATTGGAAAAAGTTCAGTTGTATCTAATATTTGAGAAACTGCTAATAAACAAAAACTGTTTCCATGCCCTTTATTATTATCTTATTTTTATCTTTAAATTGTGATAAACTTGACTGGTGAGGATAAATTTGACTTACTTAGTAGTTACGCTGTCAGCCATGGTTATTGGTAATTACAGGAAACGGCAGTGCTGATTTGATGATGTTATTATATTCACTTCAATTTATCATTTAAATTAACAATAGCGTATAATATGCAATGAGTAACCGCCCATAAACCAGGGCTAAAGCAGAACTGAAGCAAATGCACCCACAGCTCGATCATAGCATCCTAAAACTGCAGTTTCGTCCTTATTGTGGACTCTTCAGTTAGGAATAGCCAATGATCCAGCTGGAGGCAAACATCCTCTTATTGTAGTTAAGATTGCCAACAAACTGGTAGATAAAATGAATTTCTCTGACCAGCGTGCGTCCGCAAACCATGGTGCGGCTCATCTCGAAATTTGAAGGCAAAAGCTGGGTAATATGCAATGAGTTACCGCCCATAAGCCAGGGCTAAGGCAGAACTGAAACAAATGCACCCACAGCTCGATCATAGCATCCTAAGACTGTTCCTTATTCTGGACTCTTCAGTTAGGAATAGCCAATGATCGAGCTGGAGGCAAAGATCTACTTATTGTAGCTAAGATTGCCAACAAACTGGTAGATAAAGTGAATTTATCTTCCAGTTTGTTGGAAATCTTAGCTACAATAAGAGGATCTTTGCCTTCAGCTCGATCATTGGCAATTTCTAACTGAAGAGTCCACAATAAGGACGAAACTGTAGTTTTAGGATGCTATGATCGAGCTGTGGGTGCATTTGCTTCTATAACGTATAAGTAGCACTTAAAAGAAGAGTTGGGAATAGAAAGCAGGTGAAATAGCCGAACTTAACTTTTCCAAAAAGAACAAATTGGATATTTAAAAAGCGAATTCAAAGCCTTTTGCGAAAGCTGAGGCATAACTTGATGTAATACACCACCATCTCGGTTACGTCATCCAGAGACTGCAGTTTCACTCTTGTTAGAAATCATCAGTCCGACAAGGACAGTAACCGATATGGAGACAGAAATAAATTCATACAAGTTAAGAGTACCTAAAGTAAAATTAGCACACCAATGAGTGAGAGCAGCAATGGCACAATTAAAAGACATAAAATGGATTTTTTTTAAAAACAACGCATAAAGAGCGAACAATGCTGTTTATTCGCAAACAAGCATTGGCCCATTTCACTGGTATCTATGTTTGGCACATCGTGTACTTATTATTATTATTATTATTTTAATGTTTCTGTTAGATTATTCAAACTAATTTTAATCGAGTGAATGAATAAGTGAAATGAATGAATGATTGACGAAATATTATAGGGATGAATAAATTAGTTGCACTATCAGAATAAATAGAAATTAAATAAATAAATGCATTAAAATGGAAGAAATACAAGTACAACATTAAGTAATTACACAAGTACATTAAGTAATTACACAAGTGATTTAATAAATTAACAGGTAAGTAAACAGAAGAGAACTATTACTCTTTGCCTCACGTGTACATAAAAATTGTAATAAACATTTAAAATAAACTCTAGGCAAGTAATACCTGAACAAACCCTGCACTGGTCACCAGTAGAGCTTTATATCTACTGGTGATCGGTGCAGTGTTCATGTTTTAAATGGTTATTTGGTTAATTGAAAGAAGTGTATCATTTTATTTCTCGCAGAAAATATTTTTGATAATATGTTTATGATGTTTTGAAATAATTTGTATTATTCTATAACTTGATCTTTAGAAGTATTTAATTTTCATTAAAATCTACATGTTTGAGAACATAGGTAAAATATTGATAGATAAGTGGAGCTGCAAACAGCGGAAAGATTTTATTTCACTTTACCCCTCTCCCTTTAACTTTCATAATATAATTTCTAATAGCAAATAATAATTAAAGAACAAAATTATAGTTTATAAAAACGATAAATGAAATAGTATTTATTACTCTTTATAATTATAACATCTTCTGCAGTTACAGATTTAGACACATTCATATCTATAGGCATAAAAGAAAACTAGACATTTTTACGGTTAAATAAATAAAACCTTGCAAAACCTTTAACAACTGACAACATACTCCGGAATTAAAGACTAACGTATTCATAACCAAAGTGAAGAAAGAAGTAGAAAAGTAATTTAGTTTTCAAATATATATATGTGCATGCATTATTCATCCTTTTGAATTAAATTCGAGCATCTGTTGCTGCGCAAGTTTTGCACCCCAAGAATAAAGGAAGGAGATACTTTAAATCCAGACG
The DNA here is from genome assembly GCA_038373865.1 of Uloborus plumipes. Taxonomy (NCBI): domain Eukaryota; kingdom Metazoa; phylum Arthropoda; class Arachnida; order Araneae; family Uloboridae; genus Uloborus; species Uloborus plumipes. The sequence continues at coordinate 162,541 of JAXGGA010000118.1, forward strand.
AGTAAATTATTTAAATTTCAGTATCCACTCTTTCTCATTTAATATTCATGAAGAAAGGACGCTGGGGTGTTTATTGATGGACTTCAGAATTAGGTGGATCGGTGCGTGGAAAAAAATTGGAGACTTGATCATGTTGACTAACAAGTTATAAGTATTGCTTGTAAATAGAAGTATACGAAATGAAAGTGTTTGTAAATATTGTAAAATATGTCTAAGTTGGGAGAAGAATATAAAAACGGAGGAAACTGCTTGAGAAATTCATTTCTACTTAAAAAAAAAAAAATTCGACTTCATCAATACAGTGGACTCTCAATTATCCGTGAGCGGATTATCCACGGGGCTAATTATCCGCGAGTGTCTCGGGAAGGAAACACTGATTTGTTGAAACAGCACGAATTTAAATTTTTTTTTCTTTACATTTCTTACCCAAGAGTGCGGTGTACTTCATTCAATAAATTAGTTTACCTGGGCGTTATCGTAAGTACCACTTCTTTATAGATTTTATATACTTGAGAACCTCAAACACAAATATTTTTTATGTTGTACCTATCGTCACAGTTTGAAAATATCACGTTTAAAATGTAATGCAATTATTTTTAAGCAAAATACTTTTTTTATCTTCTTTACCCTTTATTTTAAGCTTTTTTTTTCGGATTATCCGCCATTTTCATTATCCGCAATACCGGTGCCACCCAATGCGGCGGAAAATCGGGAGTGTACTGTAATTTACGTTTTGTCGAATCATGCTTGCTTATTCAGTGCAACTGTGCTTATTTTAGGTATTTCCCTATTTTCCGAAGAAACTTGGAAAAAATAATGTAAACTAGACAGAAGAATCCGTTTATAAGTAGACTTCAGTACTATGTAAATAAAAATAATGGAGAAAGAGGGGCAAAAGGATACAAAAAGTGGCGTCACTAAACGTCATGCTCAAGCAGCAGATGAGAAAAGCATGCTCAGGCAGCCAATGACAGACGCATGTTTTTGCAGTCCCAGGAAAAAGCATGCTCAAGTATTTCCTGAGAGAAGAAGTAATGGTTTACTTCGTTGATGCCTGACGGTGTTTTACAATGAGATAACCATTTATGAGAGTCGTGTGACCAAAAGCTTGTTTCTATTAGTGAATAGCAAGTTAGAGTTGTGCTTGAGTAGATTTGTGAAGACTACAACACATTCCAGTTTGTGCTATTAAGATGTGCTTAAAGGTGAGTAATACAGAATAGTGTCAATCTTTATAAAGTTCTTAGCTTAGTAATAAGGTTAATTAAAAAACCACGCAAACATAATCACTAGAATTTGTATTGCATGAAAATTTTGCAGAACTGCAAAAGGAACTATGTTTAGGTAAAAACTTAGATTCAAAACATTTCTTAAGCATATGAAAATCTCAAAGCACGAAAAATAACCTTGCGAGAGGCAGCTATTGCATATTTAACAATCAAACTAACGCTTTTTAAATGTGATAGGAAAAAAGGTGAACCAAGTGCTCAAGTTTTCACGATGTGTTACGCTAAACCTAGATAACTTTTTCTGGAAAACATAAAACGTAAACTTGAAATAAACTAACTTTATTATTTCTAAAATTTTCCATGGACTAGCGCCAGAAGATATTTTACTACAAGCGTATGAACTGGCAAGGGAAAATATGCATCTAATTGAAGTGCATGATTCATGGATTAACCCAAGGTGACTTATGCCATGCATGTGATTAGTTATACTATCACATTTTAGACTGCGTTTCATCCCTTTCTGATTGGCCAAAGCAGTTACTTAAGAACTTAGGAGTATGGGCCGTTACTTAGAGTTGGCACACATGGTTTCATTCCAGTGGATTCCAGCCCACAACTTATTAGATGGCATTGAAAAAGCTGATACACAGGCTAAAAAAATAGCTTTGATAGAGCACGCATGAATCATCTGCTTTTCTTTCATAAGCCTACATTATTTGTTAATCTAACCTTCAGGACAGTTTTCACTCAAGACATGATGCAATATGCTATTAACAAGAAATTAAACACTCTGGGAAAAAATAAATTTCCCAGTTACAAAAGTAAGACAGCAAGAACTCCTGGACATGACTGTCGTAGAATCAAATAAGTGGATTCCCCAGACTTTATGTGACTCAGATCAACCAATGAAATTATCTTTGAGCATAAAAATAGTTTTATAGTGCTACCTCAGGAGATGAAAGTTTCTTTCAAGCTAAACTAGCTGTATATGTTTTAATTAGTATTTTCAGCGGTTAAGGAACATAAATTAGATGCATTATGTATAAAGAGAATGCACATCATGTGATGAATTATTTTAATATTTCTATCAAAAAAAATAGTACGCAAGATTGAAAGATAATTCACCTTCAGTTAAAAAAACTGAAATGGAAGTTGAAATTATTTGTAACATTTAACTATTTAGTGTAGTAAAAAAAGTATAATTTAAGCTGTAGTGGATACAAAAATATTTTTTTTCAATAATTGATCATTATGTCTAAAACTTTGTGCGTTTGTATATTCAATACGTGTAAAAGCATTGAAAAATTTGTGCAAAAACAATGAATAATGTTTTTGAAATTTAAAATTAAAAATAAAATGAAACAATCACAAATTTCAAATTTCTCCATTCATCACAATATTTATTGGATTATAACTAAACTTTAGAAATACATTAAGTTTATGTCTAATTATAATTTCATGGATGAATTTGTAGGCATTACATTTCTGTAAAATTAGAGATTCGACTTTTTTATTGTTTAAGTTAAATTATTTACTGAAAATTTCATATAAATTTTTATTTTCGGCCATCTTTTATAAACTTTCTCCTTAAACATTACATACAATTCGTAAAATTTGTGCAATCATGCCTAATGATTGGAAATTAAGTGTAAATTGAAAGTTTTAAAGAAAAATGTGACGCATGGAGCAAATTTGCATGTTCGGAATTTCCATTAAAATGTTGTTTTCTTTTTAATTTTAAATTTCCAGAAAAATATTCATTAATTATGCACCAATTTATTTTTCTGCTTTTAGATATATTAAATACACAGGCACACAGTTTTAGACATATAGATCAATAATTAAAAAAGAAAAAAAAAAAACATTTTTTGTGTCCACTGCAGCCTTAATTTTTTATTGTATTACTTTTGACTATTTTAGTAGATTTTACGGATTCATTCTATTTAATTAAAAAAGTGTTTTTCACTGATATTCTTGAATTTAATTAGAATTTATTTTAAAGAAACATTTCTGATGTCAACCAGCGCGTTTTGATATCCAGGTGTGTTACAGCTCGTATCTCAAGAATCTAATAAAACCGTCAATTAAACTCTTCAATTTGTGCTTCTGCTGAAAAAAAGGAGATTTAAAGTAATTACGTTGTGAATTTGTTTACGGCTGTCTAAATAACACTTTTAATTAAACATAATTACTCAAGTATGTTTGTATGCTTTAGTTGTTTTTTCTCGTGAATAAAATAATTTCAAAGCTGTGTTTTATCTCAAAATAAATATACATTTGATTAGTGGAAATAAAAAATTATATTAGAATATGCTAGACATAATAATTAGAAATGTCCACAAATAAGTTCAATATAAGGGATAAAAAGTTGCAAGAAATTGTTTAACGCATACTCAATTTTTAATTTATTTTTTTTTATTTTTTACACTTCGTTTTTACATCAAGAATCTTATTAAGACCTCAATAATTTTGCTAATTTTTGCATGTGCTCTTCAAATGTTTTTTTTTTTTTTTTTTTAATTGTGTTAAATCGTAAAACTGCCATATTACAAATAAGTACATGCAATTTGCAAAAGTAATGGTAATAATATAAAAGTTGATGTGTATAGCAAACATGAACATAGATACTTAAGGAGCCATAGACTTGTCTACGTTCTTTATCTAGCAGGTGCTATAAATACATTTTCTTTCCGTTCTGATTTTCAACTGATTCCGAAACATCCGCTGCAACAACAGAAATATACACACATTTTGTGATGATGGATAACTCCTGGAGCATGAAACTGTACATAATGAAAGAATGGTTCATGAAATTAAGCTTCTGCATGGTTTATCACTTTAGGATCAAAGTTAGAGTGGTCTATCATTGACCATAATTTTTGTAATCGCTTAAAAACTACACAGTAGATTCACTATCGTGGATGGCTGTGTGGATTACGTGAATACGAAATAAAACCCAAAACTCTAAAAAATAATTTGTTTGTTTGTTTCTAACGAGACTGTGTATTGGCTACTAACTATTTTCAGATCTAGAGCATTACCAGAGACCGGCAATGATGCTTTCATGCGGCACCAATATCGGCGATGGCCACTGACTTAAAAATTTTGAGGCCCATTTTTCCCGCTAGATGGAGGCAGCTTCGCTCTGTTCGATACAAAACTTCACTAGGAATCACACTAATAAGTATAATACTAGGACTCCATGACAAATAAGTAATTGCAGGATGCTTTACATGCCGCTTAATCATACAAAATGAACGCAGTCAATTTTCTGCATCGTAAAAATCTACCGACTGGTTTGATGGTTGCCTTTGGGATTGAGAAGCCAGCGATTTAACCACTACACTACTCTTTCGGGGAAAAAATGCCTTGAATATAATACAATCAAGCAGAATATTAAAGCTGCTTTCTGAGATTCTGTTCAACCTCAAACATGTTCATTAGTTTCAATACCAGTTTTTAGTACATACCTAGCATGCGCTTAGTACAAACCCATTTATCTGGAGGTCTATAGCAGTATTTGTATACAGTTTTCATTACTTTTCCGTCACACTATCTAGGGGCAACATTAATAACTTGTTTTTTTTTGCTAATGGCTTATTTGAAGCGAATAGTTTGCCTTTGCCGTCTTCTGGAGAGAAAAAATATAAACTCTTACGTATTTTAACTCAAACGTTCTAATGTAGCAGCTATTGTCAAATTGACTTGTCTGTGACTCATATTGACAGTATGGGCTAAGGCTAGAGGGAAAATCTTTTTTATTTTAAACTGATTTTAGTTTGTTTGCCTTTTTGAATCTTCAAACATTCGAAATGATTTTATTTTCAACTTTAGTACTGTTTTGGATAATGGTATTCAAACTTTTCCTTCATTTGTCAAAATTGTCAATTTTCAAAAAGAATGATTGTGTTGCGCGACCTTTAAATGCTATTCAAGTGAACAGGAATTTTGCACACAATATATTTATAAATAGTGTAAAAAATGAGGAATAAGAAATTACAAAAAAAGTATTTTTGAAGTACCATCTAATATATATATATATATATATATATATATATATACTAGCTGACCCGGCCACGCGTTGCTGTGGCTAAGGTATGGGTTAAACTATAATGTTTCAGAAGAAACGAAAAACTTTATTACCGTTATAGAGATCAACTTTATATAAAAATGAATTTGAGGTCAAAATATGAAAACAATCGAACAAAAATTTCCTAAGTTTGCTAGAAACAAAAAATCAACAAAAAATGTAGCATTTTAGTAACTAGAAATATTATATTCAAGCTTGTAACAATTGAGTTAGTTAAAAATTTGCTAATTACTATTGTAACATTTCATTTTTTAATGTAACATTTTATGTTTTATTAATGTAGGTAGGGTAGATAATTAACCAATATTATTTGTTATTTTTTGAATTATAAGCATTTTTAATTTCAGTTTAACTCAACTTTAATTGGTTTTCAATATTCTTTGTTAATCTGTCTCTTGTAAACAAAAATAGATTGGACGGTTTTCCCATACGGGAGCAAGCGACCTATAGTTGCCATGGGAAAACATGGATTTTCTAAATCTAAACCGCAAATTGACATTGTTTGTCCTTAGGACTTATTAATGAACATGGCGAAAGCTAAACGAATGGGAAACTGTAGCCTGTTGAAGGGTATTGAAGATTCTGACGGTGTCATTGGGATACGTGTGAAACAGAACTACTTCATCTTTAAACTTGCTAGTCAAAATGATTACCTCAGTAATGTTCCCGGTGATTTTTTTTATAACTAAACGCGTACCATTGCATAATCTCGGTGGATTTAAATTACGTAGAAGAACTATGGGTGAACCAATTTTTAACCGCAGATTATGTGGTGGCATTCCGGGTATGTTTAAAGAATTTTAGCCAAGAATACAGAAAAAAATGGTAGCTAAATACCTAATTTGCAATAAAAAATATATTGCGGTCCTAAATTGAGATAAAAACTATCCTATCATTTAAGTTGGACCAAACTGAAACTGCGTGCAAAGTTTGGTTAAAATCGGTTCAGTAGCTGAGGAGTCCATTGGCCACAAACACAGGGGCACGTAATTTTTATATATTAAGATGAGAAAGATTATTACCTGTTTACTGCGCTCCAGAAGCTGCCAGAACGTGTGCTTTACGTCGCTCAGCCATGGAGGTGTCAAAAAAGGCTTAGTAAAAAGGCTTAGCCAAGATTACACAGAAAATCTGGTAGCTAAATACATAATTTGCAATAAAAAATATATTGCGGTCCTAAATTGAGATAAAAACTATCCTATCATTTAAGTTGGGCCAAACTGAAACTGCGTGTAAAATTTGGTTAAAATCGGTTCAGTAGCTGAGGAGTCTATTGGCCACAAACACAGGGACATGTAATTTTTATATATTAAGATATGTATATTAAAAAATGTGTGCGAGTTATATTGTTTCAGAAGCTCAAGAGATGGCTCTCAAAAAGTGACTCACTCAGCTAGTCTGGTTTTTTCCCTCCGTACTACCTCGCATTAAGAATTTAGATAGTAAATCCGCTGTCCTGTTACACATTTGCAAAGCATAAAAAAGTCTCTCTTCAGAACACTGCAAGTTACTATATTTTGCATTAGACAAGTTCACTTTAAAAGCACTGATTAGAGGATCTGGGGAAGTTTCAGATTTGCATTAAAGTAAAACGGTCATGCATAAGTTATGTTCTCAAAATTAACGTGCAACATCTGCTGCAGTTTTACCCAGACGTATCTCAGCGAATAAGGCGAAAACCGTTGAAGAAATATTGTAAATACAGAGAAGAAAATTATTTAAATTTTCGAACCCTTACTTTGTTCTACGCGTTTTCTAAAATGAGGATTCATCTGTGGCAGATATATGAATTTTGACGGCTCTCTAAAATTTTACTGCGTAGAAAAAAGACATTGATATTGTTTTAAATAATATTACACAATTATCAAAGCTAGGAGCGTTTATAAGAACTATTTTAAACTTAATGCAGAAAAAGGAATTGAAAATAGCATTATAATGGTTGCAAAATTAATTTGTGGAGTAAAATGTAATAACAATCTTTTATTTGGTATAGCAATTGTAATTTTTATGGAGAGGAGAGGGGTGGGTCTGCTTTATTTTATTTTTTTTGTATTATTTACACCCGAATGCAAGTGAAACACCCATCACAACTTGCAAATCGCAAATATTTGCGAGTTGCGAGTGAGCTGCGATTCGTACCTAATGCATGTGTAACAAGATCGTAGATTTGCAAATCGTGACGTCAGCTCTCGACTGCTCGGATATCCTAACCGATAAAAACAACTATCAGCCAATGAGAGCGAAGGGTGAGGCCATGACAGCTGCTACCTCGCCGTCCGAGAAGAGAAAATAAACAAATCCGCGAAATAGTGCTACACCAAGCAATAATTTAAAATGGGGGAAAATTATACAGCGTAGTTTCCCCAAAAAAAAAACGCCTGTGAATAATAGTTTTTTTCCCCCATGTCAGAAAAATAAAAATTTCTAGAAAATAGACAAGTTTTTCATAAAATGGGATAGAAATAAAGACAAATTTGTGTTTGTGCACATAATATCCATATCTTATTAATCAAATTCCTTCAAATATATCTTTGTTTCACAATTGGTTATTGAACTGCAAATATGCATAAATCGTGTATTATAAAAAATAAATCAGTAAATGAACGGAAAATAGTAAACAGTATTTTTGTCAAAACAAAAAGATAAAAAGCGTTTTTTTTTTTTTTTTTGCAAAGCAAAATTAATTTAATTTGATGTTTTAACATTAAAATAGGAAAACTCTGCTTTTCTTTGAACTTTGGATGTTAATAAAACAGTTCAGTAATATTTATCTAATGTCTCAAAAAATAGTATTTATAATATACATTTGTGTATATGTTCTAAATATTTATAAAAATACACAGAATAGAAACAGAATAAACACAAACAGTAATTTAGTGAAGCATTTTATTCAAAACATGTTTGAACTTCTGCAGAAATCAATAAAGGAAAACTTTAAAATGTTCGTAAAATGAAACAATTCTTTTATACAAAACAGACTATTGTGAATTTTCAGATATGCAGAATACAAAATATTTTAAGTTGTATTTTAGCTATATCCCAAAAATACAGCAATCATTTAAAGTTCCAGCATAAATCCTATTTGTGAGTTTTATCATATTTCTATTGCAGCAAGAGGAAAAAAACATAATAATAATAAATTTCTCTACTTATTCAGTAATTTCGTTACCCGATTAAGCAGGGCCGACAGTACTACAGTACAAATCAATTTGTAATGAACATAAAATAAAATGCAACAATTTAGTTTGACTATTAGATAATATCAAACAAAATAAATACTAAAATATGCAATTACTCGAGCATTACTACTTTGATTTGAATTTTTTTAGCTTGCGCTCTTTGTAAATTTACAATATTTTTGTCATTTAAAACTTTAAATTTTTCAAACAAATGTTGCTGAAAATGCAGATAATTTTGTTAATTGACTCAAATAACTCCGTTCCGCACAAATCATTTTTCTTGCAAAGAAAACAGATCAGAATTGGTCAAGTAAAATTTAAAAACATTAACGAGAACTTTATGCTGTTGCATGTTGCACTTTTGAAACTTTTCTTCAAAATTAGGAGAATGAATTTCTTTGAAAATGCTATACATGTGTATAAGCACATTTAGAATAAGCCTTGATGCTTTTTTCAACCCGCCTGTTTAAAATACTGATAAAAGAGTCTGAGTTGCTATCTGATATTGGTGATAGGTCATTTGGCTCTATCATAATGTTGTGCTTTGAAACATAAATTCCCAAACACGTATTAAAGGAGATGTTCAATTTAAATACACAATACCCAGCTACATAAGTTAAGACTTCAACTTCGTCCACACTCACATCAACACTTAGGTCGCTTAAAACGTCGCAACAGTCACTAATGTCGATTTCCTCAACATCACTTGATATTGATATTGCATCGCTACTTAAGCTTTTAATTAAATCGATTATTTCGAAAAGGTAACATCTCTAAAATTTAAAATTTTTCAGGTGAGCAAAAAAACTAATTTATAAAAAACGAAGAAGCTTAAAAGGGCTAATCTTTTTTTATTTCTATTTTAGAAATTTATCGATAGAACTGCAGAGATGTTCTATTTTCACAAGAATAACGTGTTTATACGTTAATAACAGAATGAAATTTAAAAATTGAGTTTGAGAAAAAACCGAGATGTTACCTTTTCGAAATAATCGATTCAATTGAAATTTGGCCCAGTTTAAAAGAGTTAAGCCTCAGAATACTTTTGATTCTGAGCTTCCTATCACTTTCAATAATGTCAGTTACTGAAACATGGTAATTGCTTCCAGACATTTGGCGGTAAATTCCAAATCGGGATTCTAAATAATCTGTTTGAAATTTTCCTGTGAGCACATAAGAATTTCCCTGCTGGAGCAAATGCTTTATAAGGGACAACATGCATTTAGTTGTCTGAGAAAGCGCATAAAAAGTTTCCTCGCTTAACTGTAGCCTCCCAGTTTTAAAAATATTCTGCTGCCCATACATTTGAAGAGCAGCTTGTGTACTTGCATCAAATACATTGAGGGCCAAGTTTACGTTTTGTCTTTCAATGTTCGTTGGATAAACAGTTTTAAATGTCAACTTGTAAGCATATTTCATAATAGAGTTTCTCTCTATGTTAAAAACTATCCTTAAAAAAGAAAATTTTACAAAAAGTTTTTGTAAAGTCGTTAAACTCTGGACATAGAAATGTTTTCTCAGAATCTATCTGATTCAACAAGTTATTTCTTATTGACTTCATGATTTGCACCAAGTCAAATAATAAAAACTAAGGTTATGAATCATCAAAAGGATTTTTTATGCAGATATTTTAATTTCCCTCAAGTCGAAGATTCTGGGACATGTTCTTATTAATTCTGTTGTTGTCAGATATTAACGACAAAACTTTAAAATTTGTTTGACTTAATATTGACAGAGCACTTCATGTTAATTCCGTCAGATCTGTTGCATTCATGTGTTTCACAGGAATTAAACCAATAATATCTTTATAATTGCTGACCCTTTTCAAACAGTAACAGTAACAACAAATATTACCCAGGCCTGGGGCGAAGCCCCACTTACCTGACTTCGTGGATGTTGAGGAGTAGAAAAAAGTGCCTAAGCACACAGTAAGGATGGGGGGGGTGGGAGAAAAAAGTCACGACCTCGTGAGGGCGACAAGGACGCTGAGTACTTCTTGCATCTGTTGCTGCTGGGCTTGAAAGGTGATCATAAGTTTTATTTATCATTTGGAGAAGTTGGTCGGAGGTAGCCTTGGATTGCTCGTTTCCTAACTGATGTAGGGCAACTGGTCTAGGGAGAAACGAGAGCGGGGTCTTCTTAGGAGCCTCGGGGTTAAATTTCCAGGGGTTTCCGGTAGGTGCTTAGAAGGTCCGTGGAGCTTTCACTGGTCGGGGTTTTGGTCGTTCGAGACATACAGGAGCGTTTGCCGGGTGGTCGCCACCACAAAGGGCGCAGCAAGCTGGTGAGTCCATGGTCTTGAGGCATTCATAGGATTGATGTTCTTGAGCACATTTCAGGCATCTGGGTTTTCGGTAACACTTAATGGAGGCATGACCATACATCTGGCAGTTTTAACACTGTGGGGGCGTCCTCTTGGGGAGGAGAGTCTCGACCGTGATCCTGAGATGCAGGAGCCTGTCCAGGTTGAAGATCGTCTTTGTTTCATCGTTCTCAGGGAGGATGACAATGTAGAGGGGGAGGGGCTTCCTCTCGGGGCCAGTCCGCATCTGAAGAACTTTCGTGGGTTGAAATCCTTTGCTCATCAGATCTTCCTTGATTTCGTCGACTTCTGCGTTCAGGGGGAGGCCGCGAAGAACCACCTTGAGGGGCCTGAAACGAGGATGTTGCTTGGCGAGGATGTTGCGAAGCCTTTGTCCTTGAGGAGTCTCTCGAGCTGTTCTGCATCTTCTTCAAGTTCGGAAAAGATCAGCAAATCTTGTCCTGACATCTTTCCTTCTATTTTTCCTGCACTAATGCTGGAGGCTTCCTTTAGCAGTAGTTGGGGGTCAGGAACGTCGGCAACCGTCAGAGGAGGGGGGAGGTCTTTTTATTGCGAAGCTGGCTGGCTTTTCATTTTCCCGGACGGTGGTTGAGTCATCAGCGGATTTGTCGGTCATCTCAATACTTTTGACCTGAAGTGCAGCAAATTTGTTCTGGACTGGAACATTTGGAGTATTTTCTATCTCATCTGGCGGGGAAGAATTTATCATGGCTGGAGCGTTTAGATTATTTACCGTCTCGCCTTGCTTTGGATGCTGGGGGGGATCGTCTTTACTAGAGTCATTGTCGAGGTATCGTCATCGTCACCAAAGTCGAATTCGTTGAACGCCATTGCTATATGTTGCTAATTCAAAGAAAGTAAACAATGAATGAATGTCGTATGACTGAATCATGAGTTGCGACCAACTTTACCTGAAAAGGGAATTTATTTCCTCTAAAAAGCAGTACTAATAAGGCCTTCAGCATCAATTTACTCTGTACTCCACTTCAGTAAACTATATCAATATTTTTTAACTCTTAAAGATAGGATAAACATCACTCTTTACAGCAGCAACAACATGATAATAAATGTAAACAAACATTTGGGTGGTTCTTGTTCAGCTCTCTCTAGCGGGCAAATCTTTATCATTGATGTTTTGAGTAATGATACAGCCTGTACAAAACGCTATCTAGTGAAGCCTTGGTTAAACACATCCGAACAGTCGAACTTGTATCTGTGCATGACAAGCATAAAAGTATCTGTAGTCGTCCTTCTACCCTTCAACGAATTTCTCGGCATGATATTTGAGGAGAAAGAAATCAACAGCGAGCAAGAAAGCATCCGCTTCGGCGAGGAGACACGAATTTTGACTTTTTAAAACAAAACAGTACATCTCACTCTACGGATCAGGGCTCGGGTTGTGGCCCTTTGACAGACGAAATTTTTCAATGCAATCAACATTTCGCGTTTGAAACAGATTGCTCATGAAGTTTAAACTTCAATATCTTAGCAATCGAGCAATTCGCCTTCGGCTTCGAACAAGCAACACTTCCGCCATTGTTGTTGACTGCTCGCAAAGTGTTCTACGGGGAGATTTTAGCCGCCGCAACGTTGAGTTGCAATTTGCTGCGCCGCATGCTGAATTTTGTTACACTTGCATTGAACAAATCGCAGATGACGTCAGTTACGAGCGAGTGAGCTGCGAGCGTTACACTTGCATTCGGGCCTTAAATTGTTGAATTTTGTAATATAATTTAAAAAACTTTCAATAAGTTTAATTTGTTTAGCTTCAGAAAAAATATATGGTTTGCAACGTAGGTCACAAATGTAGCTTATTTCCACTACCTATCAATTAAAAATCGATCGATTGTTGGCTTCAAGGACTATTAGTACTTTGGGAGAAATATTTAAAAAAGTCATTCATCATCCTTAATCGTTTGAAGTTGAAAAGTAACCTGAAAAGTTCGCATAACAAATTGTTTGCTATGTATATGAGCATTTTCCTAAAAAAGTTGAAGTTAAAATATAGAAAGACTCCAGTGCGATTGATATTGTAAATATATATTTATTTTAATTTACAGGGTGCGGCAGAGAAACTTGCTGATTTTAATTGAATGCTAATTAGCAAGGAGTGGTCAGAAAGGAGTGGGAAGAGTCTCATTTTAAATAAAGGGTCCTGAAGTTTTGTTATCTCATAGTTTAGTTGTCGCCATGCGTTGGACAAAGGAGCGACGAGAGTTCGCCGCCGAATCTTACTTTTCAAATAATCTTTCGATGGTCGCCACTCAACGTGCCTTCCGAACTCGGTTCAAAATTCAGCCCGTTGTTCCCATTCTTGGCTGGGAATCGACTGTTTTGTAGGTGAAAACATTCAGGGAAAGTGAGAGTGTGGCAAACAGAGACCCAGGAGGTCAACGGATTTCCAGAACCCTAGGAAACGTTGAAAAAGTGAGGGAGTCGTTTTGCGCTCTCTCAGGCGTTCGACGCGTAAACACGCTACTGCTCTGGGGAGTTTTGATTGGACACTGAGCCGAGTTCTTCATAACGAACTCCAGTTTCATCCGTACAAACTTGCTGTGGTTCACCAGTTGAGTGATAACGTCTCCTTGAAAGGTGACGTACCGTGGCCGGCCCGCTCCCCCGATTTGTCACGCTGTGACTATTTTTTATGGGGGTATCTCAAATCGATCGTTTACAACGACAAGCCCCGGACCCTGCAACGCCTGAAGAACAACACCCGGCTTACTGTCACCAACAACCCAGTCGATATGCTCGAAAGAGTGCAACAAAACTTCAAATCTAGGGTAGATGAGTACATCATTAACAGGGGCCGCCATTCTTCCCGATGTAGTTTTTAAATCTAACTAATATAAAAACTCAGAATGGGTACCATATCTTATAAAAAGTAGTAAACTGATACATGAAGTACTTTTCAAATAGGGGTCAATCCATGTGAGATCATACAGACCATGATGCTCACTATTTTTGATTTTTAAAACTTTTTGCCTGTTGATTAACTGTTATATTGGGAGCATGAAACAATGGTTTAAAAAATTTTAAACCTTCAGAATTTTTTTTGGCAAGCACTTTTCAGTAGCTGCGGAAGCGACTTTTCGTGAAAAGAGTACTTTGTGAAGATGCTTATAACTTTTTTATTTATAAATATATCAAAATGATTTAAAAACCACTTGATTGAGCAAAAAAGGATCTAAATTTCTATACCAGTTATTTTTCTGATAATTAGTAACAAATTTGTGTAAAATTGGCTTAAAAATAAGATTTTTTGTGTGAAATTTTACATTTTTGGCATAAAAATATTAGTAGAAGGAATTAAGACTCACCCTTACTTTTTTTCCCTTGAATAGATATCTCATAGGACTATTCCCAGAAGTAGTGTGGAACATTTGAAGACAGTCCTTTTTTTTTATATAATTTGTCAAACTTGGCATTTTGGAGAAAAAATGCTAACTTTGAGATTTAATATCTGAAAAGGGACTGAATGAAAATCTACAAAAATTTAACTGGATAACCTTCTTATAGTAGTAAATATGTAGAAAAATTGTTATGAGTGATATCGTTCTAGTTTTAGAGATATGGAGCCGCGAAGTTGACTGAAAAATCTCATTTATTTTGACGCCAAAAAATCATCACATAATGCAAAATTAATTATTCTCATAATATTAGATGAGTTTTTTGTGGTATAAACTAACCCTTTTACCAAAACATATAATATTTAAATTTATTTTCCATTTACAGAAAGAAATAATTTAGATATTATGCTTTTATAAATGCATTTTTTTCTACGTGTTAGTCATAAAAACATGATTTTCCACTCTAAAGTTGGGCTTTCACGGTCTTTATGCATCTAGTGAGCAAAGAACAATTATAGTTTTAATCTAACCTACAACTCTTCATTCATTTTTAAAAGTTTAAAGCGTTAAAACCCACCTACAGCACCAAAAAGTCGCTCAAAATCCGAATTTAAGCTCTAGATCCTGCCATTTTCCGTGAGACTGCGTCTGTATAACAGCAGAAAATGGCGGACGTATTTTTGCGGAAAAGGGTAGGATCTAGAGCAGTGTTTCCCAACCTTTTCAAGCTCATCACCCCCTTCAAGATGCTGACTGACACCTATCGCCCCCCCCCCTTCTTTTTTCTTCCTCGAAAAAACCATAATTTGGAGCAAGTGAACATCTATAATATTAAAAATATAAGTACCTAACTTAAATTTGAAGTAAAATGTAAGCAATAAAGATACTATGACTAATCACTTTTAAACTAAAAATATTAATGAATAAATAAAATACCTTTATTTTTTTTTCTTTCACGAAGCGAACTGATATAATCATTTGAAGGGAAACATTTAACTAAGATCATTGATGTACTTATCAAAAAACAGAAGTACATTTTTCAAGAAATTATTTTCTTTTGTTCGCTGGAATCTGGGTAATTAAAATCATTGAAATAAAAAATTGGAAGGAAAATAAATTGAAAATCCGAAAATTCATAAAATTGACAGTGAATGATAAAATATTCACTAAGGTTAATCCGAGGTGCAAAGAGGAAGCGCTTGAACTTCAATTTGTTTCTTTCTTAACGTGTAATTAATTGTCTGAACACTGAACAAGCGGTTTCGTACATATTTACAATTTCGGTTTTCGTTACCCTTTTTTACTGCTATTTTCTCTTCTAAATACCCATCGCCCCCCTATCGCCCGTTAAGAATTTACCGCTTCTTTAGGTACTTATATTTTTAATATTATAGATGTTCACTTGCTCCAAATTATGGTTTTTTCGAGGAAGAAAAAAGAAGGGGGGGGGCGATAGGTGTCAGTCAGCATCTTGAAGGGGGTGATGAGCTTGAAAAGGTTGGGAAACACTGCTCTAGATCCTACCCTTTTTCGCGAAAATACGTCCGCCATTTTCTGCTGTTATGCAGACGCAGTCTCACGGAAAATGGCAGGATCTAGAGCTTAAATTCGGATTTTGAGCGACTTTTTGGTGCTGTAGGGGGGTTTTAACGCTTTAAACTTTTAAAAATGAATGAAGAGTTGTAGGTTAGATTAAAACTATAATTGTCCTTTGCTTACTAGATGCATAAAGACCGTGAAAGCCCAGCTTTAGAGTGGAAAATCATGTTTTTATGACTAACACGTAGAAAAAAATGTATTTATAAAAGCATAATATCTAAATTATTTCTTTCTGTAAATGGAAAATAAATTTAAATATTATATGTTTTGGTAAAAGGGTTAGTTTATACTACAAAAAACTCATCTAATATTATGAGAATAATTAATTTTGCATTATGTGATGATTTTTTGGCGTCAAAATAAATGAGATTTTTCAGTCAACTTCGCGGCTCCATATCTCTAAAACTAGAACGATATCACTCATAACAATTTTTCTACATATTTACTACTATAAGAAGGTTATCCAGTTAAATTTTTGTAGATTTTCATTCAGTCCCTTTTCAGATATTAAATCTCAAAGTTAGCATTTTTTCTCCAAAATGCCAAGTTTGACAAATTATATAAAAAAAAGGACTGTCTTCAAATGTTCCACACTACTTCTGGGAATAGTCCTATGAGATATCTATTCAAGGGAAAAAAAAGTAAGGGTGAGTCTTAATTCCTTCTACTAATATTTTTATGCCAAAAATGTAAAATTTCACACAAAAAATCTTATTTTTAAGCCAATTTTACACAAATTTGTTACTAATTATCAGAAAAATAACTGGTATAGAAATTTAGATCCTTTTTTGCTCAATCAAGTGGTTTTTAAATCATTTTGATATATTTATAAATAAAAAAGTTATAAGCATCTTCACAAAGTACTCTTTTCACGAAAAGTCGCTTCCGCAGCTACTGAAAAGTGCTTGCCAAAAAAAATTCTGAAGGTTTAAAATTTTTTAAACCATTGTTTCATGCTCCCAATATAACAGTTAATTAACAGGCAAAAAGTTTTAAAAATCAAAAATAGTGAGCAACATTGTTTAGTTTTCCTGTATGATTTCGCATGGATTGACCCATAGTTGACTTTTCAAGTCTTTTTTCTCCGCCGCACCCTGTACCAAGCTTATAACATTTCCGATTTACCTAAACATTATTTGTTGCTTGCATTTGTATTTAAGGTGTGTAATACAGTTTTTTAGTTTGTCCAGACAGAAAAAATTGCCATTGCTTACAGAAGTAGCCATTGTGCATATAGATATGCACCTTAATGTTGAAAAATTTATGAACGAGTGTCACTAAAACACCATACCCGGCAGAAACCCGGGCAGGGCCGGGTACCCGGCTAGTTTTTCTCATAAATGTGATAAAATTGTGAAAAATACTTCATATATGAGTGATTCCATACCAACTCACCGAATGGGGGTCGCACGACTGACTCGGATTTTCTTTTAATTTGGCACACATGTTGATCATATAGAGGCATGGAAAAGTCCAAATTGTTAGGTTCCTGCTCCACTTGTTTTCTGAGATACATGCCCTCAAAGTTTGTCCGCCACGTCAAAATACTAAAAAAGTGATGTTATTTAATCATTTTTATAACAAATCGTACTCATGCAAAATAAAAGTGTTAGATATCTATGGAAACTAGTTAATCCAGGCATTCCAAAAAAATACTAGAACGTTCATAATGAAAATTGCCAAGGTACAGGGCTCTTTGAAGTTGTCACCACAAAAACTTGATTTTGCAGATTTTGCTAAAATTGAGGCATTTTTTACAAAAAAAGGCAAACAAAACCAAAGTTTTCTCACTTTCTTGTAGTGTACAGGTCCTCTCTGTAAATTGATACGCAATAATTTTTTTGGGTTTCTCACTCCTTCTTGGAAATATTTTAGCTTAAATATAAGCCATAAGGCAAAAAATGCGTTTTTGGCCATCTTGGCAGCCATTTTTCTCATAAAGGGGGAGCAGTAAAAACTTTAATTTTTTTTAACAAGCCACTGATATGTTAGCTATTCACAGGAAAAGAGTTTACTTTTGGTTATTTCTCCCATTAAGAGATATCCTGCTGACAGTATATGCATGTTTTTCGCGACGACCATATGCTTTTGTTCCCCCTCTCATGGACTTAAAATTAATTAAACCAAAAAATAATGATATATTTATTAATAGCTGTATTATCTACCCAATATGTCATGAAGTTTAATTTATTAAATCATTGAACAATAAATTAGATAATTGATGAAAACAAGAAATAGTATTTCTCTGATGCCTGAGCATTATGCATTCATAATTATAAAGCACTAAATACTTTCTTGAGAAATTAATTAACATAAAGGAGCTCTAAATATTTATATTATAAGCAATACCCAATCTTGTGATTGGGATACTCCTGTTTTTAATTGAAGAATTTCTTGAATATCACATGAATATCAGGAAAATAAATGAGGTCTTTTCGTTTGATGTAGGATATTTTATGACAAATTTCATTTGATGGGCTACTAACTGAGCATGGTGATAAAGAGCTATTAATTTCAGCATCGAATTCCATTTTACCTTATTAACAGTTAAATATTTACAAAATAATTAAATAAATAATTTAATATAAAGCCATGCTTGAAGAATTAAAATTAGTGCAACTAATTTATTCCCATACTGATCTTTACAAAACTGACATGTGTTGAGCACTGATAAGAACTGACAAGAATAAGTTTACTCACTAAAATACTAGTTCACAGATACTATAAAGCGTACATTCTATTTTCTACAAAATAATACTGCAACAAAGAACAAGGGTATAAAGGGGTAGGTACTAAAGAATTTCTTGAAAAAATCAATTAAAATAAAGGAGCTTCGAATATTTATCTCATAGGCAATACCCAATCTTGTGATTGGATGTTCCTGATTGATGGCTATAAACAGGAGGATACCCTTGTTCTTTGTTGCAGTATTATTTTGTAGAAAATAGAATGTATGCTTTATAGTATCTGTGAACTAATATTTTAGTGAGTAAACTTTTTCTTGTTAGTTCTTATCAGTGCTCAACGCATGTCAATTTTATAAAGATCAGTATGGGAATAAATTAGTTGCACTAATTTTAATTCTTTAAGCATGGCTTTATATTAAATTATTTATTTAATTACTTTGTAAATATTTAACTGTCAATAAGGTAAAATGGAATTCGATGCTGAAATTAATAGCTCTTCATCACCATGCTCAGCTAGTAGCCCATCAAATGAAATTTGTCATAAAATATCCTAGGGTGAGTTCTGGTAAGTGCGTACCCTTTTTTTAAAAGTTCATGTTCTCAAGGATGCTGCTCTGTTGAAAAATCTTGTACACGCGCATTTTTTTTTAGTTTTCTTTCCAGATCCTTTACTAAGATTTCAAGCATATAATTTGTCAAATAAACCATAAGCATAGGTTTTGTGACCTGGTTTATGACACCTATTCTAAGGTACGCACTTTCCCTACCTAGCGGGGTAAGTGCGTCCACCTTAAATTATGTGAACATGAGCAGGAAAAAACTTCTGGCACATATTAAATATGTTAGGTAGTTGCCTTGGGATAATTCCTAATACTAGAGATCAGTACTTGCTCGCATGGATGAAACGCAATCAGGGATATCCCACGTGTCTTGCGAACAACTATGATTTGAAGATTGAGAGAGTTGTGTCTGTGATTCTTCCTCTGTCCTTTTAATAAGACCAAGTGAGCAAATGTAAGTTGTTTTTATTTAGTAATAATCACTCATAGTCTACATAGTTTATTTTGGTTTAATACATTAATCAGTCTGTGTTTAAGCCAGGGTTCGCACTTACCCCTTCTTAAATGTAAGATGAGACATGTGCGTACAATAGCTTTGTTGTAAGCGCGTACCCCTGTGATTTTCTTTAATTCTATTTGTATGGTAAATCGTTAGGTGACATGAGGGAACAATTCGTTTTTTTTTATTTTTTGAATAAATACGGTTTTAAAAATATTTTTTATTAGAATCAGCAGCAGTAAGAAAAAACACAAAATAAAGAGGAAAGAAAAAGAAAATAATTGATCATGATGTGATACTCGTACTTTTTTTTTCTTATACATTGAAATAGTTTTTCACAAGGTGTTCTTAATTTTCTTAAATATAATTTATTCATTAATCCACCTTTGTTTTTTGAATCAGTTGGTTCCTTATTTAGTTGTATCACTTGATTTCATTGCTTCATTTGTCATTCAGGTTTAAAATAAGTATAGCTTAGATCGCAATTTTCAACGAAAAATTTACTAACTGATATCTAAAAGCCTATATATTTTAGAGGTAATGAATAAAATTGAAATCTCATGCCGCATTCAATGTTAATATAAATACTTGATGAAAATGACGTCGGATTTATAATCGGCTTACAAAAGAGTTATAAGCACAATTAAAGGTGAATTACGAGATTCGGATTTTCCACTTAATGGTACACACTTATCTCATCATAATGGTAGGCACTTGCTCCGCATAATAGTATGCGTATGCCTCATGATAGTGGTACGCACTTGCCCCATCATAATGGTACGCACTTACCCCCACCTTACTTTAAAGAAAGGGAAAGTGCGTACCGTCATATAAACAAATTTTAGTTAGAGTATTTGATCAAAATCCCCATGTATGTTATTAGTAGCTCTTACTCAAAAGAAACAACTTGCATTTCTTGACTTCAATTGCTTGGTATGACTACAAGAGAAACTGAAACAAAACCTTCTCAATCTTTACTTTAGAGTTTTTTTTAATACATTTAAGTTGTCTCTGATTGTGTTTCGTCTATTGAATCCAGGCCTGAATTCTACCTATTGAAATTATCATTAGACAGTTGTCTAACATAGTCGATGTGTTGCAGAAGCCATTTTAAGACAGTGCTCGTATAATTCCCAGTGGACGCACTTACCCCGTGGACGCACTTACCAGAACTCACCCTACATCAAACGAAAAGGCCTCATTTATTTTCCTGATATTCATGTGATATTCAAGAAATTCTTCAACTAAAAACAGGTGTATCCCAATTACAAGATCGGGTATTGCTTATAATATAAATATTTAGATGTTATGTTAATTATTATGTTAATTAATTTCTCAAGAAAGTATTTAGTGCTTTATAATTATGAATGCATAATGCTCAGGCATCAGAGAAATACTATTTCTTGTGTTCATCAATTATCTAATTTATTGTTCAATGATTTAATAAATTACATTTCATGACATATTGGGTAGATAATACAGCTATTAATAAATATATCATTATTTTTTGGTTTAATTAATTTTAAGTCCATGAGAGGGGGAACAAAAGCATATGGTCGTCGCGAAAAACATGCATATACTGTCAGCAGGATATCTCTTAATGGGAGAAATAACCAAAAGTAAACTCTTTTCCTGTGAATAGCTAACATATCAGTGGCTTGTTTTAAAAAAAAAGTAAAGTTTCTACTGCTCCCCCTTTATGAGAAAAATGGCTGCCAAGATGGCCAAAAACGCATTTTTGTCCTTATGGCTTATCTTTAAGCTAAAATATTTCCAAGAAGGAGTGAGAAATCAAAGTTTTGCATTGTGTAACCATTTATAGTAAACATCTGTACACTACCAGAAAGTGAGTAAACCTTTGGTTATGTCTTCCTTTTTTTTGGAATAAATTCCTCAATTTTAGCAAAATCGGGAAAATCAAATTTTTGTGATGGCAACTTCTAAGAGTGCTGTACCTTAACATTTTCCGTTATAAACATTGCCATATTTTTTTTCTGAATGCCAGGAGTAGCTAGTTTCCGTAGATATCAAACACTTTCATATTGCATGAGTAGAAATTTTAAGAAAAAAATATTAAAAAACATCAATTTTTTGGTATTTTGAAGGGCCGGACAAACTTCGAGGACCCGTATCTCGGGAAATAAGTGGAGCAGGTAACTTTCCTTTTGGGCTTTTTCATACCTCTATACCATCAATCTGTGTACCAAATTAAAAAAAAATCCAAGTCGGTCGTGCGACCAACTTTTTTTTTTCGGTGAGTTGGTATGGAATCGCTCATATATATTTTTTTAATTTTATGTCATTCGAACGCTTTGAGTTTTCTGCTAAAAATGATATCAATTAGAAGTTTCTACGAGCATTAGAAGAGCTGCAAAAATTGTTTTTAGAATCCCGGAAATTCAAGGCTTACCTTGAGGAAAACAAGCCAAACGATTCTAAAATGGTTAAGCTCAAGAATAAAGCTTGAAAATAAAGATGAAATGAATTATTTTATCAACGGAAATTAACTGTTGTTACCATGGTTACGTTTTTATACATTTTTTTGTTTCATTCTTTTTCCCTTAATAATTTTCAAATTGTATTTGTTTTTGTAGCAATCCAAACTTCTAGCCTTATTAAAATGTGTTATTTAACTGTTGGAAAAAATCGTCTGTTTTCATTTTCTCAGTTTTTAAGGAATTAAAACTCGGTGAAGTATATAAATATCGTATAAATTACGATAGTGCAACGTTCTTTTCTAAAATGATTCATTTCGGAAAATGTAATATATTGTTTTTAAGTTAGAAAAGAAAACTTCCTTCTTTCTTTTACTTTGGTAAGATTTGGTAAGATTACTGTTGGTTTCTGTAAGCGACAAAATCGTTCTTATTTTCTCTTTTGTGTGTATTTTTATATCATACTTTTAAGGAATTATTGTTAGATTATAAATAACATAAAGTATTATATTTTTGCTACATCAGTTATTTAACAAATGGCCTTTTAATTTTATACCACGGTCAAAGCCCTGCGGGTACCGCTAGTAAAATAATATTAATACATTGAAAAAAATAACTAAAAATTCAAGTAAGTTTTTAGAAATCCTAACTAGTTCATTTTAATTAGTAAGAGCATTTGAACATAAGCTTTATATTGTCCATTTCATTCGAGGAGGTTCAGCTAACATTTGTTTTTTTCATTAGTTCGTCAAGATACCTGAGAATTTTCATAAGCATTTTTAGACATGCAGTTAGAACCTATGCGCTCTTACATAAAGCCATTCAAGGTAATTTTCGGTTCACTTCTTTTAGATTTTTAAAAAATTCTATTCTAGTTTTAAAGAAGAACTAAAAGGTTTAGTTCTCTACTCTAATAATAAGGTTGTTAAACCAGGCTTGTAGCAAATCGTACAATGTTGCAAATCTGATTTGAAAATATTTTGGAAAGGCTGATCTGAAGTTGTTTAAATCATCAAATTTTTAACTAAGGGACATGTGTTTTAAACGGGGGTGCGTTTGCAGACCAAGTGAATTTCCCGAGATTGCACTCCCCCCCATGGGGATTCCCCCCCCCATTATTCATCTTACACCACTATCGACGGAATGTCATTGGCTTGAGATTTTTTACACCACGTTTCCCCACCAGATGGCGGTACCTGGGGCTCCATTCGAAGCGATACTGCACTGGGAATTTAATTTGGCCAAGTGCTACTCCATGCCAAACAAGTACTCGATGGATATTTTGCATGTCGTTAATAACTAAGTAACATGACAACCATTTATCATATATTTTATTTTCTACATAGGAAATGTCTTAATATCTATAAGAGTTCATTTAGTAATGTTTAGTAAACTGACAAGCCAGCTCAAAGATAGACTTAGAGTGCTTTTCCTCTGAACAACATAACGGTAAAAATTAGCCCACAGAACTATAACGATAAGTATGGTATCTTGTCATTTGTTCCTCTGTATTTCTATTGAACCATTATTGTTTCGAATGCCATTGCTTTACTTCAAAAAATAGTAAACGGATGAATGGATACCGAGCAGACGCAAAAGGAGCAGCGAGAGCTTGATAAGCGTCATTCACACACACACACACACACCTATTGCAATCAGTGTTTGCGAAAAACATAATTTAAATTCAAAACGCTGAAATTCAAATTATTATTATTATTATTATTTTTGCAGTATCACTATAGATCCAACCCTGTTGAAACCTTGGAAGGCAGTGCAAATAGAGAAATACCCTGAATGATTGTGTTTTTTTATTTTCTACAATCAACATATCAAGCGTACAGAAAGAATTTTTATGTTTGTGAAAAACGGTCTCCAGTAGATGTGATTTAATAGTCTTATTCACTTCTATGGCAGCAAGAGCGTTTAATTTGACAAAGCGAGAAAAACCTTTCATCAATGGCAGAAACATTATTTGTAACTGATAAACTTAAACATGTACATGAAACTATTTTTTGCAAACTTGCCTTATTAAAGCTACATAGTTTTAATAATTACTGCATTGCTAAGGGCAATAAAGCTACATTGTTTCAAAAACAAAAAAAAAAAAAAAAGTATACTAAATTTGAAACATCGGAGAATCTTTTCCGACAAAAAATTACCATTTTGCAAGTTTTAAATCGTTTTCTTATATAGAGAGATACAAAAAATTCATAATTAGAAATACGTTTCTATTTGTGTCCGGATTAAGGAAAATCCGCTTAGAGAAAATTAAGAGCTGCGAAATAAGAAACGAATTTATTGTTTTATCTAGTTTAATTTTCCATTTCTGGAAATTGACTTCATTAATGAGAGTTTATTTTATTTTAATTAAATTCTTCGTGTTTTTTTCAAAAGACCATTATTAACCTTTTTTGCTTAGTATCTTTTTGAGCACTTATGATAAAAAAAGTTTTTAAAGACTGGAATAACTTGTATTTGCAATGTTGCAGTTCATAAGATCTTTGCTTTGCCAACTACATCGTTAAGCCAATAACATTTCCAACATTGAGTTTATTATGTATAGTATCCCTTACGTTTGTAAATTCTTGTTATTTAAAGATGTTCGTATAAAATTTGGTATCAACTTTAAATCTTTCTATGAGAACCAAATTTTTTTTATCATATATCTGTGATCAGCAACAAAAAATAACTTAGTATGCTAGATGGTGTTCCATTTTCACCATCCGTTGCTTCACAATTGTACTAAAAAAGAGCATCCCGTAATGTTAAAAATATTTTTGATACTTGTGCGTATAACAGCTCAATCACGTTGGGTAAGATAAAGACAGTTTTTTTTTTTAATCAAAGTATGAACCAACCCAGCAGTAAAAACGTCTTTTACTACCCCTAAAGTGAAGTTTTGATTTTTTCATGAATTTTAAAATTACTATTTGGAAAAATGATTATCTGGAACCATATAATATTTTGACGAAGAGACAATCTAGAAGAGATTTGAAGTTTATATACCAGTTTCAGAAAAAAACTCAGAGTTTCTATATAAGTTTCAATATAAAAGTTTTTTGACTCTAACAGTAATTATATGTTGAAAGCAAAAAACTTTATAAAACTCTGAGGTTATTTTAAAACTGGTAGATAAACCAATTTTTCGCACTAGTGATAAGTCTGCGTTTATGCATCATGCAACAATTCAGAAATATTTTTACTCAGTTACTTGATTTTATACATTACAAACGGAACAACAAGTAATTATCTAAAGCAAGTGAGTTAAAGCGAGTAGCTTTAGTTAATTCCTAGAAAAATGTCCTTTAAATGTGGTGGTGGACCTTAAATCGTTTTTCTCGCATAACCTTTTTTTTCTACTGGTAATAAAGTAGTGCCGCTCCAAGTATGTGCTAAGAAGTAGAAGTTTCCATTTGAAAAATTCAGACTTTGTGTTTATTTCACTTTGTAGATGACCTCTTATCATACTGTACTGAAATGTACTTTTATAGTTTTAAAGAAGACTTTAAACCATGTCGGAAGCCACCTTTCTTATTTTCTTAGCAAGTATAGCAACCGAATAATTAAGAATGTTACGTTTTTGTTGTATTTCTGTACCTGACTAATAGCAACGTGAGGGTCATTGTGTGGTGTAAACTTACACTTTATAGGACCAAGAAAGTTACATTTGTGGTACTAAAAAGGTTATAACATGTTTTTTGTAGAGTAAAAAATATAATATCGACAAATTCTTAGGGGTAACTTCCAGTCTCAATATTTTGTTTTTCTAACCATTTGTTATAATGTGTCTTAACCAACGTCACCAATGTTCTGATAATATTTTATATATGACCTTCAGCCTAAAATACAATATCATTTTTCTTAGTAGCAAAAAAGTATCTTGACAAAAAGGGAAAAAATCTTTAGGGGTATTCTCCTTCACAATCTTGAGTTCTTTTGTCGAACTTTTGCAAAAAGAAATCATTTTCTGACTTTGTTATTGATGCACGTTATTAAAAAGCAAAAAGTTGCTGCGCGAAACATGGACGCGTTTATATTTGCAGTATTTTTTCATAGTAGAAACAGGTTTTGGCTTTTATATCTTGTTTTTCTTGAGTTTCTGTTGAATGCATATAATTTAAAAATTAAGAAAAGTTCTGAAAGAAACAATTTATTCCTTACATAAGTGTATTATTAAATATTCACTCATTGATCTTTAATACATTCCTTAAGACAAAATGCGTCATACAAATGTAATAAATGTGTACAAAACAGATATAAGTTCAAAAATAAAACATATCTTAATAGATTTGTTTATAGTATAAAATATACCAGAGAAAAACTATGACATAAACACAAAATGAAATATTATACGTTAGGTACATGGTTTTTTACTAACGGTTAGTAGCATATGTAGAAAAGAGAGAAAAAAATGTTGAAACACGTAATTAAGATGATTAAATTAGTCTTAGCTCCTTTATTCTTAAATGTGTGTTTGTAAAGTATTTACATGTGTGTTTGTATTTTTTTTAAACTTTTTATTAAGACAATATTTACTTAAACACTAATCCGCTGCTCAATTACTAAGCGTATTAAGTAAGAGATATTTTATGTGCTGATACCTTATAATACAAGTAACAATGACTTAAAATAATTTAAAAAAAAGAAAAAACGTTTAAGAGCCGGCATTTACAAAAAATATAAACATGTATTAGGCACGAAGATTTGATCAGACTGAGAGATGTAAGAGATCAATTCTTACAGATTGACTGCAGCGTTTTGCCGAAGTTTTAGTCTTTTGTTTCATGTTCAACCCCTTCATGCTTGTGGGTCTCCACAGCTGGTTCCTAAATATTTTTATCTGATGTAACACTAATCTCTATCATGAGGTTTTTGTTGCCAAATATTTTATCGCTATTCCGGGCTAACAAGTCAAAGAGGAGGGAGAAACTGCCGTCTGGATGATGTAATAAGCTTTTCAGTATTTGCTTGATATTCAGACTTAATTTCAGCAATGGTGCAGCGTTTTACATTTTATATCCGAGACATAAAATGTGTTATATATAATTGAAAAAAGAGATTTTTAAATTAGTAAGCTAATTTTCATTACACAAAGTATATTTTTATTCACAGTACGTCTTTTACATCAATATCTGCTCAAACCACACCACTAATTGCAGCCGAAACAAAATCGTCCATTTTTTTTAGAAATGTTGATTCATCCCTCTAAGATTCAAATACTTGAAATGCAGATGTGGAGGACTTCAAATTTGTTTTGCCTGTTAGTTAACTAATACGCTAGCTCTCTGCTTTCTTACATTTTACAACTGAGGTTTTTTTTTTTCGATGCGTTTAAACTATAATATGGATCAATTATTTCCGTAGCTTTACAGAAATGGCTTACTTTTGTCTCATGATTCACTATATTTTGTACGAAAACTTAAAAAATAAAACGTGTTTTCTGGAATTGGGGTTTTATGTGAAAATGGCACCTTCAAAAATGACGATTTTGAGCATCACAATCTGTTTTTTATGAAACTTTGAAGAATTTGTCTTTGTAGGTTAGCTGGAGAATATACTAAAATATGTATCATAATGTGGTGATTATACATTAGTTTTGAATTGTTTTACAATATCAATGTATTTTTTGCCGAAAAGTCTTAGAAAAACAGCTTTGGTGAGCTTTGACATTTTTTAATTTCAACATATCCTCGAAGTTTTTGGTATATGTCCGAACTCAGAGTTAATATATTTTATTTTTCGGTAATTTTATTCTAATAACTTTAAAGAAATATTTTGCACCACTTGTTTATTTTTTGAAAACTGTATTTTGATTTCGATAACTAATTAGGGTATACCTACCAGTGAATGAACACTTCCCAGTGAATTAATACCTTGTACATTTGTTCAAAAAATAAGTTTTTTAAATATTTTTCTTAGGTGAATCAGCAGAAGTAACTTCTTTCTACTGATTTGCAGAACGAAAATAGCTAGAAAATGCTCCGTTTGTCTACTGGTAGGGGTGTTCATTAGGGTGGGCAGAAAAAACACTTTTTTTCATTTCGAATTTGTAATAGCGCGGAAAAGTTGCGAATTATGAAGACAAAAAAAAGGAAAAAAAAAATTATCGAAATCGGTTGATATCTTCCGATCGCGCATTAGGCCTAAAATTTGATAAAAAATGAAAAAACTTGATTTTCGCGATTTTTTTTTTAAATTTTTGAATTGGGTGTTTTCGAAATATAATAATGCGAAAAAGTAGCTAGTTGTAAAGACAAAAAGAAGGAAAAAAAATTATCGAAATCCATTGATATCTTCCGATCGCGCATAAGGCCTAAAATTTGACAAAATATAAAAAAAACTTCATTTTTGCGATTTTTTTGAAAAAATTTTGAATGAAATGTTTTCATAATTTTTTCGCGCGGAAAAGTTTATAATTATGAAGACAAAAAGAGGGATAAAAAGGAGGAAAAAAAATTATCGAAATCGATTAATATCTTCCGGTCGTGCCTAGGGCATAAACTTAGACAAAATATGAAAAAACATCATTTTTGCGATTTTTTATTTAATTTTTTGAATTAGATGTTTTCGTAATGCAATAGTTTGTAACGTTTACTTATATAGCCTTAAAACATTGTGCTTTGATTTTGTTTTGGTCAGTTAATATCTTCCGATTGCACATTAACCCCAAAATTACCCAAAATAATAATTTTTAAAAAGTTACATTTTTACGCGTTTTTGGTTTTTGATGATTAATTTTTGTGAAACAACCGTAGTATTTTTTGAGACAGACTGACAATAAGATAGAAAAACAAACTACCACAGGTTCAGTCGATATTATTCAGTTACGAAAAGCCTTAGAAACTCTCATGCGTAGACGTCGGGCAGCAATCCAGGCAACGTCGCTCGCCCGGCAACGGCTCTCTTCCACTCCATCGCCGCCTTCCTAGGACCACGTCAGTTGTCTGCCTATATTGGTTTTTCAGTCTGCGTTTCTATGTAGTAATCGCAGAGTACTTTATTTAGTTCAATCTAGCTGTTTTCATTTTGAAATCCTTTAAGTCTTCTGTAATGATGTAGTTTTCTGCTCTGTGTGAACTCGGTGATTTAACGAAAAAGTTATACAATTGCCGAGCCAAATAACAAGACAAATACTCTAATAACAAGACAAATATTTGGCTGCCCCACTTTTGGTACTCCAAAAACACTACCACCAAACAAGGCGTCCACTGGCAAGGACATCATTAGGTGCCGTACTCAAGAAAGGTTAAATTTGGCACTAGAAATTAATAATGGTGTCTTCGCCAGTTGGCAGTTAGTTTGATGGCAGTTCTTTGGAGTGCCAAAAGTGGGGCAGCCAAATATTTGTCTTGTTGTTAGAGTATTTGTCTTGTTATTACATTATTTTTTGTTAAATCACAGAGTCCACACACAGCAGGAAACTACATCATTACAGAAGACTACAAGATTTTCAAAATCAAAACAGCTAGATTGAACTAAATACTAATAGTACACTGTGATTACTACATAGAAGCGCAGACTGAAAAAACAATATAGGCAGACAGCTGACATGGTCCTAGGAAGGCGGCGATGGAGTGGAAGAGAGCCGTAGCCAGGCGAGCGATGTTGCCTGGATTGCTGCCCGACGTCTACGCATGAGAGTTTCTAAGGCTTTTCGCAACTGGATAACATCGACTGAACCTGTGGTAGTTTATTTTTCTATATTATTGTCAGTCTGTCTCAAAAAATACTACGGTTGTTTCACCAAAAATTATTCATCAAAAACCAAAAACGCGTAAAAATGTACATTTTTTAATATATTATTTTGGGTAATTTTGGGGTTAATGCGCAACCGGAAGATATTAACTGACCAAAACAAAATCAAAGCACAATGTTTTAAGGCTATATTAGTAAACGTTACAAACTATTGCATTACGAAAACATCTATTTCAAAAAATTAAATAAAAAATCGCAAAAATGATGTTTTTTCATATTTTGTCTAAGTTTAGGCCCTAGGCACGACCGGAAGATATTAATCGATTTCGATAATTTTTTTTCCTCCTTTTTATCCCTCTTTTTGTCTTCATAATTATAAACTTTTCCGCGAGAAAAAAATATGAAAACATTTCATTCAAAATTTTTTCAAAAAAAAATCGCAAAAATGAAGTTTTTTTCATATTTTGTCAAATTTTAGGCCTTATGCGCGATCGGAAGATATCAATGGATTTCGATAATTTTTTTTTCCTTCTTTTTGTCTTCACAATTAGCTACTTTTCCGCACTATTACATTTCGAAAACATCCAATTCAAAACTTTAAAAAATAATCGCGAAAGTCAAGTTTTTTTATTTTTTGTCAAATTTTAGGCCTTATGCGCGATCGGAAGATACCAACCGATTTCGATAATTTTTTTTTCCTTCTTTTTGTCTTCATAATTCGCAACTTTTCCGCGCTATTACAAATTCGAAATAAAAAAAGTGTTTTTTCGGCCCACCCTAGTGTTCATTCACTGGGTTTGTGAACTTTTTTCGTAATGATTGCCCATAAAACCAAATGTTGAACCATAAAAGCTCCTCCATTTTTTTTTGTTTAAATATTACTCATATTATCTAAAGTATTTTTTACCGTCATGTGGAAAATGCTACAATTTTCAACAGCACTATGAATTTTAGAAATTGAAAATTCACTTAAGAATTAATTCACTGATCGGTCTACACTACAATTTAGATAAAATTGTATCTTAGATTTTTTAAAAATTAATAATGTATTAATTTATTGAATTAAATTTCTTAATCAAAATAAGATTGTATACATTTTCTGGCACATAATTACTGTCTATAAGCTCACGTTTTTTAAGGTAGTAGTCTGGTAACTCTTGCCTATTTTCATGACTTTTTTGGAGGGTGGTTTTTTATGGGAAAATAAAAATGAATTATCTTGAATATTAAGAGTGTTTTTATTTACATATTGAATATATAGAAAAAAATTTATTTGAAAAAAATTAATAGTTTATTACTATTATTATTGTCACTCGAAGTTGGAACCTCAAGAGAAATGCACGTGGGTGGCCCGGGTGATTTTGGATCTTGATGTTATCTGAAATCAAATATTCTTGATTATTCTTAATCTATATATATGTCATTCTGGTCGGAACTACTGAAGTTAAATTTCAAGGGTAAATAACAAAATGGTGGACTTTGAAAAAAAAAGTCCTTTTATTTTAGCAAAGAAAGGGTTGTAAAATAAAAAGTTAGGGGTGAAAAAAAGTATCTTTAGTTCCGACGAGAACTATAAGTGTGTAGAACAGCCTGTTAAAATTTGAAAGCAATCGGTTCAGTAGAAAAAAAAATAGGACCCGGGCCGACCAGAAAAACAATGTTTTGAGAAAAACGCGTTTAAAGTTCAACAACAAACTCCGATGCGCTCTAGGAAACTTATTATAACTCCCAAAATATTTCGAATTTCTGTCTGAAACTTTTTACAGTATATTCTTAAGACATTGTATCAAAGTAAGCGAAAAAAATTCGATTTTTTGAATCCAAGTTACCAGACTACTATTTTAAAGGTTATACTCTGAGGCGCTCTAGGACACTCGTTCTAACTCCCGAAATATTTCCAATTTTTGTCCGAAATGTTCACAGTATGTTCTCAAGACATTGTACTTTCAAGTTAAGCAAAAAAAAAAAAAAAAAAAACGATTTTTCTGAACCCAAGTTACCAGACTACTACCTTAAAAAAAGTCCTGAACGTGTTCGATTACCTTTAAGCTAAATTACTAAATTAACACGCTTTAGCCATTAATGTTTGGTATTCATATCAATTTCTGAAACAACACACATTTACTGACGCCAATTTTGTTTTTACAACCCTAGTTGCACTGAAAGATATCGCAACTATTTTATATTTTTCATCATTCCTGGACTTCCTCTCCTTAAGCTCCATTCTTCCAACTTATGGGAGATTTTCGGGCCTTAGCGGATTAGAGAAAATCGGCTTAGTGAATTCAGCGAAATGACGGAAAAGGAATGAGTTAATCCTTCTGCTTCAAATACAGTAAAGTAATTTTGAAAACACAGTCCATTAAGGGTCAATAAACATTGGGGAGGTGAGCTTAAGTTCACTGAAGTGCTTTTCTTGGAAAGATTTCTTTGTGTCTTGAAATAGAAGCATAAACAACTAACTTCTAACAAAAGGAACCTGGCTGATTAAAAATTTATGGAAGTTTAATTTAGTAACTGCAATACGGTTTCGCAATTTGTGTTAATAACTTAATTA
The DNA here is from genome assembly GCA_038373865.1 of Uloborus plumipes. NCBI lineage: Eukaryota > Metazoa > Arthropoda > Arachnida > Araneae > Uloboridae > Uloborus > Uloborus plumipes. Next base: position 194,744 of record JAXGGA010000118.1, read on the forward strand.
CCATTGGATATATAATTTATACGGGTATTGCCTAACTTAAATACCATGATGAAAATTACGCAACGTCAAGGATTATTTGGACAACATTCTGGGATTTCATGAATTCCCAACCGATTTTAGAGGAAAATAAGTATATTTGAGAAAAGCTTTTTTAAACCGCTACACGTTTCATTAATAGGGGATTCTAACTGTTGTGATAAACATTTGTAGCTGCCAATGGGGACATACATTTAATTACTTTATGCCTCAAACAGTGTGCCTCATCGTGTCGTTATTTTTTAAAATATATTTCTTAGATGAATATTTTTATGCCCGAAAAACAAATACACGCTCTATTAAAACTTTACATGCTCGTGGAACTTTGGACAACATACTTCTCAACTACCAGTTAATATGTCCAATGCGTAATAAGAAAGAGTACCGATAATGAACTTCTAAAACAATGGTCAACGCATGTATTAAAGAGGCACGATTGCAATAAACTTTAACGAGTGCATTAGCTCAGAACTCTTCTCTATTACTGCCGAGTTGAATGTTGTATAGTAGGAAAATGTTGGGCAAACTGAAATAGCGATGATTACTTACCATTTTTTGAAACAAACAAATTGGAAATACAAATGTTCAGTATTAAAGAAAGAAGAATACATTTCATGATAAAACTTGCATTGAAATGTTATTTTATCTTGTTTTTGGCAGTGCATTTGTACCTTAAAGGGAAAAAAAAGCATTTACTTTTCTGCAGGGCAAAGTGAAAATTCAAAATAATGTTCTTATTAAATGCTTTGTATTTTATAATTATTTTATTTACTTATTAACTTTTTGATCAAATGAATGAGTGAATGAAGTATTTAATAAGTAAATGAATGGATAACGAAGTAAAATTAAATATCTAAATGAGTTTGATAACTAGCATATAAGATAAAAAAGGAGAGAGAATAAAATAGTGAAAAAAATAAAAGCAGATGAATCAACGAATTAATAAATAAGTGAAAATTTTAGCTGAGGAATGTAAATGAATTCTTTACTAAATAAATGCATAAGTATTCAATAATTTCCTGTGTAAGTAAGGATAATGAACTTTTCCTCATATGTTTATTCCGCCTTCACATAACTAGTTGAACAAAACATTAAATATAGTATTAGGCTATTAAACAAATACATACTGTACCGAATGTTTGTGGCGCTCAATATTTAAAATTTTAAGCCTAAGAACTTCATCAATTTGTTACAACATGTTTTCTTTTTGACGTACTACAAAATTTTAGAACATAAGTAGTAGTTTACAAAATTATTTTTACACGCATTCGTCTATGATTTCCTTTTCAGAAAAAGCTTTTTCCTGACCAGAATTGACTACATTCCTTTCTTCATAGCTGAAAGATAGCTGCCCTCAATGCAAAATAAATATTTCATCACTTCACTTTGCTACACGTTCAAAATTTTCCCCACATTCCCCTATATATTTTCTTGCATTGACCTATTGCCTTAAAATACAAGTCTACCCAAGTAGCACACTTCGTTTTTTAAAGGTTTTAAAATGGTTAATAACGTTGTAACAACCGCTTAAAAACGTTTATAAAACGTTTAAAGGTTATTTGTGCTACCTGGGTATAGAATTATTGCGCAACACTCTTCTACAAAAAACAGTTTTGAGCAAACTGTATAAAAAAAAGAGCCTGAAATTTGACCAATAGTAACGTGTTGAAACGCAAAGACGTACCAGGCAAAACTTTCTTTTAAGAAACTAAGTTCCTCTTGTGCACCTGTTCTCTAAGCTTTGGTTCACTTATCAGGCTGAAATAACAAAGCCTTACAAAAGAATTCATTGTGTATTCCTGTTATTTTAGATACTTTTTTCCGTTTCGACTTGAAAGTTTGCGTGCAAGAACTAAAATGTTGCTTTAGAAAATCTTTAAGAAAACGAAATGCTGCGAAAGAAAAACGTATATACTTTAGAACTTTTTTCCACATTTGAAATTCAACATTGATCATTTATCTGTTTCTTCTGTGGTTCCCTTATACAAAGCAAATGTACAGAATAAGCATGTTAGACGTACAAGGGCCTTGTTTAATTGGAATAAACTTATAGGATTATCTTCTTAAAAGTCCAGTTTCAGAAAATTGGTAAACGTATTGGAAAACCTGCTGATTAATTAACTGCTGCCCTCTAAATCTAATATATTATTTATTTAGCCTGTTTTCTGTTAACAATAGACAATTTCCTTATTTATATATCAAATTCCATGATTTAACCCCTTTTTCCCTTTTAAAGCTTATCGTGCCGGTTATTGACGAAAAAAGACTCAATTTCTACCCGCTGTTGTTTAGTGTCAAAAATCTGTTTATTCGCCCATTTTTTATTACACATTACGTCAATGAATAGGATCTAAAAACCAAGATACAGTGGCACGGTTGGACAGAGCTTTGCGCGAGAAACGCGAAGATTATAAGTAAGATCTTGCTCTGGGTTTTGTCGCTTTTGATTGAAATTTCTTCACTGGTTAATGTTGATCCAATTTTTTAAGAATGTAGAATCTACAATCATTGTAGGATTTTGAACCGCTGTTGTACTGTTGCATTAAAACCGAAAAAGGGAAATGATTATTTTAGCATGATAGTTTAGCATGATATTTTTTCCGGCGTAAAATAACATTTTTAAAGGTAGTTTTTATTGCTGTTTCCTAAATAATTCTTAAAACTACGGAAGTAAGAGCATTTCATATTCTTTTAAATCTGTCAAACTGTGGGCAGTTTACTTTGTGCCTGTTTTTCGAAAAATTACAGTTAAAAATCGAATTTTTAAATTACTGCTATTATGAACGAATGCTTAGCGCTGTCAACTAGTTTTACTAAAACAATATCCAAGTGGTTCTTTTGTTTTAATTATTCCTTTTGTGACGGATTAAACATGACTCTTTTTGAAAACAATATATGTCATAGATTAAACTTTAATATGTATCATAAAGCTCATGTTCTATAAATGACACACGTCTCCAAGTGAAGCACAAGTATTTTTCCTTCTTGATTTTAAAACAGCTAATTATTTTCCTCTTACAGCCCATTGTGAATAACCTACCAAATAAACATAATAATCGCAGGCATTTCTACCAAAATTGCACGTGTACTTAGTGTTTAGTGTGCAACTAAGTACAACTTAAAAATATTTAGGGCTGACATAAGAATACGCTCATTTTATTATAGATGTAAAAAGTTAGAAGTGTGAAGAGATTACAAGGTGTTTCACAAATCAAAAATTCAAAAAAACTTTTCAAAAATTCGAAGCGATTATTTTTACACATTGTATTTTAAACACAAATTCAGTTATGTGGAATATTTAAAAACAAAGTGTACATTTTTTTGAAAATATTATATTTGAATACTTTTTCTTTGTTAATTACATAACGACACTTTCTTAACTTAATAACAATACTTTATATATTTCGTTTTTACGACATTTTAACCTCATTCTTGGAAAATTAGATTTTATACGAATGATTTATACTATAGCCTTCAATATTTACCTGATGTCGCTTATTTTGCAACACCAGGATAATTTCAGCCCTCTAAAACTGCCAAGGTGTAGTTTTATGATTTAAAAAACTCCATTAACTGAAAATAAATGGTAAAAATATATTTGGTGGTAATGAATTTTTACTTTGTTACATACCTCGTCAGCTCTAAACAATACCATATTTAAAGAAAACCTTAATTAATCTCATAATCCGTCCATTTATTTATAAATCCATTTTGAACAGACAATTACTTTCAACTTATCATGAAGCCTTTAATAAATAAAGGTCAGGCGATTTGACATTCAATTCACGACTCGACTGTATTAATTAAACCGGGCCTTTTTATTATGAATGACACTCCCATGAGTTCTCTCTTCCTCTAACTGAGGAGTCTCACCCCCTCTTGGATCGAATCCAAATCCACAGAAGTCACGTCTCGTGGCTGCAAAGCATTCTTTCAACTTTTGAAAATCTGAGCGCACAAAGAACGGACAGCATCAACAAGTAAGTTTTAAGTGGAAGACGCGACTTTTGCATTGTGGAAGAAAGGCTTGGAAATAAAAAGAGGGAATTGGGGTAAAAAAAAAAGGGTCTTCAATGGAATAAGGTCACGCACCGCCTGTTACGCAAATCGCACATGCATTCGGAATACGAAAAAGGGACTGTTTGAGTTCTTATACCACTTTTCTGGACCATAAGGAATATTTTCATTTGCAGGTCTTTCTCAAGCAGCAAGCCTTTTTCTCAAGCACTGTAAAAAAAAAAAAAAAAAAAAAAAAAAAAAAAAAACGTAGAAGTAACAGAAGAACAGAAAAAACGTCGTTTAGACAGTGTTGCATATTTTATGCAACTGCCCAAATTTTAATCGTATACGTTTTAAATATTTTAATAATTTTTATCCATCTTTGACGGAGTTACTAGGGGACACACCCCACTCCAATTTGTTCCCTTTTCTTCATGAGATTGGTTTTATGTCTCTAATTTAGTAATTTTATCCTTATCCTATTGTTTGTGTTTCGATTTGTTTTGTTAGATTTCTGGTTTTTCCTAAGATTTTAACTTCGTATAAATGTGTGTATTGATAACGTTTTTAAATTTTTACAACTTTTATTGGTGCTGTACTTTTAGGTTTACTATCTGTTTCTAACAGCATTGTTTGGCGCAGCAAGGCCTATAAGGCTCTTGTGCCAAAAAACCTAAAGCAACCAAACCAACCAAACCAAACCAGTTTAAAACTGTAAAATGCTCAGTAATAAACTGTAAAATTAGCAATTTTACAGTTTATTACTGTGTATTTTGCAATTGTAAACTGGAACCTCGGCTGCCAATATTATACTGTAAAAACAGTTTATTTTTAGTAGTGAGGTTTTTTGCAAAAACTTTAACTTGTTTACCATTAAACGTCTTGTACATTCAAATAATGCCACGAAAGAAGACGTAATATCTCCAATAATAATGGGGGAGAGGGAACTTTGATAGAAATGCTTTATCAATCTTTTTGATTTTTCTTTAATAATTATTAGTAATTTGTTGAATTTTTGCAATATGATTTTTATCAAAAACAATTCTTTTTACGGAGCTTCAATGTCACACTGTAGTAAATGTTGCTTGTATTGAATTAATTTCTGAATCCTACTATGCTCGTATTACAACATATAAATCATTCCTTAGAACATGACCAAACCCGAAAGTGTTAGTTGAGCTTGTCTTCTGTTTTATTACTGCATCATACTATGAAATAAGTCTACTCAAAAAGAGTCGACTGATCAGCTTGAATTTGACGACTCTGGATGCAAAATTTCACTGCTGAGGTGTTAGGGTTACAGAACAAAGTTTCAGGATATTACCATATTTTTCCAAATACATGCGCCTCTAATAATTGCCCTCTGGCAAAAAAAAAAAAAAAAAACTCGTCAGAAAAGACAACCACTCAGTCACAAGCTGGATACAAAGCTGTTAAATTTAAGATAACGCGTCGGCTCTTGTCTCTATACTAGTCTTACTTATGAACAATACATATCGCACCCTTGCTACAAAAGTGCCACAACTCAAAAATTGTAATTTTTTAGTTATGACCGTCATTAGACGTAGTTTACACGTCTCTACCAATCTTCAAAAGAGCCAGAAGTTGCATTGAAAAATCAGCCACCAAAGGGCAGTTATGGCGTTTTGTTGTTATCAAGATGCATACCACCCCTTCCCCTGAAATGCCCCATCTGGAATTGTCGTCCAGCCGTCGTAGAGTAACGTGAGTAACTAATGATCATAGTTTGAGATGTATCGGTCTTCACATTGACAAATTCAAAAATACTAAAATGTGCCTAGTCAACCCGGGAACAGTTTTTTGCAATTCCTGGAAAACGTAGTTTTTTGAGTTGTGGCACTTTTGTAGCAAGGGTGCGATATGATTGATGTAGTTCGTTGTTTAGCTTGATGTCATCTGAATTTGTCCAGTTTTGGTTTTAAACAAATCCAGTTACAGCCCTGTTTAGCCAGATAGTGGAAGAGAATTTTAGTTTATCCGAACAATATCTAAACAATAAATTCAAAACAGCCCATCAAATTTGAGGTAAACAAAACAAAACAGGAGATACTAGCAAATCAATATCAAGAAGATACGCCTCCAAGCCACTTGTTTAAAGGGCTGTTCAATATCTAGAAAATATTTTTAAAGGCTACTTTTAACAGTTGATTTACTACGTTTATATTTTGTCGTGAGTATTATGTAAAAAAATGTAAAAAAAAAACATAATAGACATAAAAGTAACTTAAGTTAAAAATACATTTAAGTTTGCTATGTATACGGTTATGCATATGTTATGTATGTTTGTTGTACCAGTGATTATTTTAGAATTTATAGTGAGGAATGTGCTTATTGTGAAAAAAATGAAGTCAAAAATACTGCCGTAAAATGTTTATTGTAATGCAAACTTGGAGGAACATTTAACAACTCTTATTTTAGGAGATAATAAGCTAAGAAATTACATAAAATTTGAAAAATAACAATAACTTGTAAAATGGGTGATACATAATGTCTAAAATCCTAAACGTCTGTTGGAGTTTCCAGTAATTCCTCGTTTTTGCATATAAATGTAAAACTCTTAATTGACCTAGATAAGCTGTCTAACGATTATTTATATATGCATTGAGAAATATACTCTTATTGTTCCCTAAGAAATGTTTGCAAAAAATATCGGTGCTACTTGCTTCAACTTGTGTTTGTACTATTTATGTTTCACGAATTAAAATAGTTCACTAAATATCTGCCCGTAGTTATTTATAATTTGGAATATACTGAAAAATTGATTGTGAAAATTGGAGATGATTCCTGGATAACAATGTGGCCAGCTATAAACCTCAAGGATCCGGCATATTTATAACTTGGCTCTAAAAGAATACACTTGATAAGAGTTAGAATAGGCTAAGAGGTACAAAAATATACATACGCCGAAAAGCATATCTCAAAACCTTTCAAAGAAAAACCGCATAGCACAATTTTACAAAAGGCATTTTCAACATTCGAATACAATGACTCGTGTCACTTGAGTAACAAGCGGTGCGTGTCAGAACAAAGTTATTTTGGACATTCTCAGAGTCGTATTTCCTTTTCAAAACGCACGTTTTTAGATTCGCTGTTTTTTGCCTAAAGTCAATGTCGAGAATCTTATCTTTTGGCGTATGTGTTGATGCATTGGATTTTTTGTGCCTAAGACTTTTCGGAACTCACTGGAAAATAGAAATGAGGTCCGAATTTACTTTGTCTGACTTGCTTCGTTAATGGATTCGGTTGAAATGTTTCGTTAAAGGTAATTTTGCGTAACTTCTATTAATTATTGAGAATTTGTGTTTTGTGGTGGTAGTGGTATCTGTTAAACCACTCGATTATTTGAGCACGAGTAGTCAACGTTACCCGGTTTACAGCAGAAATGCTTTCGTTTTTTACAAAGCAACATTAACAAGTTGACTGCCAAGCTACGAAAGATTCGTAGTACAGGAGCTAGACTGAAAACAATGCACCTGTTTCCCAGTTTTGATTTACTGGTACCTTCTCAGAAGCCATATTTCCATATTAATGTCATTGTGCTGCACAAATGTTCAAATATATACGATAATGGCAGCCTACAAGTTAGGGTGAGTTCTGGTAAGTGCGTACCCTTTTTTTCAAAGTTCATGCTCTCAAGGATGCTGCTCTGTTGAAAAATCTTGTACACTCACAATTTTTGTTTAGTTTTCTTTCCAAATCCTTTACTAAGATTTTCAAGCAAAAAATATGTCAAATAAACCATAAGCATAATTTTTGTGACCTGGTTTATGACACCTATTCTAAGGTACGCACTTTCCCTACCTAGTGGGGTAAGTGCGTCCACCTTAAATTATGTGAATATGAGCAGGAAAAAACTCCTGGCAGATATTAAATATGTTAGGTAGTTTCCTTGGGATAATTCCCAATACTAGAGATCAGTACTTTCTTGCATGGATCAAACGCAATCAGAGATATCCCACGTGTCTTGTGAGTGTTTAAGCCAGGGTTCGCATTTACCCCTTCTTAAATGTAAGATGAGACATGTGCGTCCAATAGCGTTGTAAGTGCGTACCCCTGTGATTTTCTTTAATTCTATTTATATGGTAGATCGTTAGGTGACCTGAGTGAACAATTTGTTTTTTTTTTTTCGAATAAATACAGTTATAAAATATTTTTCTTATTGGAATCAGCAACAGTAAAAAAAAACACAAAATAAAGAGCAAGAAAAAGAGAAAATAATTGATCATGATATGATACTTGTACTTTTTTTTTCTTGTACATTAAAATAGTTTTCCACAAGGTGTTCTTAATCTTCTTAAATATAATGTATTCATTACTGCACCTTCGTTTTTTGAATCAGTTGGTTCCTTATTTAGTGTTTCACTTAATTTCATTGCTTCATTTGTCATTCTGGTTTAAATTAAGTATAGCTTATAATCGCTATTTTCAACGAAACATTTACTAACTGATATCTAAAAGCCAATATATATTTCAGAGGTAATGAATAAAATTAAAATCTTATGCCGCATTCAATGTAAGTATAACTACTTGATGGAAATAACGTCGGTTTTATAATCTGCTTATAAAAGAGTTGTAAGCAAAATTAAAGGTGAATTATGAAAGTAGAATTTTCCACGTATGGTAAACACTTGCCTCATCATAATGGTAAGCACTTGCTCCGCATAGTAGTACGCGTATGCCTCATGATAGTGGTACGCACTTGCCCCATCATAATGGTACGCACTTACCCCCACCTTACTTTAAAGAAAGGGAAAGTGTGTACCGTCATATAAACAAATTTTAGTTAGAGTATTTGATCAAAATACCCCAAGTATGTTATTAGTAGCTATTTCTCAAAAGAAACAACTTGCATTTTTTGACTTCAATTGCTTGGTATGACTACAAGAGAAACTGAAACAAAATCTTCTCAATCTTTACTTTAGAGTTTTTTTGAAGACATTTAAGTTGTCTCTGAGTGCGTTTCGTCTATTGAATTCAGGCCTAAATACTACCTATTGAAATTATCATTAGACAGTTACCTAACATAGTCGATGTGTTGCAGAAGCCATTTTAGGACAGTGTTCATATAATTCCTAGTGGACGCACTTACCCCGTGGACGCACTTACCAGAACTCACCCTAACTCAAAACATATTACGTCAGCTAAAACGGCAAACTACGAATTATATCGTGGTTAGACAGTCAACGTGTTATGGCGAAAGTGCGATTTAGCTCAAACACATATACTAAAAGGACCCGTTCATAGGGTACGCAACCATTCAAAACAACACATTCACAGTAAAAAAGTCCAAGAACAGAAGGGAGAAAAAATACATCATGCTCGTGCTGGAATTTCAACCCGGAACCCATACATCCGCTTCTCTGACCACTAGGTGAAACAGCCGCTCAGTTTCTACTAATTGCTACCTAATGCTATATAACCAACATGACACTTGAGACACTTTTCAAAGTCATCACATTCCTCCACTTTTGTTCTTTGCTTTTTTTTTTTTTTTGCTCTATAAAGATATTTGTGGTTTTAAACCTACGAGCATAATAAAAAAACATGCAAATAGCTGCAATCTTCGATCTTTCACAATATCTTACCAATATCATATAAATTTCATTTTACCGACGAGTCACGCTTCAGTCTGCAATACCACGATGGGATGGTCGGATTCGAGACACTGGTCCTGCACCGGGTATTATGGTATGGGGCGGTATTGGTTATCCCTCTAGCACTCCTCTAGTACGCATTGCTGGTACTCTAAACAGCCAGAGCTATATTTCCGAGGTGTTGGTGCCAGTTGTCCTTCCTTACTTTCAGGGATTACCCACAGCCATATTTCAACTAGAAAATGAACGACCACACGTGGCACGCATTGTCCAAGGGTTCTTCATCAATCGCCAGATTGAGTTGCTTCCCTGGCCGGCTCCCGGATATTTTGCCAATGGAAAACATGTGGTTCATGGTTGCTGAACGGTTGACCTAGATTACATCCCCAGCTGCTACAACAGATCAACTTTGGCAACATGTGGAAGTTGCATGGTCTGCTGTATCCCAAGAACACATCCAAAGTCTCTTTGAATCAATTCCGAGGCATGTGGCAGTGGTGATCTGAAACAGCGTCGGATATTCTGGCTACTAATTTTGCAGGAACGACACTTCATAGAAGTCTATAAATTTAATCATTTGATACTTAGCCAATATGTTATCTACACAATAAATTTTGTTGGGATATCTCTCGTCTTTCTTGGTGTTGCATTTTGGGTGGCCAGCAGTGTATAAAACATATTAAAATAAAACCAAAGAATAATGATAAGAGCATTTAGCTCATTAAAAATGTATTGGCATGATTTATACTGGAAAAATTATGTTCTGCTGAGAGACTTAGGGCCCTGCTCCACATCAGCGAAAACGCGACCGAAACCGAAGGCAGAAACCGAAAATTCGGGTACTTTCCATAGGAACACTATGTAATCCATTTTACGTTTCTGCTTTATTTTTCTGCTTTTCGTCAATGTGGAGCAGGGCCCTTAGAAATCTTTAGCCAAGTTAAACACTTCTTCAGTATTATCTAGTACCCATTAAATTTGTTTACTAATAAATAATACTGTCTGTAAGTAAGAAATGTTGTTTAAAATAAAAATACGTATGGAACGTAATGGGTTTTAAAACCTTATTTGAAAAGAGATTTAAATTCAAATCTATACTAGAAATAGCATAATAAACTATCTTGTTAAGCTATAATACAGATAACTGAAGGTAAATTGAAAAGGCCAATACATCCAAATACTCCATTTGAATTGAGCATTTTTCTTCCCAAAATTTCAAAAGGATCCCTCTTGAATGCAAGAATTTCTGCTTATAATGAAGTATTTCCTTTGGACTTCAAGTACGCTTGCGTTAAAGCTTTTATTGGTAAAAATCTCCGAGCTAAAATCTAATGTCTGAATGCTTCATAACCGACAATTCAATGATTTTTACTTTTATAACAAACAGCTGAATAAAATATTGTGCATTTAGAAGCTTAGATAATGGAAGAGTATTTTCTTCTCATTGTGAAGTATCTAACTCAATATGGTGAACTTCTTACTTTTGAATAACCTCCTTCGGTACGTAATAAATCCATACAGTTAAGAACGTGTGTCACTTCTGTAATCAAAGAAAATTGTAGCTCTTCATTTATGTGTAGTCTACCCATTGAGATTAATAAACGTTTTGGTGCTTCACACAATTATACCAATCTTCATTAAAAATATATTTTTTTTTTACATTGCGTTTTGTGTACAGGGTTTGAGAAATAATGCTAAAGCGTTCGATTATTCACACAGTGCTTAATTAATGAATTTTCTTGGTGTGGTATGGGACTAGTACATTATGGCATACTAGTTTATCTCCAACATAATTGTCTTTGGATGTTAAAAGTTAAATCATTTATGTGTAAGCATATTGAATCTAGACCGGTATTAGTAATTTTATTTATTTCACGCTCTCTATGGGCAAACTGAAAATCTGGAGTTAGCAATTCTGGGTTTTTAGTGATGCTGTAAGTAATGCCCAGAACTGCAGAGAGTTTGACCGAGGCCTGATTGAAGTTTTACCTGTGGCTCGAGACTCTGTTATAATTGACTATTGAATTTGTAAATGCATCTTAGTCATGCATAACAGAAAGCTGTAAAAAGCGCTGATGGAACCACCAATCAACACACCATGTATAAAGCAGTGAGTAACCGCCCCTCAGCAAGGGCTAAGGCAAGAACAAGCAATACACCGCCAACTCGGTCAGTTCGATCCATGAACTGCAGTTTCGTGCTTTTAAACATAAGAGCGACATAAGGAAAAATTACAGATTATACTTATACTTATATACAGAATTAGGTTTGCCAATTAAATTCTACAAATAGTTTTGCTAATACATTAGTAGATAAATGCTTTTAACGGTATGGGATTTGATTTCAGTGTTTTAATTGTATGACCGCTGCTCGTTTTTAACGTCTGCTTAGGGGAAGCGCTTAATAAAGCAAGAGCCCAGGATCGACCGACTTACGGCATTTTATAAAAGCCTAAAATATTTCAGCATAAGTACAATACATCAAGTAAAAACGTTTGCTTTTTTGTTAAGCTGAGTATCGATGGCTTTGACAGAAAGCAGAGATGAGTCAAAAACTGAGTCATTCCATGTCAAGGGACCTCGTCTTCTCCACCCTACCCAAGTAGCATCAACTCATCGGATTTTGCTCGGCCGATCAACAAACTCCTCGTAAACTGATCCTGTAACGCACGATGACATCGTTCCAATCAGTATCCGAGCACGGTTTTCGATGAGCTACTTTTCATCGGAAATCGATATCCTTCCGATCAACTTTCCCGATGAAAATAAGATGAGCTATATTCCATCGGAAAACGATATCCTTCTGATCAAGTTTCCCGATGAAATTCCTCGGCACGGGACTGTTCTGCTCGTAAATTGCTCCAAATCTCATCGGATTTTGCTGCTCGGATTCTGCTCGGCTGATGAGACATATTGGATCATCTGCCGATGAGAATTTCATCGGGTTTCGATGAATGGCCGATCATCAGCTGATGAGATGATGCTGCTAGGGTACCGTCTCCTATTTGAACCAAATTTTGTACAAGTGCATGACTTTGAAACTAACCTTTGCAATATTTTAGCTTTCAAGACCAAAATTTAAAGGATGTAGGGTAAAGGATAAAAGCGATCCAAAATGGCGGATCAGCTTCGTGAAACGGTTTGTCACGTTTAGGTTAAACCGCCATTCGCAGCCATTTTGAAGCCTTCCCTTTTTTTTGAGGTTTTCCAAGACCGCTCTATTTGTGTCTTGGAAGCTGAAAATTGCGTAGACTGATTTCAAAGGTATGTCTGCATATCTCTGAAATATCTTCCGAATCGGCGAAGGTTGGGTGGGGACAATCCAGCGCAACTCAGTTTAGGTAATAGTGTACTGTTCTTACCTGCTGTGGTATGTTTACGCAGAAAAAAAATGGTCTTTTATAAATTGGCGTAAGTCTGGAGCTCTTGGGCTCTTGGACTGTAAGGCTTGGTTAAAGTAATTCTTGCTCTTTAAAAACAGATTGCATGTGATAAAAGTTGAAATAAAATGTCTCTGAGCATACGAAATATTTCATAATGGAAAAAGGTGTGTTTCTATGCAACGAAATATTTTAATAGTCATCTGCTACGCTAGTTTCTTGATGAAAGATTTGGAAAAAGTATTGTTTTTTTCAATTTTTTCTTTTACTTTCGATGAATAAGCTAAACAATTAATAAATGTTTAATTATTATGTGTATGACGTATTCTACAGATATTATCTATAGACCCACAAATATATTTTTTGTCTACCATTAATACATTTTATCAGCAAAGTTTGACACCAGTACAAATTACACAAGTGTCATAACTCTGCAGAACCTTTTTTTCAATCTTCTAAGCCATATATATTTTTTTGCAGTGTTGCAATTTAAGTCCTGTAGCTAGATAAGCATAAAACAATAATTGCATTTTAATTGCTTGATAAATTCGACAAATGTTGTTGGTCTTTTAGAAAATGATAAATCTGCATTTTCTACGATGAAAATGAATGTGTGTATGTCCTTTATGGACTCAAAAAACTCTTAGAAATGTATCACACATAAAATAAATAGCGCATAAAAGTTGGATTTCATGTTATCCTTCACACGGAATTAATCTACCACGTTGTCAAAAAAAAAAAAAAAAAAAAAAACCTTTGAGAAATAATATATATGATTCGATTGGGCTTAATTCTAAGTCATATGTTTATCTTCTTGTGTTTTGCATGTTGTGCGACGTCGAGCACATCAGCTAGTCTTCGTAAAACCCTAATTAATGCAAACCGAGCTTGATGTGGTTTCTTTCCACCCGATACACATTGATATCTTACACTAGCTAATACAGCTAACTTTTATAAAACCCTAATTACTGCAAACCGAGGTTGATGTGGTTTCTTTCCACCCGATACACATTGATGGCTTAGACTAGCTAACACAGCTAACTTTCATAAAAGCCTAATTACTGCAAACCGAGGTTCATGTGGTTTCTTTCCACCCGATACACATTGATGGCTTAGAGTAGCTAACACAGCTAACTTTCATAAAAGCCTAATTACTGCAAACCGAGGTTGATGTGGTTTCTTTCCACCCGATACACATTGATGGCTTAGACTAGCTAACACAGCTAACTTTCATAAAAGCCTAATTACTGCAAACCGAGGTTGATGTGGTTTCTTTCCACCCGATACACATTAATGGCTTAGACTAGCTATCTAGCTAACTCCAAGATATTTATTAACTTTTCGGGAGACAATGAAAACATGTTTGTTTTGGCAGAACATTGTGTACATACTAAGTTTGAATCTAACGATTTTCTCTATTTTTAAGCATTTAGAGTTGCTTTTCCTATTGATGCAGCTTGGAAAAAAACAGAATAGTAAAGAAAAAAAAATGTTTTTGACAGTAGCTGTAGATATCTACTCTACATCAAACATAACTTATAATTTTTCATTAAAGCATACTTTCAGTTATCTTGTAACTTTTGGGATAAAGGAAACTAGATTAACATTCGAGAGTGGTTTAGTATTCAAAATAACGGCAACCCCTTACACAAAAGAGAAAGTAGCTTCCTACTTTTGAAATAACATCCCTAATTAGTTAAAATGTTCAATTTTATCTGGGTGTTCCATCCATCTAAGATTTTACGCCTTTGTTAGACACGCTTCTAAGACGTCGAACATTTAAGAATAAATACTTGGGATGGAACCTGCAGTGATAAATATTCTCGAAAGCTTTCAATGGCTTTCGAAGTTTAGTCATTTAAAATTCTTCGTATAATTAGAGCTCTCAATTCATTAATGGAATTCGCTACCCATATATTTTGGTGAAAGTCTCTACTTTGCGAAAGAACAGACTTTATTTTCTTACCAAATTCAAGAATGTCGTAAAAGAATTTAACAAAGGATATATGTACTATTTCTGGGTCGAACACTTTTGGGACCGTGTTAATTAAAAAGACATTAATTACATAAGTTTCTGAAAAGTGTTGGTTGTTTTCAGTATAAAGATTGTGCATCTTCGGAATTTCTGCTGTAGCGTTAGATATATTTCATGCCTGTTATTTTTGTTATTATTATTTAGTTTTTAAAACTTTTCTAATCTCCAGTAAAGACTATTCGCTGTCGAACTTTACTATACTGCCGTGCTAAGCACAAAAATCGTATCTGCACTTTTCAACAAAATTGAGTTATCGCCACCAGGTGGCGCTGTGGAGTATTTTACCTATATACAAAATATGGTTATTTGAGAGAGGGATTAAGGCAGAAATTCAAGTGAAACATGCGATCGCATATTGCAATCGCTACTGGAAGTGAATTACATTAGACGGTTTCTTGATAAAAACATCGTGACGTCAGCGTGACGTTTGCCTATGAAAAACGAGCTAGATAAAACGTCACAGCCTACTTAGCGAATAAGAGGAGATCGCTGACTGCTTGTGAGCTCTTATTGGCTCCACCCGTAGTGACGTCAGTGCGATTAGCATTTATAGCGATTGCAACTTATCCAAATTTTGGAATTTGCGATTGCAATGGTGAGTTGCGATCGTCAGTGTTTCACTTGAATTCCTGCCTATGCGCCATGAATTAAACTTTAGGCACCCTTAACATTTTTTTTTTGTACTCCAACTAATCAAGTTAGATGGTTTGAATTCAACTTGAGTTCAATAATTAAGTTAATAATTTTATTGGTATTTTTTTCCAAAATTGTGTACATTAAATTCACCCAGTGAAATGTCTAAAAGCGCAATTTTATGTCGCGGCCACTCAAAGGGTTAAAAAAATTCTGAAAAAGTTTTATTTGAATCAAATACATGGTGGCGTAAAATTTTAAAGCGTAATATCTCAATTTGAGCTCGACTACAAATACCACTATTGCGCTTAGCACGGCAGTATACTATAATACTTTAATGAGGCGTATAAAGTTTAGACATTTACGTCGTCGAGATGGAAACCATGCGAAATGATACAGCTCCACTCATTTTTTATGCACTGCTGTTGAGGCTTTTCATTCATATTATGTTTATCGAACGTAGTTTACGCTTTTATTTATATCCTCATATCTCAGTTATTTCTAAGCGTTTTTTAACAATCGAGGCATGCATTAGTAAAGCCCAAAATTTAAAAAAGTACTGCTTTATTAGCATTGATTTTTCAATTACATAATAGTTTACGCATAAAGCAATTTTAATCTTTTGCAATAAACCATTGTTGCAAAGCTAAGTGGGGAAAAAGTCTATAGCGACGTAACTATGACAACCATAAGAGAGTGGGATATTATTTCGGTTTCACACGCCAGCTCTCGATACGTAGGATACAGTAGTGTGAAAGCTATGCAGCAATTGTTTTTTTTTTTTTTTTTCAGTAGGAAAAAAATGATGCTTCAGAATATTGTATTTAACACAAATAAGGTGGCTATAAGTTTTTTGTTTTTTAAATAATTATTTTATATTCCTTAAATCAATTTGATGATTATATTTGACTCTATGACTGAATTGTTAACATGCCTCTGTACCAATATTCCAAGTGTAAATCCGGTACATAGCAACACTCTAGACATACCAGTCAGCAAAAGAATAACACACATGTAGGGAAATCAATGGCGAAATTTTATGTGACCTCTAAGTTACAGCGGTAAAAAAGGGTTTTGCTCTACATTTAAATGCTATTTCATTTATTGGGATGTTTTGAAATTATCATATGTATAGCACACTTGACAGAAACTTTCTATTAGTCTAAGAGATAGCAACGTTTTCGAGTGACAATTTTAAAACGTCTGGCTCTTTAATATATCTTTGATTCTTGTCTTCCAAGCAGCAAAGCAAGCGGTGTGTCTGGAGGATGAGAGAGGTTGCGTTTTTTTACTGCGCCTCGCATTCTTGCTAGTATAACTAGTGATTTTTTAACCATTTTGGGGCAACTAGAAACGTAAACCTGTCGTAAGTATGTCACGTAATATATCAATGGAAAGCTCTACTTCTTGCCTTTACAATGGTTCTTGAATTTTTGTTTTAGTATAGTTATAAAATAAATTGCATGTAAAAACTTTTTTTTGTTTTCGTTTTTTAACTGTTCTGTCCTTCGTGAATTTTTAAAGTAGAATTCTAAAACTTGGCAGGATTTTATCTTGTCATAAGAGTTCACATTCATTTTTGTTAAAATGGGATATGGTGAGGTCAAAGAGGTTTCTTTTTTATGATTGATTTGACACGAAATTGTTCAAAAATGATTCAAAAATCACTATTTTTTCCAGTACAAGTGTGCTGCTCAGGAAAAATGCAACAACTCTGTGCAGTTATCCGGCATGCTGCTCATAAAAGCATAGGTAAAGATAGATTAGAGAGTCAGGCGTCTTAAAATAATTTTTTCGATATTGCTATTTTTTTTTTTCCATATATTCCCGCATTTGGGGAAAAAAGTTTTTGAGTAAGAACTTAATCTAAAAATCATTTACAAAATACTGTACAAAGCTTGTTCTATGCCTGCTGAAAATACAAAATAACTCGCTCTAAAATATTAGTAATGGTATTTGCACGTCATACACTAGGTGGCCAAAAGTATCCGGACACTTTCAAAAATTCACATTCTTACATATAGCTCGAGAAATAAGTGATCAATTGTTCTTTAACTTTAGTCATACAAAATATAGACTTCAACGAACATTTCCAAGTTGAAATTAAATTACCCTTGCATTGGGGGGACGACAAGAACGGGGTTGAAAGAAAAACCGCTTTTTGACCATAACTCTTCGAAAATAGCTCGGAATAAGCTATCAATTTCAGTGATTAATTAGCATACTATGTATAATTACTGTACAAATTTTTATGAACGTACCACTCTTACTTCTGAAGATATGAAACATTTTTGAAAAAACGGCAATTTTATTTGAAGGGTTTTTGCTCATAACACGCAGAGTTTTTGATCAAACCTTATCACAACTTCAGGAAAGATGACAAAATACAAGAGAAAGAACATACTAAAGCGGTAAATAAAAATATTAAAAATTCGATGAGATATGAACGTTGAAAGGATGTAATTTTTCACGTCGCATGCGCGAACGACAGAAATTTATAACTACAAAAATATTGTAGCCTGATTTATACTGCATCTTATAAAAAAAGTTCCAGTTGAATATCATGAAAAATGAAAAAGATATCAGCGATCTAGTGAGCTGTATTTTATTCATTTCGCAGACAATACATAAATAGTGAGGGGTTGTCCACAAATAGTGTGGTGACAATCGATCATTTTTTTTCAATGTTAAATTGTATACAGTTTGAAAATTTATATTCGGCATAGAAGTCACATTTCGTCTGTTCGGCCAAAAAGACCTTATACGTACGTTTCCAAAAGTATCCGGACACCCTCTGAAACGTTGGTTTTGAAAGACGACGCAATAACCTTTAATTTAAAAATAGCTCTTTGTGGACAGACCCTCACTATTTATGTATTGTCTGCGAAATGAATGAAATACAGCTCACTAGATCGCTGATATATTTTTCATTTTTCATGATATTCAACTGAAACTTTTTTTATAAGATGCAGTATAAATCAGGCTACAATATTTTTGTAGTTATAAATTTCTGTCGTTCGCGCATGCGCCGTGAAAAATTATTTCCTTTTAACGTTCATATCTCATCGAATTTTTAATATTTTTTTTTACGGTTTTAGTATGTTCTTTCTCTTGTATTTTGTCATCTTTCCTGAAGTTGTGATAAGGTTTGATCAAAAACTCTGCGTGTTATGAGCAAAAACCCTTCAAATAAAATTGCCGTTTTTTCAAAAATGTTTCATATCTTCAGAAGTAAGAGTGGTACGTTCATAAAAATTTGTACAGTAATTATACATAGTATGCTAATTAATTACTGAAATTGATAGCTTATTCCGAGCTATTTTCGAAGAGTTATGTTCAAAAAGCGGTTTTTCTTTCAACCCCCTTCTTGTCGTCCCCCAAATGCAAGGGTAATTTAATTTCAACTTGGACATGTTTGGTGAAGCCTATATTTTGTATGACTAAAGTTAAAGAACAATTGATCACTTATTTCTCGAGCTATATGTAAAAATGTGAAATTTTGAAAGTGTCCGGATACTTTTGGCCACCTAGTGTAGCAGACGTAAGAATTTTTTTTAATAGTTTTTTCCCCTCATCTAATGCAAAAACTTCTTTACGTAATGCAACGTAACAGGAGAGACGGGAAAAAAGGACTTGACACAGTTTTTTTTGTTTGTTTCTATTCACAACTAACAAGGAGTTTTTTTGAACAAAATATTCCAGGCCAGTTTTTTTTGTTTCTTTTGTGCGGCTCCCTGGAGCTACATTTAAATGGAAAATACTTTGGAAATTTTTGGTCCCGGAGCATGTTGCAATAGTTTAGCAAAAAGTAAAAGTTTTTTTTTTTTTTCAATAACTTATTTTTTTCTTTCTTAGTCAATTAACAAATAAATATATAAATTAGTTTGGAATGGAATTAAAACAAGCATTTTGTGCAGACATTTGAAGAAGTAGTAGAAAAACTTTTCATCTGTTTTGAAGCTAAGCTTATACGTAGAAAAGTCAAGAGTTATATACTAGTATTATCCAAAATTAATGTCATACTTTAATTCCGAGATGGAATACAGCAGCTGAATTTTAGTACGCTGCGATGCAAATTAAGCATCAAAAATTAAACGTGAATTTTCATTTATGCAAAAAACATGTTATAGAAACATACAGTATATGAGCCTGTGTATAATTTGTGCATTATGTCTGTGCCATTCCTGCTATATCGTAGAGGAATCTGAAGAAACTTTCGTTCGTTTCCAGCCTTGGATGTGTGGAAGTAAGGATGACTTAAGGCGTCATCTCTGAGTGGTAAACATAATTATCGTTGATCTGATTAAAGTACAACTTCTTGAAGCAATAGTATTGTAATTATCCGCAGATAGTGCTAACTGAATCCAGCCACAACAGTACTGAAAAACTAGTTAAAGGTGCAAAAAAGTTCGAGTAAAAAGGAGTAAGGGAATGTAGGACAAAGTGAAATAGTTAAGTTACATACCTGCTTCAAAAGGAACCAACTGGAAATTAGTTCTGAAATCACTGTACATAAAGAAGGAATAATGTCTTTTGTAAATGCAACTATTTTTAAAACATAATTTTTTTTTGTTTTTGACGATTATTTTGCACTTTCAAAAATAAGGTGGAAATATTTCACCTATAAAAACCATAGGGCAAAGTGAAAAATACAACATTTTTGTAATGAAACATTTTCTATTTGATAAGCTGCAGTAATTTTATCAAACAAATACGTAAATAAATAAATTATAAATGAAAGATTATATGAATAAATAAATGAATTAAATCATAGATGATAAAAAGAAATGAGTGAATAAAATAAAGAATGGATAACAAAATAAGTAAATGGATGAATTTATAAGTAAATTAACAAGTAAAAGAATGTGAATAAATTAATAAATGAATTTATTTGTAAAACATTTAGTAAATAATTGTATAAGCAAACGAAATGAACTATTTCATTAATCCCCATTCAGTTTAACCAGCGTGAATTTGACAAATTACATTCAACCTTTAAAATCAAAACATACCTAACATAAATTGAATGAGGACTGAAATCTGCACCAGTATATCTCAATCAGTAGTTAAAATGATAATTGCAAAAGTTTTATCATTTAATAATAACAAATATTTCTGAAAAACCATGAATATTCCATTATTGGTGTCAAATATTGAAAATGACTTGCATAATTTTTTGTTCATCATTATAGCTATTTATTTTTTGATAGGAATCAACTATATGTCTATGAACTTAGTTGAAATATTGCTAGATAATTCACGCTGCAAACTGAAAATATTTTACCATTTCACTTTGCCCCTTTATTTCCCTTTGTCTCACATTCCCCTAATAGGTTTCAAAGCAATACTTCGATGTTAAAATGTAATTTTTTTTTTAGACATTACAATTTTGTTCCGTTAGGGGAAAAAACTATTTCTTAAACCTGTCAAAATATTGTCAATTAATTTTAAATCTCTGCTATGGATAACTGTATCTTTTACTTGATAAGATGCTTTGTCACTAATTTAGATTGTTTTTGGATGTATTTCAGCATATACATATATTACAGAATTGTTATCTATTTCCTAACAATAAAGACATGCGAACTTTGTTTAAGGTACTATTTATTTTTTTCTTTTACACGCATTTTTGAGATAAAAAAGAAAATGAAATGCATTCCGAAATGCAATTTTCAATAAATACTTCCTTTTTTATCTCAACAACCTACTTTAAAAGCTGCAGTTTAATATATGATGCAATTTCAAACTCAAATACAAAACACTTTAAAGTGCATGCATGGTTTTTTTTCTTCTTCCTCGCCTAATATCCTCTGGGCTATGTACAATGCACCCACACTCAGCCTCTCAAAGTTGCGAAAGAGTTTACTGAGTGGTGATAGTTTTATTTTCTTCTTAAGGTCTTACTCTTACTCCCAGGAAGTTCTTTGCTACAAATTATTAGAATTTAGAAAGTGAAGAACGTTTAAGGAATGAATATCTCTTCTGCAGGAAATAAGATATTGTACTATGTTTTTTTTTCTTTTTTATGAAGCACCATTGGGATATTTTACATCTATATTATGTAGCTCAAGCACAAACGTTACTCGTAATTGACTTTCTTTTATGAAAAAATATATATAAAAATAAGTAAAAAGAAACTCTTGAATTTAGTTACATTTCTTAGTAACAAAAACTAACATAATAATAATAATTATTATTATTTATAAGATTAATATTTCTTTTGTGTTTTATTTGCGACTCAATAAGTATATGCAATATACTTTTGAGCTATACAATTTTCAATATTTTCTTAAGGGGAAAAAAAACCTTTGGACTCATAAGTAAACTAAGATACTACAAAAATGTGTAAAAAGTAACTGTTTTTTCGATTGCTATTTTATATGTTATAAATTTAAAAAAAAAACATTTTAGCTGTTAAACGTTTGGCCTTGCTAATTTTTTTGAATGCTTTTACTTCAATCTATAAAATCGCATTTATTTCTGTTTAAAATGAAGTATCCTAGAAATGCTTCTCTGCAGTTGCGTTTTTCAACGTTGCTATGTATATGTTCAATATCTTTATCCTCATTAAAAACAACTTTGACTGATAAATTTAAAACTAAATCAAAGCGTGTTTGGTTCCAAAAGGTACATTTTCAGGTACGTATTATACATGAACACACATTTTTATTACGCAAGTTACAAATTGAGTTAAAGTAATCGCATAATAAATGACTGTACTGCCATGAATATACTATATAATCACTATACAGATACATATTTGATAAATAGGGGATAAGTAAATTAAACAATTAGGTGGCCCGTGCAATTTTTGGCACATACTTGTATAATCGTTCAGAAATAAGGACAAATCTTTCAAAAGAGAAGAGGTCACACTTATTCTGGAATTTTTGAAATTTTTTCGTGAATACAATTTAGTTTACTTCGTAAAAGGTTTTAAAAAAAGGCACTTTCAGAGATTTAAGAAAAGTTTTAAACAAACATTCCATAATTTATGATGTAACAACTAATTCTTCAATTGTTATTCAGTAAAAAAAAATATTAAATGCAACATTATAGCAGTATTTAAGTAAAAATGAAATTATTGTTTCTGAGTTTCAAACAACTTAGCCTAATGAAATTAAGCATTAAATTGTTGCTGCCTGCTTCAGTGACTTAAGCCTTTGTAAGACATGCTTCAAAAGCGTCGTACGTTTTAGAATAAATAGCCCCATGAACACTCTGGTGATAAATACTCGCAAAATGTTACAAAGCCATTTCGAAGTTTAGCCATTTAAAATGCATTGTTCCTTTGAAACCGTCTATTAATAAAAGGAATTTACCAACTTTGCAACTATGTGCCTAGAAGAAACTGAACTTCAGGCAAAGAAGTGTTAAAAAATGTATTACAGAAAATGTAGAGGGGAAAAAATGTTTTCTAATATTTTGTTTAAAAATAAAGGGAAAAATTCAAATCATAAAAGCAGAAGATAAGTTATCTTTATTAATTTTTATGCAGTGAAAAAACTCCTCAAAATCTGAGTACTCGGTTATGTTTTAAATAAATGCTTTTGTTCTTGAAAAGTAAATTTGAATACTCTAATGTTTCAAAGCACAAATCATACAGATTGCTGCAGATTCGTGTTTCGGGGTTAAAATTAACCCCTTTTTAAATGCGAAAAAGTGCGAGCTTAAGGATAAATATATGCTTGAAAATTTGTATTGTTTTTCTGTTTTCTTGAAATTTATTATTTAACGTTTTTTTCCTAATGGAATTATCACATAATTTGCGGATCTTGATGTCATTTTGTATTGTTTGATTTTTTTAATGTCTACTTTTACTTTTTAAATTGTCTATTGTTCCACCGTGATGCTTTTCTCAGATATTTTCTCATCCTAAAGCTCACACTTTTACAAAGTAAATGTACTTTTTTGCAAAGTACATTTACTGCAAAGAAAAAAAAATAAGTGTGATAACTTATGATTTTAGTACCTTACATTAAATAACATTGAGGCCTACTACTGGAACAAAATTTTCTACTCCTAGATGGACTTTTAAACAATCACTGGGTGGACTTCTTTTTTAAAAAGTCAATTGAATAGCAAAACAATTAAAATGTAACAATGGGTAATGAAGAAAAATGTAATCAAGTTAATCTTATCACAAATTTTGTTAAATAAGCTAAACTAGTGTTTTTATAGAAAGTAGAAAGTAATTCCCAATTAAGTGCATCACTCTTACAAAAATGGCTTATTGCTTTATTTCCAAGGGACACACTTTTTACCTTCAATGTTCATTGTACAGTAGGGTGGATCGATGAAATCGAAATTTGGAATCTTAATTTGGAATACTTGTCAATAACTGTACATATATGTGTGAGTAAAATACACATGTAAAATGTTATAAAGTTTAAACAGCTTTTGAAGATCCTATCAAGGTTAGAATTTCTAAAACAAAAAAAGGAAAAAGTTCGATTTTCCAAATTCTGTATGAAAATTCTAAGGTTCAAAATATCTGTTGTAATTCCAATCAAAAGCTTGCTTTCAACACTCTTTCCATTTATCTTTAAAGTTATTTACATTCTTTGCAGTTTTGAGCTCACACATAAGCCATACATTTTTTTGAAATGATCCAAAAATTGACTTACTTTTTTTTTTTTTTTGCTTTTTCTGCACCTTGAAACAACTTTTCTTTTACGTTCCGTTTATTTTTGCAAACAAATGAGCAAAACGCAACTGTTAGTAGTAAATGCAATTATATTTTGTTTCATTAACAGCACAGAACACACCACAAGGAGGATGATGCATTTCGAGTTCCATACTGTTATTCCCATATACCCAGCCACGTTATTTACATAATTACAACATATTTATATGTGATAAAATTAATATATTTGATTTTAAACAATTTTCTCCTTTTTAATCAATCTTTGAAATACGAATTATAACTCGGTTTTAGCATTGATGATTGTGAGTAATTTTTCTTTTATTCAAATTCATATCTTGTGTCTTCAATAGACGTCTACCGTCACACTGACCTGTTGTATAACCCTTTTATCAGCCGGAGTATAAAATATGTATATTAATTAAATTACTGGTAAAGTTTAACCTGTGTTTTTAAAAAGTCAAGTTCAAAATTAACTTCGCAAGAATTCGATCAGAAAATATCGAAGAATTAAAAGTGACTTAGGAAAGAAGTAACAGTATTTGCTGGATATTGTCAATGGAATACATAAAAGAAAATAAGACCCTAATCTCGCTGTCAAAAATCTAACACGTTTAAGTAAATATCGTTCATTAATTCGTGCGAATGAAAAGATGGAGCTGCGTTATTTTTCATGCTGAATTACTAATGAGATGAAGATACCCGTACGTGATAGCTTAAAAAAATTAAGCTTCAATATGAGTCAAGAATTAAAAAAAAAAAAACAAAGAAAAAGAAAGAAAGAAAACTTCCGTGAAATATGAACTTCTAGGCATCAGAAGCAAAAGACTAATTTCGTCGTCAAACATTTAATTACCGTTATACACATGTTACAGGTGACGTTAAGAAACATCCTTCCTCCCTAAAAAAACGTAGTTAATTGGCTAGCATGTATGAATAAGAATAAACATTCAATAAACTAACAGTTACGGAATTGTGCGGAACTTAGAGTTCATAAATAAAGTTTTTAAGTATTGCTTAAAAGGAGACAACTAGTTCCGTTGCGGAGCCATTGTCAACTCACCCGGTACAGTGGCTCCCGAACGTCCCAGTTTGCTTCTAACTCGCAGAAAACGGACCTGCAATTTTGAGAGTTCTCGAAGAAATGTGAGAGTCATTATGTACTCCACTCTGATTCGTCCAATATTAAAGGGGGCCGAAGTAATCGGACCTTCGACTCCACGTTCAGGAAGTACGTTGTACCCATAGTGGTGCGATGTACACCCCTTCATCAACGTGCGATTTCGACTGCTTCATCATCATTTAGGTGGGTCGGACTCTTAGGAATGAAAGCGCAACAGCAGTATACATAAAGTCATGTTTGTGAAAATTGCAACACCATGAAGGAATCGCCATGATTGAATGAAATTTAATACAAAGCAAAGTGATAGTGGTACAAAAAAATGACTTAGAAAGCCAACAAACAATAAAAAAATATTGAAATTAGTATTTTGTGTAGCCACCACGCGCTGCAATAAGTGCTGCTATGCAACGTGGCATGGATCCAAGCAAAATTTTAATGTATGCCTGATCAAGAGCATGAAGCACACAATGAAACACCTGTAGCTGTTGACCACTGTGCTGCCGGGTGTCTAGAAGAAGCTGTACGGTCCGTCAGCACCATGCAGATCAGGTGTCGCGCGCTGACGTCACATTTCGGGGTCCACTCCCGGATTCCCGAGTTGTCCGACTCTCGTCCGTCCACCGCTTCCAAACACGCACCACTGTGCTGCTGTTACGCTGCACACGAGCGGCTACTTTACGATAAGACAAACCAGCTTCACAAAGGCCGATGATCTTCCCCGTTCAAACTTCGTAAGCTATCGAAACCTCACTTTTTTTCGTCGAAGAGGTATAAGCAACGTCTCCGCTAACGTTTATCACAAGCAGATAACCACCTATAATCATACACGCCTTGCTGCAGCCGTATTTTATTCGGATTAATCTGGAGTTCAAAGGGCGCTGCTCAGCGTACGCATGCGCTACGAGTCTAAAATTCGAATCATTTGCATATCATACCCTACTTTGCATTTGCTGAGAATTTCAGCCCACTCGCGCAAGTCCTTCATGGTGTTGCAATTTTCACAAACATGAGTTTATCTATCTTTTTTTTTTTGATAATTAGACTTTGGATTAACATACAGATCAGCCGGCCTTACGTTGTTAAGTTTTAAAATTCGGTATCGATCCATGGCGTAGTCACTTTAAAAAAGGGGATAGTTGCTCCGTTGATGCTTTGTATTTTGCTTTTTCTGGCTCCAGCACTTAAAGCAAGGTTCTGTCGCCTGCTTTTGGGATGACAGAGTCAATACTACCAAAATTCACAATGCATTTTTTAACCAGGGCTATGACAAGCGGGTCAGACCGAAATACGGTTATAGTGAGTGTCACAATGTTTAGCCTCAGCAACAGTAGCTTGTTTAAGGTGCTAACGGATTTTACTCTAGGTTTCTGCTTTCGTTCAGCTTTGACTAATGACTTTCTTTAACACGCGGACGGGATTCAAGCTCTTGAGACATCAGGTTTCGACTGTTTTTGGTTGCTTCTGCTTGACGCTGTTGTATTTAATTATTTCATGTCCTACTTATACTTTTATGATTAGCTAAATTAGTAGAATATAATGCTGGAATATTGATTGATAAAGCCGATGGCGCATCATAGAATGTGGAAAATTTAGCGAGGGTGCCTAGTCACCAAGAGCAATTGTGCCCCTCTCCATCTGCAATTTAGCCGATGGTAACCCCCCCCCCCGTTGGCATCATTGCTTACTATTATTGAAACAAGTTACTGGAATATCTGCCTGAGTATGAAATGAGTATGCAATGAGTGACTCATCGATGGATGTTCTCTATTGCAGATCTTAGAAAGCAGAAACTTAAGCAAGGGATGGCCCATCCCTCTAAAAGTGGTGGCATCCCCCCCCCAATACTTTTGCTAACCCCTCTCCCCACCCGGAATAAAAGCGCAGTAATGAGAGTAAGACCTTTTTAAAATACCTTTTCTAAAATTTTAGTGATATAGTCTGCACCATGCCACCCCCTCCCCAGCCCTCCTGCATTAGCTATTATTTTTAGAATAAATTACTGGAACATTTAACTAACAAAAGAGTCAACGGCAGTCCTCTATTTCTGATTTTCATTTTGGCCGAGTATTCTCTATTGCTGATTAGGGGTGCTAATCTGCCAAAGAGTGCAGCGATGCACAAGCCCCTAGAAAATTTTATGGAAAACCCCCAGATACATGATCCACCAATAATGCAACAAAATCATTTTAAATATCCTTCCTAAAAATCCCAATGGTGTAGTATATACCTCCTAATTCTCCATAGTTATGGGCACCACTACTTTCGCTGTAATTATTAGAATATTTTTTGAGATGGCCAATGGCTGAGTTCACTACCGCAGATTTTAAAATGTAGAGATTTTAGTTTGGTGAGTACCCCCCCCCCTTCCCCAAATACCAGAAAAACTCTAAGAACAACTCAAAAATCCTTTCTACCATAAACCATTCTTCTCGTATAAACCAACCAAATAAGACAAATACTAATAAAGTTTCGAAAGAGGTTTCCTACTATTAATAAATAATTTATTATGATTATTATTATTTTAAATATATTGATTCTTTGCATAATTTTGTAAAATGTTCGGGGTTCCTTAGGAAGATTGGGCCCCAGTCCTAATCGGCATGTGAGGTAAAAAGGTCCCTGCTAATTACATCCTTTTAACTTTTAATAAAGACTAAAAGCATTTATTTGCACGAAGCTTTCATTTTCGCAAATTTGGCGAGCATGTCGTAATGGCGAAAACATAACCTCGGGAAGTACTTTAGTCATTATTATTTATCTATTTATTCATTTCGTTTCTTTTATTTATTTATTTTAAATTATTTTATTTTTAATTATTTCTGTTCCGATAAAATTTGAGAAATCACCTTCATTTTCATTTTTGCGAAAATTGCGGCTCACGAAAAGAAATACTTTTGCAGTATTAAATCGTGAGCTGTTACTCTAAAAAAAAAACACGTACGCGCAGATTGTAAACAATGCGCAAAGGATGTAGGGTAAAAATCCACTTTCTGTGGTATAAACACTTTGTACTTGTGAATGGGGAATTTTCCAACCGTTTTTTTTTTCGAGAGCGGAGCGGGGAAATGCGAGGTGAAAAAGTCTCATGTGAACGGGGCTAATGGTCAAGTCTGAAGTCTGATGACAGCCGGAGTGTCGTCAAAACATGGCTGAACCACCTCTTACCTACAAACCTGTTGATAATAAAATCTTTGACAAAAAATGCAAAAAACGTATTCAGCGTTATTCCCAGCGATATTATTAAGTACTCTCGATTTCTATTTCTAGCTTTCTTTATTTGATTTAACCTCCTGTACTGGGTCATCTACTTGCACATCAGTGATACTATAAACGAATTTATCCTTGAGCTCGCGTTAAGTGAACTGGAGACCATCTATTGCTAAAAAATATCATGAGAAGCTCCTTGTAGCTCTTTTGGATAATGTCCTTGCGAGAAAAGTTACACAACCTATAATTCATTTATCTGATAATGTTCTAAATCTCGTGAATTCGTTTATTTAAAAAAATTATCTACATGTGGATTTTTAAAACTGTTCTTGGCCATTGAAACAGACGACAATCCAAAGATAAAGGAGTTTTATTATAGAAGGTAAAAGATTATACACCCGGAAACACTTTTATTACTATAAGAAAATTTCTTCCGCTGATATTGAGTTTCAAAGTTTTGAACTATAAAAGCTAATTGACAGGTCAATGCGGGTTCACTTTATACCTCTTTAATACTGTTGTATCAATCACTCTCATACCGTAAAGCTTCAAGCTCTTAATGTTGGTATAAAAAGTTATTTTTTAATTTTTTAAAAGGGTTTTCACAGTGATATAAAGGTCTCTTTTTTCTTTCTGCATTACATTGACAATATTCATCAAATACTTTTACTTGTTTTTAAAGTCAGTTTTAAAGCTTCTATATCATGTGGTCAAGCTCTTACAACGTTACAAATTTGACTTTTCAAAAGCAACTTAAACTTTACGAGTAATTCAATAGATATACCTCTTTTAAACTTCGACTGATGAAAGGATTATAAAACTGGTTAGTGACACCGTAGATTGCTATTGAAGGAAGAGACAAGATGCAAATTCTGATGTAAATGAGCAACGCAAAACCTAAGTCTTAAGTTCAGCTTCAAATTTTGTTTTTAAACAAGAAACTTGTTTAAAATCAATTAATAATTTTTCTGTATACACTGCTAGACATTAAAAATGCAACACCAAGAAGGAGTGGTCAGAAATTCATGCAAATTTTACCGTAGACGCACGTCACTGAGTTATGCAAATGATATGAAATGCGCAGCTCTCCGACGCACGTGAAGTAAGATATAAGAGAATGAAGTTGAAAAGTGGGATATGTTCATGCTGGTTTTTCTGCCAGACTAATTATCGGAGAAATTTGGTTTTTGTCTCGAAGGATACGTGTGATAGGAGGAAATGCCCCGCCGTCCTCAACGAAGACACTTCCAGCATATAGACGACTTTACAAGGGGTATGGTGATCAGACTGAGAAGGGGAGGTTGGTCCATACGTCAAATTGCAGCTGATACCCACATGGATGCAAGCACTGTGCATCGGCTGTGTCGGAGATGGTTGGAAAGAGGAAATGTAGCCACATTGAGGGGTGCAGGTGCAGCCAGAGTGACGTCAGACCGCTTGGATCGACGGATTCACCGACAAGCTGTGGCGGACCCGCAAGTCACTTGTACGTCGATTCTGCAGCACGTGCAAGGTACCCTGGATGTTCCTGTGTCGACCAGAACCATTTCCCGTCGACTGGTTGCACGTGGCCTGCAATCACGGCGCCCGCTAAGAAGACTGCCATTGACCTCACAGCACAGACTCCAACGTTTGGAATGGTGCCGGACCAGAGCGACGTGGATGGCAGAATGGCAAACCGTAGTGTTCTCAGATGAATCCCGCTTCTGTTTGTCCAGCGATAGTCATCGCATACGTGTGTGGCGTCGACGTGGAGAAAGATCGAATCCGGCAGTAACTGTGGAACGCCCCACAGCGCGACAACGTGGCATAATGGTTTGGGGCGCTATTGCATACAATTCCGTATCACCTCTAGTTCGTATTCGGGGCACTATGACGGCCCAACGATATGTAGATAATGTACTGCGGCCGGTGGCAATCCCCTACATTCAGGGTCTGCCAAATGCAATTTTTCAACAGGATAACGCCCGGCCTCACAGTGCTCGAATCAGCCAACATGCTCTACGAGGTGTACAGATGCTTTCCTGGCCACCATACTCTCCTGACTTGTCACCAATCGAACATGTGTGGGACGTGATTGGACGCCGTTTGCAGAACCTGCCACTGCCTCGTTCAGAGGACGAACTGTGGCAAATGGTTGAAAGGGAATGGAGTGCCATCCCTCAGGACACCATCCGCAGGCTTATTGACTCCATGCCTAGACGTGTTTCTTCGTGCATCGCTGTCCGCGGTGGTCCTACTTCTTACTGAGCCGACGCCGTCCTCGCTCTAAATTTTGCTTATTTATTTCGAAATAAATATCACTTATTGTTCCGTGCTGTCTCTGTCTTCTTACCAAATTTCATCAATTTCTGATCACTCCTTCTTGGTGTTGCACTTTCAATGTCGAGCAGTGTATACTCGTATACGTATTGTAAATATGTAAATAACGTTGCTGGGTGGATGGGAGAGGCAAAGTGGAACCCGAAATACACGCAAGATCCTTGTGGTGCGTTCAGGGCTGTTTGTGTAACAAAATATTACATTTAATTCACAATTAAACGCTGCATTTTACCTGCGAAAAAATAAAACTGGACGGTAGAAAAATAATTATTTCAATGTACAAAGAAAGCTGAAAAAATTCCGATTTTGGTTCATTTCGCGATATTTTACGGCTTATGTGCAAACTCAAAACTGTAAATAAAGTAAAAACTGAAAATAAACTAAAAAGGTTAGAAGAAAGCATTTAAACAGGACCGTCATTTCGAATTTTTCTAGAGGGGGGGGGGGGTTGGCAAAGGGTATATGCACTATGTAAATTTGCCAAAACATGGCTAAGACCAAACCTACTTTCATGTAAATACATTGATTTCCCAAAGTCGGAGGGGGGATGATCCCCCCGTGAACCCCGGAATGATGGCCCTGCATTTAAACGGTAATCAAGCACAATTTTTAATATTAGTATTTTCATAAAAAATATGGAAAATTGACCGTTTTTCCTATTTTTGGAGATATTTAAGCCTTGGTAGAAACCTCAAAGAGTAGCTCAAACTTGATAATACACTAGGTGGCCAAAAGTATCCGGACACTTTCGAAAATTCACATTTTTACATATAGCTCGAAAAATAAGTGATCAATTGTTCTTTAACTTTAGTCATACAAAATATAGGCCTTCCCGAACATTTCCAAGTTGAAATTAAATTACCCTTGCATTTGGGGGACGACAAGAAGGGGGGTTGAAAGTAAAACCGCTTTTTGACCATAACTCTTCAAAAATAGCTCGGAATAAGCTATAAATTTCAGTAATTAATTAGCATACTATGTATAATTACTGTACAAATTTTTATGAACGTACCACTCTTACTTCCGAAGATATGAAACATTTTTTAAAAAATGGCAATTTTATTTGAAGGGTTTTTGCTCATAACACGCAGAGTTTTTGATCAAACCTTATCAAAACTTCAGGAAAAATGACAAAATACAAGAGAAAGAACATACTAAAACGGTAAATAAAAATATTAAAAATCCGATGAGATATGAACGTTAAAAGGAAATAATTTTTCACGGCGCATGCGCGAACGACAGAAATTTATAACTACAAAAATATTGTAGCCTGGTTTATACTGCATCTTATAAAAAAAGTTTCAGTTGAATATCGTAAAAATTGAAAAAGATATCAGCGATCTAGTGAGCTGTAATTCATTCATTCGCAGACAATACATAAATGGCAAGGGGTTCTCCACAAATAGTGTGGTGACAATTGAGCATTTTCTTCAATGTTAAATTGTATACAGTTTGAAAATTTATATTCGGCATAGAAGTCACATTTCGCCTATTCGGCCAAAAAGACCTTATACGTAGGTGGCCAAAAGTATCCGGACACCCCCTGAAACGTTGGTTTTGAACGATGACGCAATAACCTTTAATTTAAAAATAGCTCTTTGTGGACAGACCCTCACTTTTTATGTATTGTCTGCGAATGAATGAAATACAGCTCACTAGATCGCTGATATCTTTTTCAATTTTCATGATATTCAACTGAAACTTTTTTTATAAGATGAAGTATAAATCAGAGTACAATATTTTTGTAGTTATAAATTTCTGTCGTTCGCGCATGCGCCGTGAAAAAATATTTCCTTTTAACGTTCATATCTCATCGGATTTTTAATATTTTTATTTACCGTTTTAGTATGTTCTTTCTCTTGTATTTTGTCATTTTTCCTGAAGTTTTGATAAGGTTTGATCAAAAACTCTGCGTGTTATGAGCAAAAACCCTTCAAATAAAATTGCCATTTTTAAAAAAATGTTTCATATCTTCGGAAGTAAGAGTGGTACGTTCATAAAAATTTGTACAGTAATTATACATAGTATGCTAATTAATTACTGAAATTTATAGCTTATTCCGAGCTATTTTCGAAGAGTTATGGTCAAAAAGCGGTTTTACTTTCAACCCCCCTTCTTGTCGTCCCCCAAATGCAAGGGTAATTTAATTTCAACTTGGAAATGTTTGGTGAAGCCTATATTTTGTATGACTAAAGTTAAAGAACAATTGATCACTTATTTTTCGAGCTATATGTAACAATGTGAATTTTTGAAAGTGTCCGGATACTTTTGGCCACCTAGTGTATTTTACATATGTATTTTATTTACACATGCACAGCTTTTAGTGGGTATCGGGGAAACAATAAAAGTCACACTGAGACAAGTCGAGACTGTAAGGTGGATTTGAGACCACAGGGGTGCAGATACGAGCCTGGAAGTTCGTAAAAAATGAAAGACGAGGTTTTGCTAATCCTCTGTCACTATTCCTTGAACCGCTGCTATGCACATACATGTACTTAAGGAGCCAACAGTTTGTTGGATGTTCATTCGACGGCCGGAACTTTGCGCACTTGACCAGGTTTTTGTAGGTTTTTACCGTTATTTGACGTCCAGCCTCCCTTCTATGTGTGGCAACGAAATGTGTATAAGAAGATGTGTGCAAATTTTCGATGATGCTTTTTAGTTGTGGTGGTTGTAGCAGTGCTGCATGGGGATTTTTTTTTCAGAATTTAAAATTGGGTTCTCGGACTTAAAATCCACAAGAACCGCTTTAACTTATGGTCCATAAAAGGGTTAAAATGTGTGTTTGCTATTTATTCATTCATCAGCCTGAACAAGAACAGACGCCGCATGGGAAATATAACTTATTTGCTCCTGCATTTTACTTATATACATGTTTATTTATTCGTATTGAATGTCTGTGGAGTAAAAATATGGAAATGTCTTCTAAAAAATAGCTGTGTTTGAACGTTTTTAAAAGTAAAACAACCTTCCAGTCCAGGGCAAAAGACGTAGCACTTAATACGTTGAATTATTGTTGAATAATGTGTTAAATTACAAGATATAATAACATATTATTTTAGCATCGCAAGTAAAACTCTATTTTTAATGTATCTTGTACTAAACACAGTTATGAAAAAATGTAAGATATGATTTGCAAACCAATCAAAATAAAGTACAAAAAATACCAAATGAGAAAAAACACATTAAGTAGAAAGTTATGTATATGTTCATTTCAAAAATAGTTTTGACCTGCTCACTATATACTAAAGAATATAATAAAGAAGTATATACTTAAAGCATGCATTTAAATTTACAACAATTGTGGTAGATATCTAGAAAAATCAAACAAATTGAAGCAACAATGCACATTCTTACTAATAGAGATTTTCAGAATAAATAAATAAATTGAGAGAAAACCCACAACCCCTTAAATTATTTGGGTAATTAAGTGAAGTGTTGAACTTAATCCGGAAGAGCTAGAAAAAACCTTTTCCGATACTTAAAACAGAAGTTTGTATTTGGTGAGCACTTAAGGGCTTACGACTGCAAAGGAATTTTCTTAAGTGATAAATTTTTCGTGAAAGCACCCGAAAAGCCAGTAAAAAGAAAAACGTTTAAATTCAATGATTAATATTGGTATTAGTGCTTACAGATGAAACAGTTGGTTCTACACATCGTGTCATTAATATAAATTAGCTTTCATACGAATAAGTTAATTGTGTAATTCGATTTATTTACTGTTGGAGCATTGTTTTTGTAGTGATACTTTAAGATCATCTGAGTAACTTAGATCCTTAAGTTATGTTGAAACACGAAATTTAATTTTGTTTCGGAAAATATAGTTGCGTCTTAGAACAATCATAGAAATAAATCCCATTATGAATACTGGAACCTAGCTGAAACATTTGAAATAATTATTGTCGAGTTCTGAGTTGAGCACTATACAACTCATAGAAATCTTGTACTAACAAACTGCACTACAATTGTTAAAATTTTAAAAGCTGTAATCTTTTACAACCTTAATGTAGGATAACACGACTTAAATATTTTTTCTTTCAATATTCATTACACCTTTTTAAAACCTAAACTTAATCTTTAGTATGACATGAATAACACATTTCAACAATTAAATTGTTTTTTTTTTTTTTCAGTAAAAAGTAACTTTTTTCTGCAAAAACATAGTTTCTTCAATACTTCAAGTGAACACTTTTCACTAGACACTTTTCTACATTTTTAAAAACATTTGTGATTATCTCTACGTTAGATACGGCAGACGTATATAACTCAAAATTAGGTGGAAAAAGATAAAAATACGGTTTACAGTCAAATGTTTGAAATGGCTTCTTAAAAAAAACATTATTTTCGAATCCTAACTATAGTACATATTTTTTTAAAACCTACATGTGGTGCGGTACACAAGCTTCTAGAATTTTTTATCACAGCAATATAACTAATAACCATTTTTCCTTAGCTTCGAATGTATGACGAAAATATTTTTTTTTCTTTTCTAGAGCTGTTTGGTGAATGAAAACTTCTAAAACGCAAATTTGAGAATCGAAAAAATAAAAAAATAATTGAAAGCAGTGAATTTAATTGAAAGCAGTGAATTTACGTTCATTGAATTGACTTTAGTTTTCTAAATAATTTATCTTGTTTTCGGATTTAAAAGAAAAACATTGGGACTATCTTAAAGCTTTAAAAGCTCAAAACAGATTTTTTTTTTTTAATTAGGGTGTTCACCTATCTTAATAAAACATTCAGTTTCTAATTCAAAATTAGTCTTTATGTGAGAACTGCTTATAAGGTCTAGTCCCTGTGTCTAATAACTTGCTACAAAATTGCTAGAGAAGTGAATAAAAAAATATATACTGTTTTCATTTCAAAATTTGTACAAACGTTCACGAAAAAGTATGTTCCTTCTGTTGCTGAAAATAAATGATCCCACTTCATCCCTAGCACAAATTCAGGGAATAGATTGCCCCGCATATATACGTAACAAATGGCTCTTATAGCAAAGTTTAAATAAATGACGCAAGTCGTGTAAGGCAACTAGTATGAGAAAATGGTAATAAAGTATGTGTTTGGATCTGCAAAAACCGGTTATTAATGTAACTTCAAATGGAAATTCAAGTATGGTGTAGATAATATTAGAAATTATACATTATTTAACTATGATATAAAATATCAAGTTAAAGTACAATGTCATCTTAACGGTGCAAGCGATAAAGTCGCGAGCATGTTCGCCAATAATGATGCAGCCTACATCTAACGTATTATAGCTGCGTGTAACTTTTTGTCGCCACATTTTCAAAGAGTCAGCTTGGCGAGATTTGGGCCGGTATAATGGAAAAGTACCCAAATGAAATATAATTTGAAAGTTATTTCTGTGAATGTAATATAAAAATTACATATTGCTTTTTTATACTTAAAGAATATGTACAATCTATTTTTTAATCGATTAAGTGACTTCAACATACAACATACTCTAACATACAAATCAAGAACATACTATTTCCTATTTTTTTTCTCCTTATTTAAAATGGAGTCTCATTCATAGCCACTACTGACCCATTGGACCTCAAAAAGATGGGTCTAAATGCAACAACAGTATTGCTTTTAACAGTTAAATTTAGTTACTGAAAGTTTTAGAATTAATTACATGGTAGAGAAAGAACTGATAGTTTGTAAGTAAGTTGTTTTAACGGGATTAACTTTTCTAAAATTAGGTTTTAACTTGAAAATCAATTTCAATCGCAAACATTTGACACAACAAGTGTATTGAACAAAAAATACGTCCTTGAGTTTCAAAGAAAAAATACTTCTACTAGTTTTTATACTAACAAGTTTTCCCCCTCAAATTTGCACACTTTTAAATCAACAGCGAAAAATACGGCCTTAAAACATAGTTTTTTCAGTGTTTTTCACTCAGAGCAAAATATTCTATGAAAAAGAATGCAAATTCAATTGTTAGTTTCTTTCATGCGGTTCCCTAGGGCTATATTTAAATGGAAAATAGTCTGAGCAGTTCCTTTTGTGTTCATGTAGCTCTAGTACTTCAATGGAAAGTAAAATTTGTGCGAGTAGATGTTTTCTGTATTTGCCTAATTAAATTACAAAAAACATTGCTACTTTGTACGTAATCTGCATGCGTTTTTTAATGGGTGCTGCAATTTGAAGAAAAAAAGTTTTATTAGTGATGTTTTAGACTCCTAATTGGATTTACTCTACTTAAAACCTTTTGTTTTCACAGAATGTTCGAAAAACAAAAGTGCATTACTACTTTGTTTTATTGAACGTACCAGTTATAGTTACATAGAAAAACAGTATGAAAAATCATTGTGGCAAAAACTATACATAAGAGCTTTTTTCTAAGCATGTGTTTGATATTCGAAAAAATTAAAAAAAAGAATGAAAAAAAAAAAAAATCAGTAATAAAATTTCAACGTGATGGGTTTCGAAATTTTTTTTTAAATTAAATTTTTGTTAACATTGGTCCACTGTTTGTTTAACTTTTATTTATGATATTCCACGCTTAAACAGTGCACTGCAAAACGCGTTTTATGATTTAAGGTGTCACAGTACCTCAAAAATGATCAAAAGACCAAAAAAAAAATTTATTGCTTATTTCAAAACTAAAGATCATTTAAAACACTCGAAAAAAATTGCATTGCTCTATCTAAGTTATTTAAAAAGTTATCAGTGACTTTAACGCATGCATGCTATATGTTCTAAAGGAAAACCAAAGCTTCAAAGTGCTTTTTCTCTATGATCAGTTTTTAATGTTTCTGTGTTACTGAAAATGCTAAGGATTTTTTTCTATTAAAGATACAACTTTAAAGCAATATTTTTTGCAGTCAGGATAATATATTTAACAAAACTGTGCATTGAATAATAAATTTAATATTTCATAAATTACTAAAATTTTTATAGCTTGTTAAACCTCGAAAAACAAAATTTTCTAAGATTTTTTTACATAAAAGGTCACAAAATCTTTTCAAATAAATATTTAAAAAAAAAATGAATGCACAGATTTTTAGAGGTAATTCTTGTAATCATCTAGCAGAAAGAAATTTTAAAATTAGTGCAAAAACAAAAAAGCTTTATGGTTTTTAAAAAATTTAAATTTTCTTAAATTTTTCAAATTTTCCAAAAAAATGAGCAACATTTTAAATGTTTGAAAATAAATTATTCATTGTTAAATAAGTGCGGAAACCGAAAGATTTTCAAATAAATCCATTTTACTCACGATAGTTTAGTTAAGAAAAATTGTTAGAAGAAAGCTGTAAACCCTTAATCAATTTATTAATATAAAAGATAATAATATGTTTTTTCCGTTTTTTTTTTTAATTTTTTTTATAATTTTCCTTAACATTTTAAAGATATCTATCACGCAGAAAAGATATACTATTCCAGAATGTGGCTCTAAGTGAATTCCAAGAAATGCTATTGACAAAGAATGTACATGTTAAAGTTTTCAAGAACATAATGGAGAGACAGACACCCTACAAGACATGAATAAATGAAATTTCCGTTAGAAATGGAGTGTATATAGGAACAAGCGGGGTCAATCGGAACAAAACTTTCCCGACCCGTACAAAGAAATTCCTTCATTAACACATACTAATGGGGGTTGATATAAATTCTTTTATCGCACATTTTATTTTTTATTTAGAAAGGAGTTAGATACTATTAGGAAAAGAAGGAAAAAAAATGCTTTTGTGCAATTCTGAGCAATACGCTGACTGGCGTTCTAAAGGGAGGGACTGGTGCACGTTGGAAAGAGCTGGAAAGAACAATCACATTTTCCATAGACTGCAAAACTTCATTATGCATTAGAAACAAGCCTTCTTATATTCTAAGAAATCATTAGAGAGGTTTCTGGTATGATTTCAATTATAACTATTAGTGTGTTAGGGGCGCGAAAAGAAAACACTTTTTTTATTTCGTAATTTGTAAATTAGTCGCGGAAAGTTGCGAATTATGAGACAAAAAGAATGGAAAAAAAAACATTAATCGAAATTCGGTTTGATACTCTGCCCTGCAATTTGCGCATATAGGTGTTTGGCAGCAAGGGCCTAAAAGTTTATACCACAATCCTAGAAAGAAAGCTTTTATTGGTGATGGCTATTTTTTTGCGCGGAATTGTCTGGCGACTTGGATTTATTTTTTTTACAGGAATTTTATGGATTGGATGTTTTTCGTAAACTGGGTAAGGGAGTGCGTGGTAAATAGTAGCAAATGGTGTAAATTAACAAAAAGATAGAGAAAAAAAAATAATTTTTATCGACAATGTCCAGTTAATGTATCTTTAACTCATATGTCGGTACATATTAGGCCTAACATTTGATCAAAAAAGTTATGAGAAATACGCTCGAGATAAGGGAGATTCATTTTTTTGAGGTCGATTTTATTTTTTTGAAAAAAAACTTGGTTGAATTGAGGGATGATTTTCAAAAATTTTTGTGTTTCTAATGAGGTGACGAGAAAAGTTTATAATTTTATAGAAGACAAAAAGAGGTGATATAAGAAAAAGAAGTAACAATAAATCATTAGTACGAAATTCGATTTGTTGATATCGGAGGTTAGCGCGAATGCGATAAAGTCGCTGAGGTGATTAAGTTCCTATAAGGTAAGAGCCCCTAACATGATTACACGTTTGACATAATATCATTGAATAAAAGCAATCATTTTTGTCAGTGAGTTATTTTTGGTTTATAATTATCTTTCTTGGAATTATTAGATGTGTTTACGGTAAGTTAATGCGAATGAGTTGTTAACTGTTTGCGGATGGAATTATTCCAGTTAAAAGGATATTAAGTGTTTTTAAAATTGGTTTTTGTGGGTGCAGTTAATGGATCGTTGCCGAACCTATAGAGTGCCCCATGTAACCAAAGGATCTAAGGTAAGGTCTGTATCGTAGCACGAATAGCTCACATAGAAAAATATAAATAACAAAAAGTTTTTTATCATTTTTGAACGCTCTTAGTTATTAGGTCATAGAGGTTTTTTAAGATGAAGTAATGTCGAAAACGTCATAATAACGAAGATACCTGTTATTTTTTATAAACATCAATCGTCTGGGCATTCAATTCTGTTTCCGACGTAGTGCACCGTAAACGTCTTATCGGTGAGAGATTTTGTGAGTATGTTGGGAAAGAGCTCTTGTGGCAAACAGTTCTTCTCTTTCAAGCTCAACTGCTCATCTCGCCTGTTTGGCCTTGTTCCTTAGACACGGGAAGGTGTGAGAGGATGTACAGTTTGGCTGGTGTGCCTTAAGCCAAGTATTTGTTGTTTCTCTATGTCATGTACGATTTCTGATTGATAGTAATTCGGGTCAAAGGTGGTATACTATGTATTTAAGTGTTGCAAACTTCTATGGCTGTTATCCATTTGAGAAAAATCTTGATAGGCCTTCTGATAATTATAGTAGTTTTATGACTGCTCTGTGGTGAAACTGCGGATTGAAGATAAACGAAATAAATGTTTATGTAATTTGAGACACCAAGGATAGACTCCAAATCCCTAAAAAAAAATACTTAGTCTAGATAAGGAGATTATTATACGAAGTTACAGAAGTATTTTGGTGTAGTATTCTGGGCATCGTAATTGGTGAGCCACTTTAGTTTGGAATACTCATCAAAAAGAACTAGGACCTCTAAGCGTACACAATAGATTCTCGTCCAGGATCTGAGCAGAGGGAACAGATCAATTAGTGCAGAAGTGTATCAATTAAGGTGAAGGTTCAAATGTTGGAACACTTTGCAAGATTTAATAAGATTGGTGGTCTTCGACCAGTGTATATTGTTTATGATTGGGGCAAAATCCAGTTTCTTTTATCGGTAGTGGCCAAAATGTTGGGGCCAAAGGAGAGTCCCAACAAGTATTTGATCGTTGGTTATTGGTAAGGAGTGTATAATACATATATGTTGATAGGTGATCCATTTAACACTTAATT
The DNA here is from genome assembly GCA_038373865.1 of Uloborus plumipes. Taxonomy (NCBI): domain Eukaryota; kingdom Metazoa; phylum Arthropoda; class Arachnida; order Araneae; family Uloboridae; genus Uloborus; species Uloborus plumipes. The sequence continues at coordinate 235,674 of JAXGGA010000118.1, forward strand.
GCATAAATGTACCACAGTATTAGTTTATCTTATGGAACACCTAAGTGCTCCCAACAACAGTAGTAAGAAAGACTAATCAGTCATTTGGTAACATAAGAAAGGGTACTAACCAAAGATTTTAAAAAACTCATAAAAACGAGTCTGAAGGAGTTGAACTTATAATATAATAAGTACATGCAGACTGATTGATAGCATCTTACAATAGAAACCAGCATGAACTGAACGACAACAAGGGTGCATATGGCAGAAACTGCTTGACATGGGACCAAATGGACACGTACGGTTGCATGGAGTTGAATGAGAGAGCCGAATTCTCGATAGCGGCAGAGCAGACGTTTGTCTCTTAGGGATTGAGGCCTGCCGCGATCGGCTCTGTCGTCATGAGACAGGTTGTCTACAAAGGCTTGGTCGGAAACGGATAAACATGCGACTTTAAGTAGACGGCTGGATGGTAAAGTTTGTTATTGTTATCAGGTATTCGGTCATTGTCACGTTAGGATTGCTGTCTCAAAGAGAAAATGAAATACATTAGACGTGTTGTTTTGCACTGAAAAAAAGTAAGTTATCCGGATAGAGCGTCAAATAACTGGCTGTGAAAAAGCGTAGCTGTAAAAAGTGAGTAACTTTTTATTTTAAATTTAAACAACATGGGATATATGTTTAGCCATTATAGGGTTGGACTAATCTACATTTTTACGCGACTCGCAAAAGTTGCTGTTACTCGACCCTGTGTTGGGCCCTTAACATTGCCTCAGCTCCATTTTCCTTCTTAATTTTTATAATATCGTAACCTAAACAATCAACATCCACCATGTTTATTAGCAAACGTGATTTCGGCTTTATTTTCGTACAACCGATACACTAAACTATATTGCCTTAACGTTTCATGACAACATACAATCACTGAGAAATTAAACGACAACAAAGTATCGGTAAAAAATTATGTTTTTTCATATTTTATCAAAGGTTAGGCCCTAGGCACGACCGGAAGATATCAATCGATTTCGATACTTTTTTTTTTCCTCTTTTCTATTCCTCTTTTTGTTTTCATAAATATCAACTTTCCCGCACGAAACAATTTTGAAAACATCTCATTCAAAACTTTTTCTAAAAAAATCGCAAAAATGATGTTTTTTCATATTTTGTCAAATTTTAGGCCTTATGCGTGATCCGAAGATATAAATGGATTTCGATAATTTTTTTTCCTTCTTTTTGTCTTCACAATTAGCTACTTTTCCGCACTATTACATTACGAAAACATCCAATTCAAAAATTTAAAAAAAAATCGCACAAATGAAGTTTTTTCATTTTTTGTTAAACTTTGGGCCTTATGCGCGATCGGAAGATATCAACCGCTTTCGATAATTTTTTTTTCCTTCTGTTTGTCTTCATAATTCGCAACTTTTCCGCGCTATTACAAATTCGAAATAAAAAAAAGTGTTTTTTTGGCCCACCCTATTATACATGTATCTGAACAACAGAATACCACATTAAAATTTAAATTTTTTATAAATTATTTCATAAAAAGGAATAATTCTGAAAAATGCCATAGGAAAAAAATTTGCGGGGTGCATCGGAACAATTTGTTCTGTTGTTCCAATTCAAACTTATTTGAAGGAAACTGTTTGAAAAATCTAGATTCTAATACCAGCTCTTCTAATCAAGACAAGAACGAGGATTTATTACTGTTTATCCGAACGAGGATTTATTACTGTTTATCCCCTCTCGTGAGCAACTAGATCTTAGAATGACAAAAAGTTGCAGATTTCAAAGGATTGTTTCTCCAGGAGACTTCTTTTTACTTAAAATACGAGGGGGAAAGTTATACAGACTTTATGTAGTAAAAGTCCAGCACACAGACAGTGATGAATCAGCGAAAAAATCTTTCAGGACAATCCACGAAACCCAGAGATTTCAAGAAACTAAAAAAAAAATGCAGAATTCATCCCAGAAGATGTTATGAAAAAACTTAAGCCAAGTCCCTATTGCTAGTTTTAAGGACAAGTACTTATTTGTGGACGACATGAGTGACTTCCACTCATGTTAAACCTTTGTATTTCAATTCAAAAGCATTTCTTAAAATTACTTTTCATTTTTCATAAGTTCAAAATTATTTTGAATTTTGACAAATTATAAACGTTTACTGGTATTGAAATTATACTTTTATTTGACGGTAATTATCTGTTCTTATTCTCCCCCATCAATATTACTCATGTTTGTAAGACCTATTACAGGTTAAATTGAAAAAAAAAATAAAAATTTTAACATGTGTTCCGATTGACCCCTATCAACGGGGTGATTCGGAACACCCGTTTTTCCTATATATTTTAATAATAACTGTTCAAATTTTTTTGTCTTTGCTTGGAATATCAAAAGTAAAGCAGGACCGAAGTTTTTACCCAAAAAATAAATTTAAAAAAAATATCTTTTAACTGTTTTTTTTTTTTTTTTACAATCAAAGCTGGAAAGTGTTCCGATTCACCCCATTTTACGGTAATGCAATTAATGTTTTTAACATTCTGCTCTTACTTTTGCAGCAGTTCTTAAATAAGTATTATGTTTGAACATTTCTTCACCTTCCTATTGGTAGTGCAACAAATACACTACTTTTTTCTACACTAACCGTTAACTGACAGAGAAAAGGTTTTTTTTACCAATTATTTTTGATATATACAAGTACATTATGAAGATGAATTACGGCCTAAAATAATTCGGTGAAAGTTTGAAATGTGGACACAAATAACTATAGCTTACCAGATACGTAGTGTTCTCGGTAGATTTTCCAGACTGAATGATGTGGAAAATAGAAAGGAAGTGCCAGAAAGCATCTGATCTGATTAAAATGTTTTTAGCTGTTGCATTGAATTAAAACTGCTTCCCTCTGCGTGATTACCCTCTTTTGGGAACTGATGAAACTAATTTAATAGAAATATTTGCCATTTAAAAATGCTGTTTTATGCATTTAATTGTTTATTAAATTTTCATAGTTTTGCGAACTCTTTGTTGCGACGAAATTGAAAGCTGCCATTGATGAACACGAATATAATTAAAGAATAAACTCTCTAAATGACACTTTAAATCAAGCAAGTAGACTGAGTGTAGACAAACGCATATGATTAGAAATGGTTCACTTTGAGTGTCCCTAAATTTTCCAGCACATTTTTTTTCTGAATAAATGAATAAAATTCATCATTTCAAATTTGTACGCCATTTGTTATTATTATTATTATTATTATTATTCATTCATTTTGTATGTAATTTTAATAAACTCTATTATTTAAATCATTTCTCTTTTTTCGTTTATGTATCTGTCATAAATTACTGGACATTTTAAACATAATAAGATACAAACTTTTACTTTTGTACCTTAATGAAGAAACAATAACGCCGATAATGTTAAAATCATATTTTACTGCACAAACTGAAAATAAAACTATATACAAATTGCAATGTTAACAGAATTTTCTTCATCAATTCATTAATGTGACAGCCAATATATCATTGATAGCACTAACTTGACCAAATTTTTGTCTTTCTTAAAGATATCCTCTTAGCCCTGAAGAAAAGCATTCCACCACCTCCACAAAGTGTGTGTAAAAGCGAGCATCTTTCGATGGTAGTCCAGGTTAAAATAACTTATTTCTGTGCTACATTTTGTGACAATATTATCTCTTTAAAGTTACTGAACACGTTGTTTCTTAATGATATCACTGAAACAGGAAGGAATTCATGGACTTCTCACGTTACGACAATGTCATGTTTCTCGAGAAAGGTATGCAAGCAATGTAAGACACTTAAATAAAATCGATTTTCTTGCCCTAAGCCTTTGAGTTATGCTTAAATCCAAAGGTCCTCCATTACTCACCCCTTGCTTTAGTGCAGTTGTTTAAGCATTTAAGATTATTTTAAGAAGTTTTCGGGAAAACAACTTAGTTGAGGTTTTAAACTTTTGAGCTCTTTTCAACAGTAGAACAAATGTTATGCGCGAGGATTTTATTGTATTACATATTGGTGGCAACTTGCTATGCAGGATGTTTTTTCTGCTTCGCCTTAGAAGGATAGCATAAATTGTGTGCTGAACTAAACTGAAAATAAACGCTATAGTTTACAAAGTACTTTGCTAACTGTAAATACTTTGACAGTATCATACTTTCGAAGTTATGACTGACCCAAGTATATGTAGTCCTAGGTTGCAAGTTCAATGTTTTAAAATATATATTTAAAAATCATGTTTAGTGTTGTACTTTCTCTTGGCTTTATAACTAAGTACATGATGCATTCATTTTATCGAGTCGTGTACAAAATAATCGGCAAAAGAGCATAACACAAGACAAAAAGATCGAAGCATTAATTTCGATTTTTGCGAATATTCTCTCACTCTTTCAGGACCTGTGAAAAATGGATGCCTATTAAAATACTCATTTTGACCTACGTGCAACTTAACGTTTTGAGTAAATTAAATACAGTATTTGGTAACAATAAAAGCTGTAACCGAAAGTATAAAGTCACATACAAGTTCTAAGGAATCATCAATTGCTCGAGTGATTTTATTCTATTACCTTAACTGATATCATCTGCGGAGGAATGTGTAAAACCTTGTTGGCATCTCACATTTCTGTACCTCAGAACCAGACTAACTTAAGTCCATTTTCGTCATTTTTCAGTTGAGGGGAAAAAAGATGTATTCGACAATCGTTTTTCCCATCTACCGAAAAATGACGAAAATGGACTTACGTTAGTCTGGTTCTGAGGTACAGATTTAAGGAGATTTTCTTTTTTGAGAAAATAGCGGTAAACTATTAGGGAGAGCTCTCAACCATCCATGGTACTTTTCTCGTCTGATTGGATATTTCCTGCTCAGTCCAAACTCGAATGAATCACCTAGATGCAAAGGGGTGTAACTGTTGGGATACAAAGGGTTACAATTGGTAGATAGCAAGTGCAAGAGAGCTCTACCATCTGCTTTAGAGCAAGATATCCTACTAGTCGTCCGGGTGGTTTCTACTGAACCACGTGATGTATAAAACTTTTTTCAATGAAAGTATACCTGGAGTATGATCATTTGCACGCACTTTACTCAAAAATCTAAGAAGCTAACCTATTCCCCCTGCTTCTCACCGCCTCTCGTGAAACTGCCTGTTTGCATTATATGAGGGACCGTATCAAGCCCTCACTTTGCAGTAGGGTCAGAAGATCTTCCCTGGGTGCCACTGGTGTACTGCCGATTGTACCTCTACATTTCTGCTTGTGAAGTATTTAACAAGAAGTTCTGTCAAGAACTAAACGAGCCTACTTTCCCGTACATCGACATCGGCATTCTAGCATCTGATCATTATTCTCTTGATTATCTGAGACTAAAAATTATGTCAAACATACCTTTTTAGCACTTGAAGCTGATTTCTAAAAGCAAAATATACCCCTCTCATCAGATGAAATAGACACATAAAAAGTAAATAAATGAATAAATAAAGTTTTGTCGCACCTTTTAAAGAATGTAACTGTTACAGTTCTTCCGTAGAAAAATTCCTCAATTGTTTTCAAAAAAAAAAAAAAAAAAATTAAAAGTACAAAGTACATCAAAACACATTTTATCAAAGAAAGAAAAAAAAAAAAGAAAAAAAACTCGTCCGTTGATAAAATGTCTCGAATTTCACTTTTAATCCGTTGCCAGTTGTTAAATATAAATAAAGAATAAAATGCCCTGGCGAATGAAACATTTTTGTTACAAAAAAAAAATCGTCTGCCAAAAATAATAATAATAATAATAATAAATTCAATAAAACAAATGAATAAATAAACAAAAAATCGTCTGCACAGTCAGTCATTTTTTTTCGGACTGTTTACTCAAAAGTTATTAGGGGTGACAGCTTGCTTGAGCGGTTCAATGTTGAACGAAAAATTGTTCAAATCGGAAATGTAAATACGGGAATGAAGTATCCTTGAAAAGTTCTTTCCAACAAAAAAAAGTTTGTTCAAATCGGACTGTTCATTAAAAAGTTAGTATCGCGGGACCGGTTGTTTGAACGGCTCAAATTTGAACCAAAAATTGTTCAAATCAAAAAATCAAATATGGGAATGAGCTGTACTCGCCGAGATCTTTCCAACAAAAAAAAGTTTGTCCAAATCGGACTGTTCATTCAAAAGTTATTAGGGGGGGACAGACAGACCGACCGACCGACCGACCGACCGACCGACCGACACACAAATTCCCCATCTCAATACCCTACTTTCAAATTTTTAATTTTTCGATATTCATTTTACCTTTTTATTTTTTTCACTTGGCGATATTTTTTTTTGACTTGGCGATATTTTTTAACTTGGCGATATTTTTTGGACTTGGCGATATTTTTTAGATGCATTAAGCTACTTTTAATACTTTTTTCGTCTTTCTTTTATTTTTAACGGGAAAGTAGGCTAAAAAGACTAATTCCTCCTGAAACATGCATTGTTTTGAAATGTATGGATTTCTTTTTTTTAATTTTAATCATGTATATTTTTCAGCTGCTCTAGGTAATCTGAAATAAGCAACAACAACAACACACATGTTTTTTAGTTTTCTCTTCTTTCTTTTTTGCTTTTCAAGGAAGAATATCATAACCTCGCACATGGTTTTTGAAGTAGAAAATTAAAACTTGTACTAAAAGTATAAGAACCAATTATTAATTTAAGATTTCTTGAAATTCAGAGATGCTTTTTGAAATCTTAGGACACTAAAGGGGGGGGGGTACCAAACATAGGAAAATTTGTTCAACGCAATTTTCTACTTTCCAGTAAACTTAAGCCAGAAAACATTTGTATGCTATGCTATTTCTAGGAAGGAATGAATCGTTAAAGTTACGGTTGGGAGTTTTTCAAATTTTCATAACTGTGATACAACCTTAAAACACCTAAGTCAAGTAGAGCTCTCATATTTGCTTAAAAACTAATCAGTTTTGATACTCGTTAATATTTAGATTTTTTTTCGACGTCTTACAAAGTGAGTGCAGACGAAGAAAAAAGATAAAATCAATATGTCAACGTGATTTTTAAGAGATAAAGCACAAGTAAGGTGCTGCCCGATCGAAATAAAGACGACCTGCTGAATATTTTATTACCTTTAGGCAAAAGAATCTACTGCATTAAAAATAATATACGAGGAACGGGAAAAAAATGTCAGCTAAAAGAAATCTTCAACATGACGCACATCCTTTTTATTTTTCTTTCATGTAGTTTGATACTTTTTGCATCTCACTTCTGAGATCTTAACAAAATTTGTAGCAATTGGTAGTTCTTTCTAATGTACGATGCAAAATTAGAAAAAAAAAAAAAATCTAGAACTTCGATTTCAACACATTTTTTACAATTTTCTTACTTTTGAAATGGCGAAGTAACAACTGTGCTTCATATTATAAGTGACAGTTGTGACATAATGTTAGTCATTTTTTTTTTAATTTTACGAGCTTAAACAGCTTTGGCATTTATCAGTAGATGTTATAGTTGAGTTCATGTATCACATTCGAAGTACAATAATTTCAGTCTACTGAGGTACTTTTATTTGGACAGTAATTGCGAATTCTTTTAAATTAAATGTCAGCCTATGTTTTAATTTTTTTACTCCTGAATAAACTTTAAAAGAATTTTTTTAGTCCGTCTGCCCTTGTAAAAGTATCAAGGAATCTATGAACAGTCGAACTATCCGTATTGATAATCCTCGAGTTAATTATCACGAGTTTTCTCTTCACATCTTTAATGCTTTGGTATGTACTAAGAAATGTGTATGTATCTTACATGTCAAAAACGTTATGCGCAGAAGGTGGAAATTTGGTATGCAGACTCTGAGTCGGGTCTAGTTGCGCATCTCTCTTTTTGATTGAATTCGAAAACTCCAAAAGGGATCACTTATACGTTTTAGGTAAAACCCTTGTTACCAGTCGCAGTCAAGGATTCGGTGTTAGAGGCGAAGCCGAGGAGTCCGAATTGAGCTCTTTAAGCTTAGTTTAAACAAAAAATATTTTAAACGCGCTTTTCATCAAGAGCATTTTAGAAAAAAGTTTGTTTGAAATAAATCCACTTTTAAATTTGGGACCTACATAAGACATAAATTTCCCTGTAGGTGTTAATGTTAAGTTTTTTGAACTGTTGAAAATTTATAAGTGTCCGAACATAAAAGACAAATATGAGAATGAGATGTCTTGGACGATATCTTTGGTGCAAAAAAAGTTTATATTACCAAAACTTTAATTGTTCATTCAGAAGTTATTTAAAAGGGGCAGACAGACCTACAGACTAGAGCTGAGGCATCAATGTCGATGTTTTGGAAACATCGATGTTTTTTGCTAAAACATCGATGTTTGATGTTCAATCGATGTTTTGAGGGTTTTTTTTCGATGTCGATGTTTTATAATCCAGCAAAAAAAGCTTGATAAAAACATGCTATATAGAGACTTTTTTAGAAGTTTTCATCCTTAATCATAAGTTTCAGTATTAATCTCTTTAGAAAACACTTTAAATTCCTATCGATGTTTTGCTCTCGATGTTTAACATTTCTAATTTGCTTTTGCCATTTTTTTATTTTATTTGTTTTATTATTATTCTTTATGTGAATGATTTATATTTCAGCAAAAAATGTACACAAAAAAATTATCAAGATATGCAGCCAAAAGTTATATTGTTAATCAGTCGTTATACTATCAATCTCGTTAGAAGACGTTTTTGATAGTTACCATAGCTGGTTTAAGGTCGATGTCTTTTAATGATCACTGTTTCGCGTTCGATGTTTTTTTTCTTTCGATGTCTGTTTTACACTTCAGCGACAAGCAATAAAAATATGCAATAAAAAAGATTCATCTTTAATAGTTGCTAAATCTGTAGTATTAAAATAGTTTTTTTTTTTTTAATTACTGCCGATGATTTACGGTCAACGATTTTTAAACATCGTTGTTTTTATTTCTTCAGAATTTTTTTTCGATAACGGTGTTTTGTTTTTCAACAAAAAAAAAGTTTCATAAAAATATGCGACAAATAAAAGTTATACAGTCAATCAACAGTTGCAGTATCCATCTGACTAAAAAAGTTTTCGATAATTGACATCGATATCATACGATTGATGTTTTTCAGAAGACAAAAGATAAATCTAATTAAGCGATATAAAGAGGCGCCATTTATTGAGGAGTTACCTTGTACATTTAAATGTGTACATTAATATTACTGTGCGATTAAATGTGTAAGTAACTTTTATAGAAAAACATCGATGTTTTTTGGTCGATGTATCAATAACATCGATGTCTCAATTAAAAAACATCGTTGTCTTGAAACCATCGTTGTTTTACCTTCGATGTCGCACCCCAACTACCGACACACATTCCCATCTCAAAACCCTATTCTCCATTTTTTTTTTAATTTTTCGATATTTATTTAAATATAGTGTGTATTTTTAAATTTTTTTCTTGGACTTTGCGATACTTTTACGATGCATTAAACCAATTGTAATTCTTTTTCTCCTCTTTAAGTTAATTTAACGAGAAATTAGACTAAAAAGGGCAAGTGAGGACAGCGACAAAAAATTGAAAAAAAAAAAAAACCTTAGCATTAGCTTCTTTTATGTTTCATAAAAATGTGTGTAAATCTATTTACCAGAATGACAAATAAATTATATTACTACATTTTAGTTTTTACCTAAGACAATACATAGCCATACTTTAAAACACAGAATGCAACACATGAAAATCTGTATAAAAATAAAAATGTTTCCTCGCTACAGCAAATAAATTATGAAAGAAGGATTAAAAGACGTAATTTTCCACCTATTTCACCAACGACTCTTCAACCTTTCGGTAATCCATTGCGAGCACAGCATTTAAGAATGCCATTAGTAGCAACTGGGAAGAGAATTCTTCTGAAGGGCACACTTTATATTTCGTCACTGGATCTAAATTGAAGCATTCAATTACCAGGCGTACTTGCAGTTAAGCAACGCTGCTACCAAAACCATCGCTTGGGTCATTGAAAATGCGGGAATGTCCATTATGTCATCGAAAAGATTTCAATATGCACCGGGTGTAAGTTTAGGAGAGCGGACTCTTTTAATGGGTTGATGTTTAGTAAATTGGGACTCTTGTTACAGGTAAGTTTAGTGGTTGAATTTTGAATTGGGTAGGTTAATGATGTCCGTTAGATATACGATTTTAAAAAACAAAAATAATTGTTTGAATACGATTTGAATTTTTGTAAAGTATTTCATTGTTTTAAACTTTTATATAAGAAGTTAACTGTATAATTAATGTCATAAATATTTTCAACAATTGTACAGAGGTACCTGCAAAGAAGGGGGGGGGGGTATCATGGCGCAGTCTGCTTTGTTAGTTTTTTATGAGTAGTTTCCTCTTTAGGAGCGATGTTTTTGAGAGTCTAATTGATACTTGGGTGTTGTGAGAGTTCCATTGCTGTTTTGGGGAATGGGCAATTTTTGATGGGCACTCCTGTATTGTTGACATCATCCTAAGTTTAAATATATTCACAAACTCTTGTTTAATATAACATTCACCCGATTTTCGATATAGATTTGTTTAGAACTGTCATGGGCAGGAGACGAACGACATCCTTAAATAAAAGTTGCTGCTGTAGTTTCATGCAGCAGTTTATAACTTGTAAATCATACTAGCTTAAAAGCAATCATCTAAAAATAATAATAAAGTTAAAACCATTGTTATACTCTTTCACTTCAAAATAGACGTATCAAGTTTAGAAATCTTTCTTCGTCTCCATAGGAAACGAAAACAGCCCCACTCCGTTTTTTATGCACTGCTGTTGAGGCATTTTACTTATTTAAGTCTTTTTGAATCAGGTTCACTGTTTTATTTACATCCTCATATATCAGTCATTTCTAAACGTTTTCTAATAAATACAGGCATACATAAACAAAGCGTAAATTTCTAACAAAAGGTTGTGCTTTATCGAATTTGATTTTTCAATTGAATAATAGCTTACTCACAAAGCAATTTTAATAGTTTGCATGTAACCATTGTTGCAAAATCTAAGTGGGTAAAAGTCCATAGCACGTAAATATGACAACCATAAGAGGAAAAGTCAGGAGAGTGGGAAATTAACTTGGCTTTGACACGCCAGTTCTCATGATACAGAGTATAGTAATTATATGTATACTTTCAAAATTTAGAAATGAAGGTTCATCCCTTATGTTTCGGGTTGATGTTTCGCCTGACATATTTCATCCTTTTTAGTATCACAGGTATATACATCCACAAACAAATTCTACCGGAACGTACTACAGTCAACGGTCGTTATAACGACCGCTCGTTATAAGGACTATCCCAATATAACGACTGGTGGGAAAACTCCAACTTTATCCCAATACACTCTATTTTCTACCTCTTATAGCTACCACTCGTTATAAAGACCTTTCATTGTGGGACAGAGACGGTCGTTATATTGAGCGCCAACTGTATTTCAGTTTTGATATTAGTTCTTTTAGGAAAAAGCACCAATTTCACATCTTATTTTCTTCTCTATGATGAGCTTGTTTTCTCTTATTTTAAGAGGACATATAATTGGCTCGTCCTGTTCTGTCACGAGAAAACATCGGATTCACGTATCATCTATGGTCTTTAAAATTCAAAGGAGATAAAGGGGTTATTTGACAAAACTGATATACGAGTAATAAGAGTTTTATTGTTGCAGTTGTTGCAGATTTTTTGTTTTCTGGTTTTATGGTTAAAAGAGCTTTCAAAGTAAGTCGAATGCTATCTACTTTTTGATGTACTAAGTGTTATTGGCTTACCTGTATTCATTGCTTACCACTGTCCAGCGTGTATTAAAAAAATGTGACATGGCTGCTTTATCCTCCAAACCCTTCAATTATTATCCAGCCGGGTTCAAAGATAACTTTAACGACACATTTTATTTTCCAAAAAATACTCTTTAAGTGCGAAAAAATCTATCTTTAAGATTATGTGCTAGTTGAACCAACTGATGAGATTTAGTTCGCGTTGAAAAATTAATGTTGATCAATTGATAAGTGGCTCTTTGATCTTCAGACGGAAATTCCTGTCGTTTAGAGACGTTTGATTCAGTCTAATAAATGAATATATGAAGACATTTCTGCGCATATGATTTTAATGGTATTTTCGAAATCTATCTGCAAGAGAGTAAGCATTATTTTAAACTCTGCAATTTTCTAAACAAGAATAAGTGTAAAAAGTCGCAAAATGGACGATGACATACTTGTTTGTAGGGAATAGTAAATTCTTTTTACATCAATTTCCGTTAAATAAAGAGAAATGCCTGTATTTCGAAAGTGACAACTGATGATTTAAATGAGTTTTACATTTTATTTCACACTCTGAAAATTGTAAGTGTAGTTTTCTTAGAATGCAATCCGTATAATTATATGGTTTTTTACTTGGAACTAGCAAAACTTGCAATAGCCATATGCCTTTATTTTTCTATTATTTCTCTCTCTCTTTCTTTTAAGAAGAAATTGTATTTGTTCTACTTTTAAAACGCTACACGATTCTGAAACTCCTACTCACCCTGTTTCTGGGCAGCTGTCTTTGACACTTTTTAAGATACCCAGTAACAAATGTCAGAGTCGATGACGGAAAATATTCTGCACTGCATAGATCAAGTCGAGAGCAAACCCTGGAAACAAAATAGTGGAAGATGGTTTGTCAAACTCTCGAATGCCTGACGTTTAAATTCTCCTAGTGACAGCAGCTATTTATTTGCTTAGAGGGGAATAGGGATATTGTTCTTTTCTGCAGTAGTTACGTAACTAGTAGCGCTGCGTAAATGTTTTATTCCTACTATCTTAGGGGAAACAGATGATTCTCAAGTAGATGAAATGTCTTTTTTTTCTTATTTTTTGTTCATAGAAGTAATGTACGTATTTGTTATAAAGGTCACTTACTTCAAAGCTGGTTTTATGTCGTCACATTTTTCAGTTATTTACGCTTGTAAGAAGGTAGATCAAAGAATCGATATGTTTAAGCTATAGTTATGTATTCATACAGTTGAACCTGCTAAAAGGGATAGAAAATTTGCCACGAAAAAAAAATATTCTAATAGGCGGAATATTCTATTTTCCTGGATGAAAATAATACATTACAATGACTTGGTTTACTGAAAATGTTTTATATTAAGCAGGATATTCTTTTAAGCGATATTCTAATAAACGGGCTCTACTCAGGACCGTTATTTCGAATTTTTCCGGGGGGGGGCAGGGTGTATACACAATGTAAATTTACCAAAATATGGCAAAAAACATGCCTACTTATGTGCAAATACATTGATTTCCCAAACTCAGAGAGGGGGCAATTGAGGCCCATTGACGGGAACGGCTCGACTGTATGTGGAAATGTTTTTGATGTTGCTATAGGTATTTTCAACGCATTAAAACTCAGAAATAAGAGTCAAAATTTTAGTCAAGCATATTTTCACTCTTCATTTCAATACAAATGTTGTATCGTAGAAAAGGCGGGGTAGTTATTTTTCTTTTTCTTCCTTTCTTTCTTTATAAATTTGAAATTCAAATATTCAAAATGTTAAAATTAAAATATTAACATCTCGTCTTTCCCTGTTGTTTCCCATTTCATACTTAGAATATATCTTTTTTTTAATGAAATTGATAACGATTATATTTTTTATACATCTCTTAACCCATTAATGCCTAGCGTCCCTTTTTAGGGACGGTCCAAAAAGTTAGTCTGAATTTTCCAAAAATGAACATTTCAGTCAAATAATTGTGTTCAATTATTGCTTTGGTATTGCTTCAATTCTGTATTAACAGATTTCAGCACATAACCGCTGTAAAGTGTGATCTGTAGCCATTTGATTATGATCTTTATCAAAAATTACATCGTTCACAATCTCAAGAACAAAAAGCTACGTTTTTAAAGTTATTAACAAGTAAATCTATCTGTGTTTGATATATGTGCTACTTTGATCGATGTTTTAGTTTACCTTTTTTTGCAATTTTGTACATTTTGAATTTTTTTAGGATTTTATAGCAATTTAAGAACGTCCCTAAAAAGGGACGCTAGGCACCAATGGCTGCATTGTTTAACCGTTGCTGGTTTCTTGCTTAGAATCTATAATTTATATCAAAAGAAGTTAGTAAATGTTTTTAGACTGAAAAACAGATAATAATTGTCATTTTTAAAACTTATTTTATTTTAAAAATATAAAAATTAAATTAATTAATTTTTAAACTTAATTATACAACGTTCTTAAATATTTTCTCTTTTTCTTTTAATTACAAAAAATACTCAAGGTAAATTTTGAAAGAAAGCTATTTCAAAAATGTAGTTCTTTAAAACACTAATTATTCGTTGTATTTAATTACTTTTCCATTATGTATTTAGGTGTCTATTATTGTTTAGTCTGACTGTTGAAGAAGCCCTAAGCTGTTTCAAAAGCTTAGCATTTCCCCTTGATGAAGAATTCAAGGATTGCATATGTTTCTGTTGTTTGGAAAAGGGGGGAGGGGTTGCAGATTTAATTTCAGAATTCCCTGAGAATGCCAATTTTGATCTCTACTGTGACAATTTATTTACTTCTATTGCGTTCTTACGTGATTATTTGTCGCAGAAAGGTTTTGTGCAAGAACCGGATTAAAAAATGCTCATGAACTAAAGGTACGTTGTTCAAAAAAGAAAAGAGAGGAAGTTTTGAATAACTGTCGATGACAGGTAAAATAATATTACATTGGTTCGGTGGAATAATAGCAATTTCATAACTATTGCATTGAAGCTTCATGGAGTTCATCCTATTGTAAAGGCTAAGCGATTGTCCAACAGCGAAAAGAAAGTAATTGAAATTGATGAACCAAATATATATGGCTGCTCAGTACAATCTTTGCATAAGGAAAAAGATCCCACGCATCAAATATCGGGAACTACCGGTTTTTGATTCACTCTAAAAAATGGTGGAAGCAGCTCTTCATTTTTATTTTAGAAGCTGCTGTACAAAATGCGTTGAGCTCAAGAGTACCGGATTGAGTTAGGTATTATGGGGCTAGTTGCTATATTGCTTTAAATAAGACTCAGGTAAGATGTGCCCATTGAAGTAAAAAAGCTTATCGGAATGCAGCAAATGCAATACGTAGGTTTGCAGAACAAATGCTTTGCTGACTTTCATACTCAACAACACCAATATTTCCTTGTTCTCTGAATCTACTTCCCAGTTTATGTTAATTGCTGCTTTAATTTCTTCTTATAAATTGTCTTTTTCAATATTACATCGTAGGCAGGAAAAAAAAAATGGTAAAAAAGTATGTACCCTCTGGTGCCTAGCGTCCCTTTTTAGGGACAATTTTTCTTTCTTAAATAAAAAATTTAATTTTTACACCATAATTTTTTAACTATTTTTCCTGTCCATTATACACTATTTGTAACCAGTATACAAAGTATCGTTGAAAAAAAAAATGTCAGGCATTAATGGGTTAAGGTTCTGCTATTTTTCATTTCACTAAAATGAAGTTCCCTCCTGCGAAAAATGTCAAAAATTGTTTTAATTCCTTGAGAAAATAATTAATTGCATCTTCCCTGGCCGCATGTATGTAATTTTTTATCAGAATAAATATATGTTCATGCTAGAGCCTCTACAGACACATATGCGCAATTAATAGAAAAACAAACCTTAGAGTACCGCAGCTAAGATTATTTATCCGCCTTTCTTAAGCTATCCTCGCTAACTAATCGATCTTTGGTAATGCAGTTAGAAATTGTGCGTAATAAAAAGTCTTAATTTTTTTGGCGTCTACATTTTTTTGCAACAAAAGAAGAAAAAAGGCTCCAAAAAATAAATCGCGAATTATAATGTACATTTTCCTGAAACTACAATTAAACAGCTGAAGTTCTTTTGTGGATTAAATTTATTTATTAAGAATAAAGTCGTATATTTTGGGACTTGGCTTTTTAGACTGACCCTGTACAAGATACCTTAACTGCTGCGTTATGACTTTATTACTTACCAAAGGTGCAGTTCTATTGAAATAGGTAAGCGGAGGGAGGGGGGTTGTGCACAAACAAAATATTGACACTAAAGGGAAGACCTATTTGTTTCTGTTCTTGATAAAATTACTTTAGAATTTGCGATTCAATGTAATATAGAACCCGACTTAGAACATTTTAAACATATTTTAAATAAAACTTTATGCATTTTGCTTGTTTTAATTGTTGACAGATGATATGGTCATAGAAATCTCAAAAAATTCATATTTCAATTTTTTTGCAATCTTCTATTTTTTAAGAAAAATAATAATCCGCAATTAACTAGTGGGAGGCTTTTAGAATTATTTCAAATGTTAGCTATCGATTCCGCTTTCACGAGCAGCAAAAGTAATAGTAGTAAGCAATAGTAGCAGCAACAGTAGTCAATATGCGCAAGAGCCAAAACCTCATATAAAGATATAGAAGACCGTTTCGTGATAGCTGCAAGATACTACTTTGTGTTAGTTTATGATATTTTCTTCAGTTGTCTGTGTTTTGATTTCTTACTTCTGGTAGAATGGTAAATAGTTACGTTTAGTCTAACTGCGAACGATATTTTTATGCTAAAATTTCATCTTTATTGCAGTCAATGAAATTTAAATGAATATTTAACGGAGATATTTATTTATTGTACTGTTATAATATATATACTTCTATTGTGCACATGCATAAAGAGTCGCAACTGCATGATTTTACTTAGCTCTAATAGGCTCTTGTTTAAGGGAAATATTGCAAAGAAATGCTTTTACATCGGTATTTAATAACTATAGTGTACTGTCATACTTCAGTTTAATTACATTACTAATTTTTGAACTAATATTAGTCACTTTTGTATATGTACATACAATTTCAGCCATTTGATTTTACTCTTAGTTCAAAACTACTTTGATTACAGTTTAACTTGAGAGAAATCCTTATTTTATGTTAATATTAGTCAATAATAAAGCATATTATTGCTAAAGTATTTTGCTTCTTTTTTGACATGAACTGCAACTTTTCAGACTATATTTTTTTGATATATTTTCAGGCAGTATATGCCTATTAACAACTTGATTTTTTTCTAATAATAAGTATACTTCCATTATTGATTTTTCCCCTACTTCTTAAAACGCAATGCATTATATACGATACTTTGTGGCAACAATAAAAATACGCTTTCCGTCAAATATTACAAGGAACAATATTAAACTATCAACGTTGTTTTAATCTAAAAATGTAATAATAAAAAACACAATTAATGTAAAGAGAAAAAGTCGCAATGAATCAAAGAACCACTTCAAAGCACCAACTCAATAAATATTCCCTTTATTAGTGAGAAAAACATCCAAACATTAAATTTCACATTTGCTTTCATAATTTTCATAAATTAGCTCTCAATACATTCATTTAAGTAAATATCGCGTCATAAAACATAATTGTACATTTTACTTCAGACATTTGTTGTACAACCAGTAACAAGCAAGGGATACATTCATCTTTCTTTAAAAACGTCACACAAAGTGCAAGATTTCTGCTAGTTGAACGTCAAAAGCAGCTGACTTTGACACTTTTAAGATACACTGTAACAAATGTCACAGGCGACGAGTGGAAATGTTGTGCGCTGCATTAGGTCAGGTGAAAAGCGACTCTTGGAAATAAAATGGTAGAAGGGGGGTGGTTTGTCAAACTGCAGAACGGCTAATGTTTAAATTCCTCCTTGGCAGCAGCTATTTGTTTGGCGAGTGGGCGAAAAGATACTGCGGCTTTCTTTAAGTCATGACTTTCGCTTGGTTGCACTGTTTAATGCGATCTCCTTTATGTTATGCAGTAATCTTCCTGGAGATAATGTCATTTTTCTGTTTCCTTGTTTTAAATTATCGTACGGATAATATGTGGCGTATAATATAGGCATGTAATTTTGTCAAATGGAAATATTAACGCAGTTGGTGTTACAATAGGTTGTAATTAAAAAAAAACGTATTGTTCATCATCTAAGCTAATTAAAGTTACTCAGGAATTGATTGCTAAATTAGAGTAGTACGGCCAGCAAATGAACAAGCAAGCATTGTTTAAATTTTCAAAACTCATAGTATAGTGTATTTGTTTTATTATTTTCTGAAGTTTAAAATTTAAGTAAAAATGCATGAATTGTAGAAAACAAGTTAAATAAAATTTAAGTATAATTTAAACATTGCTGCTACCAATGTACGTATTTTAGTTTGAATAATGAGGGAATTTGGAAACATTTAAACTTTATCTAGTTCGTGAATAGTTTAGTATTGTAACTATAAATATTTACTTCTGTTATAAATGTTTGCATTTAATTTGAAAAAAAAATAAAATTATTAAATTAAAATCAACAAATGTTTTCTAAAATGTTACACCAATTTTAAAAACGTATCTTGTTTTTATTTTTCGGATAATAATTAATCAAGCGGTATATTCCTGTGCGTTCCAAGTGCAAATACAAGCATCGATGTTAAACAAAGAAAACGTTCCTGCTCTTAATATATCGTTTGTTTTCTTGTTAGTAAATTTTTGCTTGAATTAAATTTAAATATTTCCTTATAGTTAAGTAAGTTGAGCAAATGAGTAGGATAAAATAGCAGCAAGCGCTTTGAGTTTTAAATCTCGAAAACGTTTATTTTTCCCCTATAGGAGAAAAATTGTTTCGATAGGTAAGAAACATTCTTCTCTTAATCTTGAAAATTCACCCATATTTGCAGGATGAGCTCGAGAAATCGAGCATACGCAGAGAGGTGAAGGGTTTTCTGATATTTGAACGAACATGGCTGTAGCTTTTTGTCTTAATGATATGATGCCCATTTTGAAGATTAACAATTACGATCTCAGAAAAGTTGTTAAGATATGCTAGAATTCCTTTCATGAATGAGAAAAATATATGTTTTATTTACTACCCTGACGTCAGCTCTTAAAATAAATGTCAAAGCATTTGATAATCTTTATTTTATAGCTTAATTGAGTAACCAAAGGGGTAACTTTTTTGCCAAGTATTTGGAGCTTTTCTTTATGTCTAATATTTTTGAAAAAATAATCAAATCCTTACGCAGTATAATAAATATAAGGGTGCGTTCTTTGAAGTGTTAATATCTTAGTTTGTCTAATAATATATTTATACAGGAATCAACATTTCCATATATGCAATATTTATACCTCAAGGACGTTATTCTTGAAAGCCAACTTGTTCAAAAGGCTATCAAAGACATAGTCAACAACGTATTTGATTTTGGCGAAACGAGTCGCACACTCAATGGTGCAATAGGTAGTCATAAAAATGTACTTTAAAAGTAATATTGAGTTGTATTTTTATATCATTTAGTAGGAGCATTAGGAAAAGTTGGTTATCAATGCCATTAAATTGTGTATGTTTGGTAACTGCATGTAGCATGTCCAAAACCTTTTATAAATTGTTTAAAAACTTGAGCATAATGCATAACTCAGTGTTTCTTACGCGATAATTAGTTCCTAAATATCCACCGTTGGTGACGTCATTGGTTATAAAGAAGACGTATTTCAATAAAAAATATAAACTCTTGGCCGCTTCTCTGCATGGTCTAAAATTAAAAACTCAAGTTCCGAGTCTGATAAACACGTCTGGAAAGTCCTCAGAAGACAATTTCACATCACAAACTTTCATCACGAACACAGTTAACCACCAAGTACACGAACAGGTGTCCATTAAACTCCACAATCACTTGACAAGGAACAACACTCCGGCAGCACATCCATCGGTACATGCCTTGCAGGTGCTCCAAGGCTTGGAACAGCAGCGGTATGGATAAAACTTTCCAAGAAAATTGTGTCGATAAAATAATTCATTTGGAGTCTCAATCACAATAACACATTCACGTTAGCTTTTGCCCCATACCCCATCAGGATGCTTTGTACCTCATGTGGTAGAATATGAGGTTGGAAGATAACATCAAAGCAATGTTGTGGAAGACGGGGGACCTATTTGGAGACTGGTTGAAGGTGGAAGACAGTATGCTGCTGCCATCAACGACAGTCTCCGCAACTAAGCCTTTAGTCCTCTGCAGGGAGGGTTCAGTAAAGTTGCTGAACCCGATGGCGTTTTTTGCACTTACTCGGACTTCATAGTCGGTGTCGAAGTTCAGATCTTGAATTACGAACTCGTGACCTAATAAACAAAATCAAATAAACTTAGGTTATATGTATTTACAAAGAAAAGCATAAAATGGGGGGGGGTGATGCTTAAAGAAACAGAAAATTCACAACTTAATTGCTAAGTTCATAAGAAAGCCATAGTAAAAAACAAGCTAAACTGTAGAGTTGCAAACATTTTATTTAGGATTAAGAGAGTCAGGGACGCCATTTCGAAATTTTCCAGGGGGGAGGGGGCAAAGGGTGCATACATAATGTAAAATTTACCAAAAGTGGCAAAGAACACG
Source organism: Uloborus plumipes (assembly GCA_038373865.1). Classification (NCBI taxonomy): domain Eukaryota; kingdom Metazoa; phylum Arthropoda; class Arachnida; order Araneae; family Uloboridae; genus Uloborus; species Uloborus plumipes. Next base: position 256,066 of record JAXGGA010000118.1, read on the forward strand.
CCCACTTATATGCCAATACATTGATTTCACAAAGTCAGAGGGGATTGACTCCCCCCCCCCCTAAATGACGGGCCTGAAAATAGTGCTCCTTGATTAATTCATAAATTAATGAGTTTTGGATTATAAGTCCTAAAAGACACGTGTAAGCAGTTATATTTCTATTTGGGAATTTAATGCACCAATTTTCTTTCTTTCTAAGCAAAGAAAAACATTTTTACTTTGTAACTTGAAAACTTACTTTAGTTCATACAATATGACCCTAAGAAATACCTTGGGGAGAAAACTAATGCATAGACATCTTGTGCCATGGAATGCTCCTAGCGAAAATAGTAGAAATTAAACAGCAAGTATTCTTTTATATCATTTCATTAGTGAAAATGTAAAATTCTACCTACTGCTTGGTATATCAGTAGTAAAAGTATAGCCCAAAAATAAATCATTTGCCTGCAAAAGAGCTTTAATACGAAGCGGTGTAATTCTCAAATGTAGTAAACTTATAGCGTATGTGTCAAAATAGCATTTCAGTTAAATATGTATGCATCAAAATTTATAAATATTACGAAGCTCCGAGTAAGCTAAGAGGGTTTCAAAAAATAATGTGTCATATCGTTTGCTTGAAACTATTAATCTTTTTTCAAGTTAAAGAACACATGCATATTAGGGAGCCCTTAGGTATTAGTGTTTATTTTATTTTTTTTGCTCACTAATCCTAAAATTCATGTGAATAACCATTGTAACTGGAGAAGATTTCATAAAGATCTTACCACAGCATTGATAATAACCCAAGTACAGAACCTTGTTTAAGCAATGACTCATAATCCCAAAACATTGAAAATTGTGCCCATATATCATGAGGTTTCCGAATAAGAGGGTGAAATGTTTTTTAATTTCGTCAAAATGGTCAACATTGTACTACCGCAAATATGGTTACAGTGATATGTGCTGCAATTAGTTTCAAATAAAATTGAAAGCTAAAATGACCTAAATCAAAAATAAGAAATTTGTCTCATATGAGATTTTGGATCATAATCTATAATTGTGTTGTATGTGTATATAAAATATTAATTTTGAGAAACATTTTCTATGTACCTCTATACATATTTATATCCATCTATGAATAACTATTTGTATATTTACCTAAATATCTATGGCAACCTGTCTAACGCTGTACTTATTTTAATATATTTTCCAATATTGTTACCTAACTGAATTAAAAAACGTAGTAAAATTTGGCACGTCTTATTTATGTAATTTAAGAGATGCACAAAAAGCTTTTTGCAATCCGTGAATCTTGTATTTTGGTCCGCCGCTCAACCATTAATAATAATAATAATAATAATAATAATAATAATAATAATGAGGAAAGAAAGAAAATAAAGTAAAACTAGTGTACATTTTTTGAAATATTTCCTTTTTAAGATAGGGAAAACACATTTTTTTGGTGGGGGGGGGCGGAGGGTGTGCATTTAGAAAATAAATCTCAGAAGAAGTATCAAAATCCATAAAACGTAAGAAAAAAAGCATGGTTATCAGCCTGTCTAACTCTGTACTTATTGTAATAATATTATCCAATATTGCTACCTAACCTAATTAAAAAAACATAGTAAAATTTGGCACGGCTTATTTGTGTAATTTAAGAGATGCACAAAAAGCTTTTTGCAATCCGTGAATCTTGTATTTTGGTCTGCCGTTCAACCATTAATAATAATAATAATAATAATTAAGGAAAGAAAGAAAATAAAGTAAAACTATTGTACACTTTTGAAATATTTTCTTTTTAGGATACGGCAAAAACTTTTTTTTCTGGTGTGGGGGGGGGGCGGAGTGTGTGCATTCAATAATTAAATAATATTACCTGAAAAGTATAGTGTTTTCTTTTAATAATGCGGTGACTACAATCTAAGTACATAAACAGCTGGTTTTAAAAAAAAGTAAAGCTCAATGCAACAAAATTAACCCATTAATGCCTAGCTTCCGTTTTTAGGAACTGTCCAAAAAGTGTGTCTGAATTTTCCAAAAAATGAACATTTCAACCAAATAATAGTGTTCAATTATTACTTTCGTATTGTTTCAATTCATAATTAACAGATTGCAGCACATAGCCATTGTACAGTGTGTTCGGCAGCCGTTCGAATATGATAGTTATCAAGAATTACATCGTTCCCAATCTCAAGAACAAAAAGCTAAGTTTATAAAATTGTTCCCAGCTTCCCAGTTTAAGTTAATTGCTGCTTATATTTATTCTTATAAATTGTCCTTTAAAATATTATAACGTAAGGAGAAAAACAAGTTAGTAAAAATAGTATGTACCCTCTGGTGCCTAGCGTCTAAGTACGATTTTTCTTTTTTTAATAAAAAAAATTATTTTTACACGATATTTTTTTAATTATTTTTCCTGTACATTAAACAATATTCGTAACCAGCATACAAAACATCATTGGAAAAAATCAGGTATTACGGAGTTAAAAAAAAGGAAAGAACATGTTTTTAAAAATGCTTTATAGAGAAAATGTGTCTTTACCTTGGCTTGTAAGATATTCTCTAGCATGCTTCCAAGAATCTGTTTTCTGTTTCCACCTTATTTTAAATCCCACGACTGGCAAGGAATCGTAAGGTGATTGATAAATTTTCACCACCAATATTCCTGGTTCTTCACTTGATAACGTGAATGAAGGGGTATTTGGAAGAACTAGAGAAAGAAAAACACACAATATATATTTTTACATGCACGATTTTTAATTAATAAATGTACGGTAGTTTTATCTCTACTAATAATAAAGCTGAAGGTGGTTCTGTCTGTCCTTCTTTCTTTCTTTCTGTCTGTCTGTCTGTCTGTCTGTTACGCGCGTAGCGCCAAAACCGTTCGGTCGATTTTCATGCCACTTGGCACAAAATTAGTTTGTAGCATGTAGTTTTGCACCTCGAAGCGATTTTTCGAACATTCCATTTCGTTCTTTTTCTATTCGAATTCTTAGAAGAAATTCGATAAAATAGGGAAGAAATATTCCATACACATTTTCAAGTCTTATGTCATTCGAAAGCTTGAAATTTTCTGCACAAAATGACGTTTTTTCGAAGTTTCTACGATCATCAGGAGAGCTGTAACAATTGTTTTTAGAATCCCGAAATTCAAGGCTTACCTTCAGTAAAGCAAGCCAAACGATTCTAAAATGGCTTTGCTCGCAAATAAAATTAGTTTGAAAATAGAGATGAAATGAATTATTTTATCAACGGAAATCAACTTTTCATGTTGTTACCATGGTTACGTTTTTATTTCGTTCTTTTTCCCTTAATAATTTTAAAAATGTATTTGTTTTTGTAACAATCCAAACTCCAAGCCTTATTAAAATTAGTGAAATGAAATATTAAAAACCGTGATAAGATGGCACCTGTCAATCAAATGAGAAATCGAGTCCTTTCCTTAAAATACAGGATACCATTCTAAATTTATCGTCTGCAAAACATATTTTACTTCATTATTAATTTATTTCAATATAAATTGCAGCAAATGGCTTGAGTGAACGAATTTAGCTTTTAATTTATCGTTTGCTGGTTGATCTTTGTCGATGTTTATTGTTTTTATTATCATTGTGAAGAATAATGCACGAAATTTCTATGACTAATACTTAAAATTTTTAGGATCAGTTGAGTTTAAAAGAAAAAATTGCTCCAAATATACTTTTGCAATGTGATTATTTATTGTTGGACTGTAATTTGCAGCAATAATTGCATTTAATAAATAATGAAAGACAATATTAAAAATTATTTTTTGGCGACTTTTTTACAATTTGGCATTCAATTCTATTTCAGTATATTTACTTCTATCTTATTGCGATATTGCAACGTTCTTTCTAAAGTATGTCATTTCGGAAAATGTATTATTTTGTTTTTGAAGTTAGGAAAGAAAACTTTCTTCTTCTTTTAAACTTTGGTAAGATTTCTGTTGGTTTCTGTGAGCAACAAAATTTTTCTTATTTTTTCTTTTGGCTTATTTTTGTGCACCTATCTTTGGGGTTGCATTCGAATGTCCCCAAGGGGGTGATTTACCCCTTTTATGGGGTAATCAGGGCTTTCAATGCAGACCAAAGTGATATGGATTGGCGCGACCACTTGGCGATATCTCGCCAAGCTTTTGGTCACCAAGTGTTTGACGCCAATTTGGCGACATATCGCCAAGTTGGCAATAAATTTAGCGAAAAAAAATTTTTTTTGGGTTCAATTTGGCGCTATTGGCGTCATTTTGCGAAAAATCTACTGAATGATGTTAAAATCGGCGATATTTAGGAGATTAATCATTGTGAAACATTTTTTTGCATTGTTTCGTGGAAAACTAGGGATGCAAATGTTTGAATTGTTATCTTACTCACTTCAAGCACTATTTTAGCACTTAAGGCATCTACTAAGAAATTTACACGTAAAAGGAAGTAGTGTAGGGTCCATACCAAATTTTTATATCATACTTAGAAGGAATCATAGTTGAATTATAACTAAAATAGAGTATTTTTTTCTGCTATATCATTTTTTTACAAATGAACTTTTAATTTTATACCACGGGCAAAGTCGTGCGGGTACCGCTAGTTAGTAAATAAACTCTTCATTCATATTGAATACTTCATTGATATTCAACTATAGAAGAAACCTTCAATGCTCAAAAAAAATCTATATAAATTTTATTATAAGCATTAGTACCTTGTACATAACAATAAACTCATCTTTATTGCAATATATAAATATATATTTTTTTAATGGAAAAACTGTTGCATTTCTGTTATTATTATGTTATTTTTTGGTTCATATTAAATAAAAACAGATAAAGCAGCACAGCATCTGAGCAAGTTCAAACAGTGTGAACAAACACATTTCTAGTCAATGGCCTCGTAGGATTTTTGTTTTAATTTACTTTTTTAATCTTCAGTTTCTCAATAAAAAACAAGAAGTTCTCTCAAGAACTAAACGAGCCTACTTTCCCGTACATCGACATCGGCATTCTCGCATCTGATCATTATTCTCTTGATTATCTGAGAATGAAAATTATTTCAAACATACCTTTTTAGCACTTAGGGCTGATTTCGAAAAGCAAAATATACCCCTCTCATCAGATGAAATAGACACGTAAAAAGTAATTAACGAATAAATAAAGTTTTGTCGCACCTTTTAAAGAGTGTAACTGTTACATTTCCTCCGTAGAAAAAATCCTCCATCGTTTTCAAAAAAAAAAAAAAAAATAATAATAATAATAATAATAAAATAAGTAAATAAATAAAAGTACAAAGAGCATCAAAACACATTTTATCAGAGAAAGAAGAAGAAAAAAGAAAGAAAAAACTCATCCGTTAATAAAATGTCTCAAATTTCACTTTTAATCCGTTGCCAGTTGTTAAATATAAATAAAGAATAAAATGTTCTCGTGAATGAAAAATTTTTGTTACAAAAAAAATCGTTTTCCAAAAAAAAATAAATAAATAAAAAATAATAACAATAAATAAAATAAAACAAATGAAGAAATAAACAAAAAATCGTCTGCACGGTCAGCCATTTTTTTTCTGAGCCTGCATTTCCGCCATGTTTGCGGAGTCGGAGTCGGAATCAGAGTCCTCACAGAAGATTACTCAGAAAAGTTTTTTGCAAACATTATTTATCAAAACCATTTTCTTACAAAGTTAGTTTGAAGGAAATCCGACTTTAAGTTCAGGATCAACATTCAACTTAAATTCCCCGTAGACGCCAATGTTATTTTTTTTTCTGAACGGTTCAATATTGAACGAAAAATGGTGCAAATCAAAAAGCGAAATATGGGAATGTATGGGAAAGCCTCTCCGAGATCTTTCAAACAAAAAAAAGTTTATTCCATTCGCACGGTTCACTCAAAAGTTATTAGGTGGGGAAAGGTTGCTTGAACGGTTCAATGTTGAACCAAAAATTGTTCAAATTGGAAATGTAGATACGGGAATGAAGTATCCTTGATGAGATCTTTCGAACAAAAAAAAGTTTGTTCAAATCGGACTGTTCATTCAAAAGTTATTAGGGGTGACAGCTTGTTTGAACGGTTCATTGTTGAACGAAAAATTGTTCAAATCGAAAATGTAGATACAGGAATGAAGTATCCTTGATAAGATCTTTCGAACAAAAAAAAGTTTGTTCAAATCGGACTGTTCACTCAAAAGAGACAGGTTGTTTGAACGGTTCAAAGTTGAACCAAAAATTGTTCAAATCGAAAAATCAAATATGGGAATGAGCTGTACTCGCCGAGATCTTTCCAACAAAAAAAAAGTTTGTCCAAATCGGAATGTTCATTCAAAAGTTATTAGGGAGGGACAGACAGACCGGCCGACCGACCGACACACAAATTCCCCATCTCAACGCTCTACTTTCAAATTTTTAATTTTTCGATATTCATTTTACCTTTTTATTTTTTTAACTTGGCGATATTTTTTGGACTTGGCGATATTTTTTTAACTTGTCGGTATTTTTTGGACTTGGCGATATTTTTTAGATGCATTAAGCTACTTTCAATACTTTTTTCGTCTTTCTTTTATTTTTAACGGGAAAGTAGGCTAAAAAATCATACCTTCGCTCCTTCTCCATTTTTTCTCAGTTTCTATAATTCATTTTTTTAAATTTATTTATTATTTAGACAGATGTTTGTAGACAAAGAAGATAATAAGAATTAACTTGTAATACATACTTACTAGTACTAGTATGTACGCTAAAGTAGTATCTACAAAACAATCTGTTCGATTGATTACTATGCAAACTCAAAGAATATCGAATAGTTTCTATCGTTTAAATTGTAACACAAACTTATTTTTTAAAATAATTGGAAACTTTTAAGATTCAGAGTTTTCAATCTTACGTTGGCTTATAACATAATTTGTTAATTTATTATTATTTAGCCTTATTATAAAATTGGAATTTTGACATCTTAAATTCAAATTATGTTTTTCAATCACGGGTTGTAAAAAGACCCTACTGGCTTGATTCATTGTGCCTGCAAATAGCTCCTGCCCCCGAATCGACTTTCTTTCCACCAACCGTTCTTTATACCTAACGTGCATAATCGATTTTTGACAAACACATCATCCAACACGTAAAAAAAATCCTTTTGTACGTGCTTCAGGTACGTACTAGCGGAAGTTTCACTGAAATGTATACATAAAATTGTATGTAAATAATAAAATATTAAAATAATAATAATATTTAAGCTCGGATTTTGGGGTAGAGAGTTGTGTATGTGTCTGCCAGTGACACACGTGTGTATGCTCAGTGTATATGTGCCAGTGCGTATCTGTTTGGACCAGTACGCATGTGTGTTTTGGCCAGTGCGTCTGCACGCGTTTGTGCCGTGTGTGTGTGTAAGGACTGATAAAATGCAAATGTCCATGGCTGTCATGATCCATTTTTACATAAATAATCAATAACATATTTTTTTTTTTTTTTTGAAGCAGAACTAAAAAAACTAGTATCATAAACTTGCCAACCATTCGAATTTTCGCCGTTTCTTTTAAAGTTAATAAATGAAATGACTTAAAATTAAACTACATGGCTCAAAGTTACAGTAAAAAAAATCTATTGTATATGCAAATGTGATATGTATTCGAAACAAACAATGTATATACAGTGTAATTCAATGTGTTAAATGACAGTCTGAATTTTTGTATAGTTACCTCCTTCAAGTAGAGACATTTCCCTCTGTATTTCTCCTATAGAGTTACTAACTAAGCAAAGATATGTTCCAAAGAAAGAAGAGTCCTTCACTTTTACCTAAAAAGTACACAAAATGAATTAGTGAAACTTACATATAAAGTCTTTAAAAATAGTTGGAATGGAAAACAAATAACAAAGCGATAAGCACCGACTCGAGGAAATAACATAATTATGTTAAAATAATGATTTATTGAATTTATTTTAATGATTTATTATAACATATTGAGCATAAAAAATATACGATATTTGCTACTTTTTTATGTTACTAAACAATTGGTTTTGAAATGACACCTAAAAATATCATAAAAATGAAACGTTGAATCAACGAATCAAATGTTATAAGCTGAGAAACTACGCAGAGAAAATGGAAAACAAAGACACAAAACAGAGCTATGACGCGCAAATAGGAGATTTGTATAGTGTTTTGAAACAAATGATTACATCAGATAAATCATTTCTATAAAATGTTGAATTAACGTAAGTTTGTATCAGTGCCAATTTGAATTTCTGAATCATACACATGCATTCTTTGAACAGAGACATTTTATACGACAAACACATTTTTCAAAGTTTTATTTTATTTAAATTACCATGAAATTGAACATATAAATTTTATTGATCTAAATATCTAAAATAAAAGGTAATAAAGGGCCGGAACTTTGCAAGAACGTAATAATGTCTGTAACGTCCAATTAAATTTTAGATTTGGTATTACATTATTTCTACAATTTTTCAAACCAAATTTGAATGTAAATTAACATTTCAGTTAAAACAGCAACGTTTTGAGGTATGACAAACATATGCGATAGGGTGGAGCAAAAAAAATGAATTTTCGATTTTCGTAAACGGGTACCTTTCATTTACTGTGAATGAGGATAAGTATCAATTCTGTGTAATATTTCACTTTTGCGACGTAATCTTTAGTCTGCGCATTTGGCCTAAAGTTTTGAAATTTTTGATCTTTTTTAGATTTTTCAATTTTTTTTAAAAAGTATTGCAAATGATAAAACTAGTGACGGGTGGTTATTAAATGGAAGAAAAAGGTTTGAAATATACAAGAAATTTTTTAAAACCATTTTAGATTATGATTTCAGTCTGCGCATTAGGCCCAAAGTTCATCAAATTTTCAGAAATTTCCGATATTTTCAATATTGAGCAGAAATTTTATAATTCAATATTTCCTCTCAATATTTACTTAAAGTGCCTTCGCAACATTTACTTAATCAATTTGTTGTTTTTTTGAACTACTCAACTCTTTGCTTGCTCATTGAAATTACCCAGGACTCACCACGAGGAAGTGGCCGCACTTTGGGTGCCACCCGAGCTCCCCTTGCTTCCAACCAATGAGAGCATACATTTACATTTCTTAGACAAGTCAGGAACAATAAATTGTTTCTTTGAGTAGGATATTTTTTGCATTGGTTTTGATGGATGCACTACAGAGACATTAAAATACAAAGGTGTAATACGGAAACTGGAAGAAAAACTTGGTAGACCTCTGTAATGGGACATTTGCCAATTACATTTGAATGAACTTAATTTGCTGCATTTTTTGCAAAAGCTAGATGGACCTACCAGTGGACCAAAGTGATTTTTGGGCCTGTTGGACGAAGCTAAACAACATGTTATACTTTCAAATCAGTTCAATATGAACCTATAGAATTTGTCATTGATCAGATTGATTTTTACAATAAAAATGATTCAAGTACTGAGCAACAGTAACTTCATGAGATGAGCAAGGTAATTTTGACTGGAAAGATATCCAAAAAAATATGAAACAGAAGTCCAAGAAAGCTTTCCCAAGCCAGATGGTGACTACAGTTAACATAATCTTTAGACTATAATTTTTAAAAGAGTTCATAACGTTCGCGGTAAAAGTGTCCTTGCGCTTTTAGGATGAAGTGCAAACGGTACTAATTTAGCTATGAATTTGTGTGAGATTATAAAGATTATCTATCCGGGAAAAAGCAGAAAATTGTATTCACATCTATTCAAAACAATGTATAATTTGCACCCAAGACATATGCTGTTATCGATATCTATATATAAATATACATAAATGGATGTATGTATGTTTGTTCCTTATACAAATTCATAGTTCTCGTCGGATTTTCAACAAACTTGGCACAGAGGTTCCTTGATGCATTAGAATTCACATAGGCGGGGGTTTTGAAATTTAAAAAAAAATCCAAAAAGCTCAAAATTCAAATCTTTTGTCTCAAAATGGCCATTTTCTTTCAATTATGAATAGATAGAGTAAAAAAGATAAGACTTTAAGCATACAAATTGATAAAATGTAACACATTTAAATAGGAGTAGTTTCCAACAAAGATTACGATTAACAATGAATTATCAATTTAAGACTCAGCACTATTTCATTTTAGCATGAAATAAGTTTTTATATTCCCATGTGGATAGAATTCATTCAAATATTTTTAGAGCTATGTTGTATTAATAAGCACCCGGGCAACGCCGGGAAATAATCTAGTTAGTTCATAAGAGAAAGCATATAAAGAAACTTGTTTTAAAAGACTAGAAAACAAACAAGCAAACAAGTGAGAACGCTTCAGATCCCAAAAATAGATAAAAATCTATTTTTATACATTACATACATAAATTAAAAGTCAGTATACATCGATATGATTTCTTGTCATGATGTGGAAATTACAAAGCCACCTTTTACGGGTAATTTAACACAATATTTACAAAGATTATGGAAGCTGAGAATTTAAATATAATTTCTGAATGCGCTCTTTTTAAACTGCCATTCAAGACTCAATCAGTTGAAAGAGCTATCAAATAGATCACAAGCTCTTCAAAATTGGTATATAATCACAGGAAAAGAAAAAGTTTAGTGAAAACCAGGATATCTGACACAAATATTTGATCAATTTACGACACAAAGGAACAATTTAACTGTGAAAGACGTATCTAAGAAATGTAAATGCGTGCTCGCCTTGGTTGGAAGGAAGGGTTCACGTGTAGGACTAGAAGTGCGGTCACCTCCTCGTGGTGAGTCCTGGGTAGTTCCACACGAGCTAGCGAAGAGTTGCTGGGTTCAAAGTAATAACAAAATGAATAAAAACAGGTTTGAAGACACTTCAAGCGAATATTGAGAGGAAATACTGAGTTAAAAAATGTTGAAAATATCAGAAATTTTGGGAAATTTGATGAACTTTGAGCGTAATGCACGAACTGAAATCATATTCTAAAATGGTTTTAAAAAATTCCTTGTCTATTTCAAACCTTTTTCTTCCATTTAATAACCACCCGTCACTAGTTTTATCGTTTGCAATATTTTTTAAAAAAATTTGAAAAATCTAAAAAAAATCAAAAATTTCAAAACTTTAGGCCAAATGCGCAGACTAAAGATTACGTCGCAAAAGTGAAATATTTTACAGAATTGTTACTTATCCTCATTCACAGTAAATGAAAGGTACCGGTTTATGAAAATCAAAAATTCATTTTTTTCGCTCCACCCTAGTATGCAATAGTAAATCAACAGGAACAAATAACTTTATAAATCTTCAACTCTAATACTTAAATGTGTGGAAGAAATATTTTCTGAAAACTACCTGTGCAGGCGGATTCTACTTTAAAACGTGTTATTAATTTCTAGTTTGATTTGTTATGTGGACAATCAATACGATTTAGTAAGTACTTTTTTTTCTTTTCTTACATTGAAACACTTTTAAAACATAACAAATCAGTGTTTTTCAATTGAAAAAATGTTGCATATATTGCTTTAAAATTCCGCAACGCAAGTTAACGTACATTGTTTAATAATTAATTTTTTTTTTCGTAGTTTGATAGTAGGCTTCATCTTATTCCGTTATGTAGGGTATTAGTAGCAATACTTTCTACTTCTTATTCATATCAATTGAAACAAATTTTAATTCGAAGAATAATTTTAGAAACTCCACCAGGATTCGTCCAATTTTACTTCAACAACTGAATGAGGAAGAAATGAAAAATGTAAAAGGCGTAGAATTAGTTCAAAACTAGGTTATACGAAGTTGTTTTATTATATGTGTTCTGATTCAACGAAAAATTTTACTATAGTAAGTTAAATTCAAAAAAAATATATAAATGAGTTGTTTAATATGTTAAATAATATTGTTATTTTTTGAAATGTAAATTAGTAAATTGAACCTATTTTTTTTACAGATAATATTTTTCTTTTTCTTACATGATTTGCATCTATTAAATTTTCAAGTGAAAAATAAAAAATCGCCAATGTGGTTATGCGAAGCAAATGACAAAACAGTCAATGAAATAAAAGTAGAAAGCATTATCCTATGATTGTAAGAAATTTGGCCTAATTCTACACTATTTGGCGATACATGATTTGGCGATTGCTTGCTTGATGCCGGATAACGGATAAGTACCAAAATTTCATTGGTAGATTCCAAGAAATCCGGAAATCAATTAGGTTTAAATTTAATTCTAAAAATATATCCCAGTTGAAATAGAAACAGCTAAACACAGTACCTGCAGTATGCTTGAGTATTGGTAATTGAGTATTCGGAATTGCCGCGAATTCCCTAGGAGAGCTCTTCCTCTGAACCATTCAAATGTTGGCAGCGGTTCAGCGCTCGCTTCACAGCTTAGGTTGGCGACGGAGCCCACGACTCCATAGAATGTGTCGATGTCCGGATTGCTCCAGACTGGTTTGTCTGTAAAAACAAAGGATTATAAGTATTTTTATTTTATTAATATTTTTTTAATGTGGGGAACATTCTGCCTTTTTAGCATTCACTCTTTTAAAGCCGAAAAATAAATGGTGTTTTTAAACCAGCCAATAAGAATAAAAAATGATAAAAAAGTATAGTTTTCAGTGAGAAGTTTGAAAAGAGGTGATCTATAAATAGATCACTGGGCGATAATGGGTTAACACAACGGCAAATGTGGTATAATTATAACCATTGGTAGATGGCGCCACCAGTTATCGCAACTTCAATACATTTCTCCTAAAGATCAAGAAGAAAGTATTTTCTCCTGTACATACTGTTAACTGCTTAGCAATTGACTACATGACTTTCGGTCCCACAGATTTAAGCAGTACCTGCTCAATAACGCTTTATAGGTTTTTGCAATAAACCCAGATACCTCCGATTCCAAATCTTATTTATTACCTCAAGACTACTTACATGCCTTTAAGACCGAGAATAAATATTTAACTATTATGGTATTATTTTCAGCATACTTTTAGCATTTTCAATAAATATTTCTACTAAATGCAAAAAAAAAAAAAGAAAAAAAAACATGTTTAAAATTTGTAATATTTTAAATCGTAAAAATTCTGAGACATTAAATTGTAATTTTCCCTGTCCATTCCCTTTTACCTCAAATTAAATTTTATACACAATTCACATAATTTGATTAGATGAATTGACTTAGCCTTAAAGATAAAATCTTCAAAATACACGCATTGTGAAACTTAGACAAATAATTCATTCAGTATGGGGCTTGAATCGAACCTTCATGCTTGTATGACTTCAATAAATGTAAATTAGACTAAGTTATACAAATTAGACAGCCCGGTTGTGCCATTGTTTAATAGTGGTAGCAGTTGCAATGTTTTCATGAGTTATTTGTAGGCAAGATAACTTCTTTTAAAAACGTGAAGCTTGTATTCAGTATAAACTATATGTGCATATTAAACACGAGCGGTACCCGCACGGCTTTGCCCGTGGTATAAAATTAAAAGTTCATTTGTAAAAAAATGATATAGCAGAAAAAATACTCTATTTTAGTTATAATTCAACTATAATTCCTTCAAAGTATGATATAAAAATTTGGTATGGACCCTACACTACTTCCTTTTACGTGTAAATTTCTTAGTAGATGCCTTAAGTGCTAAAATAGTGCTTGAAGTGAGTAAGATAACAATTCAAACATTTGCATCCCTAGTTTGCCACGAAACAATGCAAAAAAATGTTTTACAATGATTAATCTCCTAAATATCGCCGATTTTAACATCATTCAGTAGATTTTTCGCAAAATATCGCCAATAGCGCCAAATTGAACCCAAAAAAATTTTTTTTTCGCTAAATTTATTGCCAACTTGGCGATATGTCGCCAAATTGGCGTCAAACACTTGGTGACCAAAAGCTTGGCGAGATATCGCCAAGTGGTCGCGCCAATTCATATCACTTTGGTCTGCATTGAAAGCCCTGATTACCCCATAAAAGGGGTAAATCACCCCCTTGGGGACATTCGAATGCAACCCCAAAGATAGGTGCACAAAAATAAGCCAAAAGAAAAAATAAGAAAAATTTTGTTGCTCACAGAAACCAACAGAAATCTTACCAAAGTTTAAAAGAAGAAGAAAGTTTTCTTTCCTAACTTCAAAAACAAAATAATACATTTTCCGAAATGACATACTTTAGAAAGAACGTTGCAACTATCGCAATAAGATAGAAGTAAATATACTGAAATAGAATTGAATGCCAAATTGTAAAAAAGTCGCCAAAAAAATAATTTTTAATATTGTCTTTCATTATTTATTAAATGCAATTATTGCTGCAAATTACAGTCCAACAATAAATAATCACATTGCAAAAGTATATTTGGAGCAATTTTTTCTTTTAAACTCAACTGATCCTAAAAATTTTAAGTATTAGTCATAGAAATTTCGTGCATTATTCTTCACAATGATAATAAAAACAATAAACATCGACAAAGATCAACCAGCAAACGATAAATTAAAAGCTAAATTCGTTCACTCAAGCCATTTGCTGCAATTTATATTGAAATAAATTAATAATGAAGTAAAATATGTTTTGCAGACGATAAATTTAGAATGGTATCCTGTATTTTAAGGAAAGGACTCGATTTCTCATTTGATTGACAGGTGCCATCTTATCACGGTTTTTAATATTTCATTTGACTAATTTTAATAAGGCTTGGAGTTTGGATTGTTACAAAAACAAATACATTTTTAAAATTATTAAGGGAAAAAGAACGAAATAAAAACGTAACCATGGTAACAACATGAAAAGTTGATTTCCGTTGATAAAATAATTCATTTCATCTCTATTTTCAAACAAATTTTATTCGCGAGCAAAGCCATTTTAGAATCGTTTGGCTTGCTTTACTGAAGGTAAGCCTTGAATTTCGGGATTCTAAAAACAATTGTTACAGCTCTCCTGATGATCGTAGAAACTTCGAAAAAACGTCATTTTGTGCAGAAAATTTCAAGCTTTCGAATGACATAAGACTTGAAAATGTGTATGGAATATTTCTTCCCTATTTTATCGAATTTCCGCTAAGAATTCGAATAGAAAAAGAACGAAATGGAATGTTCGAAAAATCGCTTCGAGGTGCAAAACTACATGCTACAAACTAATTTTGTGCCAAGTGGCATGAAAATCGACCGAACGGTTTTGGCGCTACGCGCGTAACAGACAGACAGACAGAAAGAAAGAAAGAAAGACAGACAACACAACTTTTCAGCTATTATTATTAGAGTCTCAGTCAATGAAGGTAAAAAAAATGGCGTTGTCGCAACTAATTTAGGGAAAGCTGAATTTTTGCAGGATGTTAGTACATCGAGTGTACACTAAAAAAACACAAAGTCCCGACCTCCACCCCTCTTGCTTCCCCCCCCCCCCACCCCCTCCGAAACATTGCAAAAACACTACTATGATTATACGCTTTTCGTGTCGAAACTAATTTAGGGAAAGCTGAATTTTTGAAGGATGTTAGTACATAAAGTGTACACTAAAAAAGCACCAAGTCCCGACCTCCACCCCTCTTGCTTTTCCCCCACCCTCTCCGAAACATTACAAGAGCAGTACTATGGTTAAACACTTTTCGTGACTCAACTAATTAGGGTAAGGTTGATTTTTTGTTTCAAGATGTTGGTATACAAAGTATACACTATGAAAACGCAAAGTCCCGACCCCCAACCCTCTTTCTCCTCCCCCCCCCCCACCTCCACCACCTCCGATACATTGTAAGAGCAGTACTATGATTATATGCTTACAGCTTGAAAACTAATGCTGTTATTGGTGTGTTTCTTCTTTTATTCCACTTCTTACTATATTACAAACATGTGATGCTCAACCTGTGTCCCGCGGGCCACATTCGGTCCGCAATACAGATCCGTGTGATCCGTTGTTTTTCGAAATGTTACGTTTCGGGGATGTTCATTTCTGAAAAAGTTTCTGATTTTTAAGAGATGTTAGCACATAAAGTATATACTAAAAAAACACAAGTCCCAACTCCCACCCTTCTTACCCCCTCCCTCCATTCAAACACCTTTCAAGAATCGTACATTCGCTAAATGCGTGTTCTTCGAAAACAAATGACGTTACCGTGTTGTTTCGTGTATTATTTCACTCCTATCAATTTATAAAATAAGTTGTGAAATTATTTGAAGATGGAGACCTTTGAGGCAAGTCTAGGAGACCTTTGAGGCAAATAAAGCTGTTTTTGTAATATACAGGGGATATTTGTTACATGCAAAGGTTTGGTGTCTAAAACTTTCAAGGAAATAGTAGAATCATACTTAAAATATATACTTTGCAATTATAGAAATGAGTGACAGCGGTTTTCGAACAAAACTACAAGAACAAAAAGGAAGAGCATCAAAGAAATTTTCTCACACAAGTGAAGGGCTTGGGAGATAAAGAGGTTATGTGACAAATCAGAAATTGCGAGTTACTAAAATTCAAAGTTTTATTGTAGCAGTTGTTGCAGCTTATTTGCTTTCTGGTTTTGCTATTAGTGCAAAAGTGTTTTAATGATATCTACTTTTTGATTTACAAAGTTTCATTTGCTTACATGTATCCATTGCTTACCAGATTGTTCATTTTTCAAAATGTAACGTAGCCCCTTTATCCACCAAGCCCTTCAATTGTTTTTGATGAAAATACAGTTTGCAAAACACAACAAGATTTTCTAGCAAACCTTCAAAACAGGAAGAGATTAATAGAAGGAGTTAGAACAAGGTTTGTTGCTGAAGCTCTTAACGTGGTTTTTGCAGAGGATGACTCCGACACTGTCATTGTCAACCAAGCCATTAAGAATGTGAAAAAGAATAATACTACTGTTGTGAGAACTGATACTGATCTCTTTGTTTTACTTGTAGCATTAGCACCCCAGCATGATGCCACACTTTTCTTCTTAAAGCCTTTATCTTCAGTGTCTAAAACTCTTATTCCTCGTGCTCCTTATTGCTCATGCAATCACTGGTTGCGACACGACATTGGCTTTCTATGGACTAGGAGAAAAAAAAGCTGCCGACTTGATACGTTTTTCAACTGAGGCTAAAGCTTAGGCTGAGCTTTACACAAAACAAGATATTACAAAAGAAATAATTGTAGAAAGTTGAGAACATTTTATCCTTAATATGTACAATTTATCACAGTAGAAAACCCTAAATGAAGCCAGATATTTTAAGTATAAGCAACTAATCGCCAAAATGTCCCTTCAGTAAACTTTTGATTTAGCAAAACTTCCACCAACTTCAGATGCCACTCATCAGCATTGTTTGAGGCTTTACCACCAAAAATTCAAACTTAGTTAGGTTTTAAACTTCTACCAGAAGAGTGGTTGGCAATATACTTCAAGAAATAGACTGATTTCTAAGCCCATGACAATTATCCCTGCTCCAAGTAAACTTCTCTTATTAATATCTTGCAATTATAAAAAAACATTGTGTGTTACAAACTGTAGCTGTCGTAAAGCTGGGTTCGATTGCACGTCTATGTGTGGAAACTGTAGTGGAATGCATTGTAACAATATTTCGGACCAAGTGAATGAAATGTTAGATGGTGACCGGTAATAAAGGAATACTTGTTGTCAGCATTACTTAGTGCTTTTTCTTTTTGCTAAATGCAACTTGTTTTTCAGAAACGGTGTCTAGAGTCGTAACATTTCGCAAAACAACGAGTCACACAGATAAGTTTCAAGAGCCTGATGCGGCCCGAGGGCCGTAGGCTGGGCACCACTGGTTTATAATATTGTAAGAAGTGAAATAAAAACGGAACGACCCTGTATCATTAGTTTTTGAGATGTAAGCGTATAATCACAGGACTGCTCTTGCAATGTGTTGCAAGAGGGGGCATGGGGGGGGGCGTACGCAATAGGGGTGGGGATTGGAACTTCGTGTTTTTTTAGTGTATACTTTATATACTAACATCTGGAAACAAATCGGATTTCCCCCAATTAGTTGCGACACGCAAAGCGTATAGTAATAGTATTGCTCTTGCAATGTTTCGCGGTGGGGGGGGGGGAGCTAGAGGGCTGGGGGTCGGGACTTTGTGTTTTTATAGTGTATACTTTCTATACTACCATCTTTAAAAAAACACAAGCCTTCCCCTAATTAGTTGCGACACAAAAAGCGTATAACCATAGTACTGCTCTTGCAATGTTTCGAAGGGGGTGGGGGAAAAGCAAGAGGGGTGGAGGTCGGGACTTGGTGCTTTCTTAGTGTACACTTTATGTACTAACATCCTGCAGAAATTCAGCTTTCCCTGAATTAGTTTCGACACGAAAAACGTGTAATCTTAGTAGTGCTTTCGCAATGTTTCGGAGGGGGTGGGGGGAAAGCAAGAGGGGTGGAGGTCGGGATTTTGTGTTTTTTAAGTGTGCACTTGATGTACTAACATCCTGCAAAAATTCAGCTTTCCCTAAATTAGTTGCGACACGATGTGTTTATTGACTGGACTATTAGTAGAGAAGAGATATAAGCATACAATATAGATTTATCCTCTGGGAAACCATAAAAAATATTTTTACGAATGCCGGTGTCAAGAACGATCAAATTTATTGTGTGGTCCATTTGGAAGTGGTTCTACAAAATGCCAAAGTAATAGCTAGTAACGTTGAAAAAACAGGAATTTTAAGACGTCTGGCTCTTTTATATATCTTTCCTTATGCTACTCCGAACAGCATGTGGGCTATCTGGTTACCTGTAACCAATTAACTTTTTACTGCACATCAGAATTTTGCTAGTAAAAATCGTTATTTTAAAATCATTTTAAGGTCAATACCATGTCAAATCAATCCAAAAATATTGGATTTTGTCCTCAACGTTTCTGATTTTAACAAAATTTGAGATGAAGGTCATATACATATATGGCAAAATAAGTATTCCTGTCAATTTTTAGATTTTTTTTGTTTGGAAATCGTTAAAATACCCATTTCAAAACCTTAAAAAGTACAAAAAAAAAAAAAAACATGCAAATTACTGTAACTTTATCTAGACAATGGAGCTTTCCATTGATACATCACAGGATTTTCTTACGACATGTTTTAGCTTCAAATTGCCATAAAATGATTTATAAATTACTACTTTTACCGGTAAAAATGTGAACCGCAAAAATACGCAACCTCTACTGGTAGCCAGATAGTCCTCACGCAGTTTGGAAGAGAATAAGAAAAGACGTTTTAAAGAACCAGACGTCTTAAAATTCTTTCTCGAAAACGTTGCTAGCGCTAAAGGCTTAGTTTCCTAGAATCGTGGACGACGCCGGGCGCGACGCACGCTGGAATCAGAACCAGTTTGATTGGAGCGTGGCGTGAAGCGACGTCAATCTGCGGCTCAGGCGCATGCGCAGAAGGCGGCGGCGTCTGTCGCCTCGCCAGAGATCGACGATTTCACTTCTAGAAAACTGGGTCTTTTGACTATATTTTTGGTGAATTTGGCCACAATTGCTTGAACGTGTCTGCTGTTTGATCAAGAAGGCTACTTGCAAAATGTAAAATGATTACAGTTTCATTCACCTGTCACAAATACTCTACATGGCGTGTTCATAAACGTATTTGAGCAAATAAATCAGTTGGATTAATAATACTGCTCTTAAAATGTACATGGCTTAAAGTATTTTCAAAGTACATCAAGTCTGTATAATTCAGAAGAAAGAAGTAAATTATATAATATAAAATGGGGAAAATTCCGTTCCTCTCAGCATTGCAAACACATGCATTTTGTATATAATTATATTTTATTTAAAAAGAAAGCATGACATATTTCTATAGGAATTATACTCATGCAGAACAACATAATTGTACAATCAATAAAACAAATTGCTTTTAACGCATGCATATGGAGCAAAATATTGCACTTCAATTTTGTTATCTAGCAGTAAATGCTATTCATAACTGCTTTAGACTTTCGATGATTTTAATATATATTTTTGAAACACGCAAAGTAAGTTTGTGTAACATTTTACAAAATATTTTTTCTTTTTGAAAATGCACCAGAAATACTTTGCTTATCAGCAATGTTTTTATTCAGTTTTGTAAATAAGAATTTATAATCGGTATCATTTGCAAAAACAACCGGTTTTTCCTAAAATGTTTTGAGGGGTAATAAATTTTAGGTTTTCGCTTTTTGATAATATATTTATGTATATTTATGTAGTAAGACGCCTTGCCATAGCAGTAAATTTTATATAAAATTAAAAATAGTTTTCATTGGCTGAAAGTACATTTATTGCTTTGAAGTTTATTGTATCACTTATTTAATTGCATAATTTATATAATTATTTATTAACTGACATAAACATCTAGGAATTGAAATGAATATGCCTGCCATTTTTAAAACGAGCAATTTACGCTTGAAAGAAAAAGACATAAATTTGACATTAATTGGGGGAAGCAGTTTGTAAGTTTCATTTGATAAATAGTTTTGAATGAAAAAAAATGATATAAAAAGTTAACTTGCTTGCTAAAAGGGGTTTTAAAACGACTATAATAACTATATTTCAAATTTCGTACTGCAACACTCAGAAAATGTTATCTCTTCTTTATTAAAGTTCCCAGACATATGTATATCGAACTACTTAAACTATAAATAGCCTTTTGTTTGCGTTCATGCATTTTGCGGTATTTCTCAGCTTAACTTAGGCTTTTCAGAACCGTAAATATATTTTCAAAGATTTAATACTTAAGCTGAAAAAAATGCTTTATGCTTCAAAAATGAAATACTTAAGAAAAAGAAAAAAAAAAACCGAGAAAATCTTGCAAAATTTCATCCTGTTTGACTAAAATGAAAACAAAACTGAAGAAAAAAGCTGCCATTCGTTGAAACGTACAATTTATTATAAAGAATCGAAATACATTTTTGCGCAAAGAAAGTTATTCATGGAATCACATATAAGGAAGGGCTGTGACAAATTTAAACGAATTTCTTAAAAAGAAGATAGAGAAAAAAAATCTTTTGAAAATAGATTGTACGAAAAACTTTTTAAAAAATATTTCAACCTAGTTCTATCGTCATTAAGTGTGTTCATACTTAGTTATTTACGTTAAAATTATAAGATATTGAGGATTTCTTTTTTCCTGTATAAAAGACACTCTTTAAATAAAGGTAGACTTTTGTTTTAGTTTTGTACTTATTTTAATGATACCGAATGGAACTTGTTAGATTTCTCCTATTTTTCTCCGTTGGAGAGATTTAAAAATATTTACAAATTTATATTGATTTTATTATTTATCAAGCAATCACGGAATATGTAGTGTTTTTTATTGCATAGACAGCGCCGTGTCGCTCTTTTTTTTAGAACTATTCTTTATATACGCGTAATTTGACTGCAAATGGTGCCATCTCATTGAGAAAAACCGTGAATTAAAGGTTGAAACAGAGACAATAAAAGTTGAGAGTTTTGCTTGTAACACGTTCAACGCGGGTGCACGGGGTCGTTTTCTGGAGCTCAAATGTTCATTTAAAAGGCAAATGTTATTGTTCCAAATTTTGAGATTGTAAGCACACTAGTAAATTAGAAAATTGTAAATGCTTTACACTAAGTGGAATTCGTTCCAAGTTTCTTAAATAAATAGAACTGCAGTTAAAACGCAGAATTTTTTAACGCAAAATTAAGAACTGTATCCGCAGCGCAAGCTGTACTATTTTATCCTCCATAATACCCCCATTTTAGCTCTCTCTGAAATGTTTCATTATCGTATGAAAACATTGTTCGAAATGTATTCAAGCCTGTATTTTTTTTTAACATGGAATTAATCAATTATATCTCCCTGAAAATCCAAAAAGAAACATAGTTTTAAAAATAAAAACTAGTTCTTAAGTTGTCAGAAACAATATCAGCTATTATTTTGTAATTATTTTTCTTCTAATTTGTACGCAGGTCATTTTTAAATGAAATAACTAATACCTGATAAGTATTAAAAATATTATTAGCTCTCAATAAAATTGCTAATTGAGTAAATGATGAACAATAACTTCTATTTTTAAAGCCAAACTTTGAAAAAATATTCCTTTATTGCGGAGTGTATACAACTTTTCCCTTCTTTTAGACCATCAATATCCTACAGTCTGAGGATTAATTGAATCTTTATTAGTTCAAGTCAAAAAGAAAAAAAATCCTTTGCGGTTTCCCAACTTTGTTTGCCATCCACTCAATGCCTGTTCGAACAGCAAGCTCTAGCAAAGCGAAATAATGAACTACTTCACTCAAGTACTATTAGCCTACGTAGATTTTTAAAGCTTTGGCTTCTTCTGATTATACTTTGAATAACTGCTACTTTCTAATATACTCTCATTTTACAAATATAAAAATAACTAATTGTGTACAATTCATCATTATTAAATTAAATTAAATCTCAAGTTTTAAGTGTTCTTACGCATGAGATTTTTTTTAAGTGGTCCTACGCAATGTGGTTTATTCTGTGTCAGGTGGAAATAAACTGCTGTGCTATTAATTAAATACTTAACTTTTATTTTGCTTCACTATTGGTAGCGTTCTGCATATACTAAAACAAATGTTCAATAAATTACGCATAAAATAAACAAACTTGATAACAACAAACTATAACTAATTTTGTGTAGCTATTAACTAATCAAAATTGAAAAAGACTAGCGCATATATCCTTGTGTATTTTATCTATAAAATTCTTATATAAGTCGCAAAAAAAGGGTAAATGCATCGTTTGTGAAAATGGAAACGGTTGATTTACTTATATTGCTAAACTGGTAACATGTAGGAGTATATTATATGTAGGTATTACTTTTACAGAATATGTATGAGACGTTTTTTCGTCCGACTGGATATTTTTCTTACTTGATTACTGTTAGTTAATATTATTATTGTATATTGCACAAGCGGAAAAATTGAGATGTACCTTCGTGCTTTTATCAGGTTTTACTTTCCTTAAACAAAGCAACAGGCATCATTAACTGGATGCGTAATTAGTGAAGTAGAAATGTAGAAATCAGTTTAGTCATATCGTCGTCACCATGCTAAAATAACGAATATAATAAATCGCGTTTTTCAAGTTCGAATTTTACAAATCATTAAAGTTAAAATGAGACCTTCGAACAATAGTTTTACACTTTAAGATTTACAAAAAATTAAAAATTTTAAACAACCAAATGCGTCAGGTGGGAAAAATTAAATGCAGTGATTTGGCTCTCCTGAAAAGTGAAAATACATTCGTAATTTCTGTACCTCAGAACCAGACTAACGTAAGTCCATTTTCGTCATTTTTTCAGTAGAGGGGAAAAACGATGTATTCGACAATCGTTTTTCCCCTCTACCGAAAAATGACGAAAATGGACTTACGTTAGTCTGGTTCTGAGGTACAGATTTTAGCATGGTGCCGACGATATGGTCAAATTGTTGCTACATTTTAACCTCGCCGGTTTTCCTTACCATCAAAATATCACGTCCCGAAATAGCTTTAATGATGAACAGACGTTTGTGGCATTTTTGTTGTTATTTATTTTAATTTTATTGTGCTAATGGCTTTCCCGAGATTGAATGACTTGATAAAAGCTTGTGTATGCTGTTAACTTATTGATAAACTCACTACAGTGAGGAAGTGGCTTGAGGGACAACATTTGTTAAAAAGAGAGAAATTTAAAAATGCTGCGATGCATTGGTTTAAACTGCAGGTGGCTACTTTTTATGAGAAGGAATTGGTAAATTTATAAAACGCTATGACAAGTGCTTGAATAATGGGAGAATCTATGTTGAAAAATCGAAAAGAAACGTTTGAAGCAATGGTATTATACCTAAGAATATTAAATAAAATATTTGAATAAAAATCCCAAAAAACAAGAAGCATGGAAAATACAAAAAAAAAGGGGGGAGGCAACAGCAAGGAGTATTTAAAAAGAGCAAAATATTCATAGACAGCATCATGCAAATGCAATTCGCTTTAATGGTTGCAACAGCCAAAGGGTAAAGCTCAAAAATAATATTCCGTTTACAAATAGACAGGAATGACACCGATGTGCAAACGAACCGTACAATGGACGTTGACCGCTATGTGCTTGTCCTTTATCTGGGAGTTGTAGGGTGTCACGACAAAAGCTCTGCACGTGTAATTTCCGGCATCCGACGGCTTCAGGTTGCGGACATAAAGACCGTCCTCTGTGATGGTGCGTCGGGGACCTGGAGGAATTGAGAAAGATATTTGAGTCTTCCCAGGTAAAGCACAAATAACCTTTAAACGTTTTATAAACGTTTTTAAGCGGTTGTTACAACGTTACTAACCATTTTACAACCTTTAAAAAACGAAGTGTGCTACTTTGGTTACACTATAAAAACGGAATGTTGTTTTTACAGTATAATACAGCTAATTTTACAGTAATAAACTGTAAAAATTGCTACATTTACAGTAATAAACTTTGAAATTGCTACTTTTACATTACTAAACTGTAAAATTAATAATTTTATGCTAATAAACTGTAAAATTGCTAATTTAACAGTTTACTACCGTGTATTTTACAGTTTTAAACTTAAACCTCTGCTGCCAGTATTAAACTGTTGTTGTTACAGTATAATGTAGCTAAATTGTACGGCAATAAACTGCAAAATTGTGAACTTTGCAGTAAGAAACTGTAAAATTGCTAGTTTTACAGTTTGTTACTGCGCATTTTACAGTTTAAATTGGAACATCAGATGCCAGTATTTTTCTGTAAAAACAATAGTTTATTTTTTGCAGCGTACTCAGATATCTGGATGCACTAGATTAAAGAAAGTTCATTGTATTTTAAATGTGCGGTTTGAAAGCATTCGTTTTTGTTGTTAATGGTACCTATTTCATGTAAAGAAAAAAAAATAAGAAAGATAATTTTATTTTAATATAGTTATCATTTGTTTCCTTAAACGCACAACAATTCTGAAAATGGTAGATTCTTATTTTAATATAGGCTATTTTTTACGTTATTACATATTCCACAAAAAGGCATCTAACTTTTGAAGACTAAAAGAAACTTTTAAGTGTTTTTTAACTCAATAGAGAACGTATCTTCGTTCCCTTCTGAGTAAAAACAAATGAATATACAGGGTGTCCACTCCAATCGTGGACCAATAGCTAATTTCTAAACCGTTAGAGATAAGCATATAGTTTATTTAGGAAAAAATCTCCAAATTATGAAAGGAATTTTGGGTCTGTTCAATGTTTTTCAAAAAATCAAATTTTGAAAGAGTTACGAAATTTAAATTTTTATACAGCCCCCCAGTCCTATCAATCATATTTAGTGAAACATTCTTGGGACTGTAACGTTTAAAACTAAAAAAAAATCACTCTTCTACCACAAAAATTGACCGAGTTATGACGTTTTGAAAAATCAAGATTTTGAAGGATTTCGCATACGGTCCCTTAAGCGATCTCTCGATGACGTCATGAAACAACGCAAAATCTTGATTTTTCAAAACGTCATAACTCGGTCAATTTTTGTCGTAGAAGAGTGATTTTTTTTTTAGTTTTAAACGTTTCAGTGTCAAGAATGTTTTACTAAATATGACTGATACGACTGGAGGGCTGTATAAAAATTTAAATTTCGTAACTCTTTCAAAATTTGATTTTTTGAAAAATATTGAATAGACCCAAAATTCCTTTCGCAATTTGGAGATTTTTTCCTAAATAAACTATATGCTTATCTCTAACGATTTAGAAATTAGCTATTGGTCCACGATTGGAGTGGACACCCTGTATATATTTTTTTAATCTTCAAAGTTAAATTGCGTTGCTTAAAAATAGTCATGTTATTGGTTTATTAAAACAATGAAAATAAAGGGTGTTTTTTTTAGTGGTATAGAACTTTGAAATGGAATAAAACAAAGAAGATTTTTTAAAATTAACATGAAATTTATTTTATTCGAAAGATAATCTTCTGGCATTATAATTTAAACATGATTTCTGGTATATGACCGCCAAAGCTTGCTCGGACGTAGTCTAATCTGGAGGTCCAATTTTCGACTATTTTCCCCAACATTTGTGGTCGTATATCCGCAAAAACGCGGCGAATGTTGTCCTCCAAGTGGTCAATCGTTGTGGGCTTATCGGCGTTGACTAGCGACTTCACATATCCCAACAGAAAATAGTCAAGCGGCATTAAATCGCACGATCTTGAAGGCCAATTCACGGGCCCAAAACGTGAAACTGTGCGGTTAGCTAACGTATCCTTCAATAAATCAATTGTGACACGAGCTGTGTGACATGTTGCGCCATCTTGTTGAAACCACAGCTCCTGAACATCATAATTGTTCAACTGATGAACGAAAAAGTCAGTAATCATGGCTCTATAGCGGTCACCATTGACTGAAACGTGCTGGCCAGCGTCGTTTTTAAAGAAGTACGGACCAATTACTCCACCAGTCCATAAAGCACACCAAACAGTCAGTTTTTCTGGATGTAACGGTGTCCCAACATACACTTAAGGATTATCATCACTCCAAATACGGCAGTTTTGTTTATTGACGTATCCATTCAACCAAAAGTTAGCTTCATCGCTAAACAAAATTCGCTTATGAAAATCGGGATCAACGGCAATCTTGTTTTGGGCCCATTCACCTAATTCAAGCCTTGCTAGGTGATCGTGTGGCTTCATGTTGAAATGCCAAACCAAACTGAACATAAATCACTTTACAGCTGACAGAATGGCCGCCAGTTAAAAAAGTTTTGCCAACTTAAAGTTCTATACCTCTAAAAAAAAACACCCTCTATAATCTAACATATTTGTCTTTGTAGGGTAGTGTTGCGCATCAGTATATCATCGCCAAATATTTTAACGGAACATTAAAATACTTTGAAAGAAAAGTTTGATACAGTAATTGGTTTTCAACCATAGTTAAATGCTATTTTTTGACTCAGTACTAGATCAAAATTATTTAAATTAACTATTACATGATGGTGAATAAAACAGTAAAACTAATAGTGGTCCACTTTACAAGTTTGCAGTTTTGAAAAAAACAGACCACTTTTAAGCGTATTAATAATTTAGATTCAAAGCAACTCAGTAAGCTAAACATTTTTTGTTCTGTAACTTCGTAATGTAAATCGTTAAAACTTGGATTTTTTTTTTCCTTTTTAGATGAAACAATATTGTCGCCTTCGATATATGATTTAAAAGATTTTAAATTTGGGAATTGAACACCACAAATATTTTTTGAGTTTAATTTACAGGTACATAATGTTTGATGCCAACCACGCTTCGTTTATTTAAGTAAGGAAAAAAAAATAATTTTAAAGTTGAAGAATGAAGAACATGTGTGGGTCTATGAGAAACTGTTTATGTCTTTAGGCAATTGTTGGAGACTAAACCATACTTCCTACTTAAAATGTGTGTCCAAATTTTTATTAACTATTTTTCTTATACCCATTTTCTAATATATACTATAACTAAGAAAATGCATTTTAGAATTCTAGGTATACCCAAGCGTTATAACTTCAACCTTAAAATTCTGATCATGTTTTCTATTGAGAACAGCTAAAATAGCTGAAACGAATAGATTCAAGTAACTTACTCGGTACTTTGTTTTCTATCTAAACAATTTTAGTTTTTTTTAAATATATAAATTATTGTTATTATTTTAGTGGTTAATAAAATTATGCATTTTTTTGCATATTTCTTTGTTGTTGTTTATTAATATGCATCTATGTATATACCTCCATTTTTGGTAAAAATTTGTCCCCCTCCCCCTGTACTATACTTGAACATAAGATAAATAAAGAAGGAACAAACATTATTTCCAGCTGTCTACAATCGGTTTGACTATTTTATATATTAAAGGGCTTTATCGAAGAAATCGGAGTCACCCACCTTATGCAAAAATATTTTTTGTTGGTTTTAATATTCCGTTTCAAACTGATGAACACTTTCTAAACTTATAACAATTTATCTGTGATTTTTAAGCCTTAATTATTCCTTTATATAGGAAAACTGATTAAATGTGATATTTTAAGCAAGATTGTCTAGTAACTAAGTTTTCTTAAAAAGAGTTCTTTGCGCCCGCAAGGATCCCTCTTAAGTACTTTCCTTTAATATCAAACAATTTCAAACTTGTGTAGGTAAATTAGGCTTTTACGTTCAATGACGTATATGGACTAATCAATATTAAGCACCTTTTAAAAGTAAACTTCATTAAATACCTTTCTTAAGCTTGGGTGAGTTACTTAGGAGAATTATTTAAAATAGTGCATAAATATGCATCAGTGTAACACAATGCATTAGTTGTAATATTCATGAATCTCTTGAAATAAGTAACTTGTTTCAAAAATGCAAATCATCGCTTTTATAATAGACGGCTTTATAGAGACTGAAAATGCATTAAGCGTAAGTTTTGAATATTTTACTAAGCAGAATCGAAGTTATTTTAATAGGTATGTTGCAGAAATACACCCAATTTTTTTTAGGCTTAGACATTTTAAATTTTGGTTAAAAAAAAAACATTACAATATGCGTTAAAGTGAGGGAACATGTAAAATGGGAGGAGGAGAATCAAATGTATTTAATGTAAATGTTTAGAAAGGTCGCTTAAGTAAGATCATTTTTTTAAATTATAATTTAAAAAATATTTCAGTTAAAAGCATATTGCGACATGCCCGCAATAAAAGCGGTTTTTGAATGTGTAAAATCAATGTTTAAAACACGGTTGTGATTCTCACATTTTGCGCAATAAACTCCTGAATAAATACAACCTTCCACAAAATATGGGTATGAAATATGAATTTATTGTGTTCGGGTAATGAATTACCTAATAACGAAACTTGAACATTTCTTGAAGCTGTTAGAGACTAACATGTCATATAATATAATATGTCTGATGTTAGATATTGTTTTATCCCTCCCCCAAGCCCCCAAAAAAACATTTTTGTTGTTGTTAGTTTTCTGTTTAGATAACCGAGCACGAGTAGATGCATCTCCCTGATTAAAGGTGGAATCAGTACGACTTTCGTCTTTACGAGCATCATTAAGGTGGAAGTCTGCTTTAGCTCAACACACATGACATAGCACCTGTTTATATGGCAGTTAGCCATTAACAAAACATATTTGCTCAGAGAAAGGGCAAGGACAGACTAGGAAGATAAATTGCATTCATGACCGAGTCAGGGATTTGAACTAGTGACTCAGAACATTTTTAAACGTCTTGCGTTTAAAATAATTGCCTAAACCCCTTGATGCCATACGTGAAAAAAACATGGTTTTCTCGTAGTTGCCGCCTGCGAAAGTAAAAGCTTGTGGACGTTATGGTTTAGCCTGGTACTGGCTGACCACCAATAAGATGGAGAAAAAAAAACATCCAGTTTACTTACAAAAACGAGCTTATCTATTAGTTAGCAGGGATGCTAGTTTGGATTTTTAAGATGCGTGTTTACCTCTAAATGAAGCATTAAACTCGTTATGGTTTAGCCTGGTACTGGCTGACCACCAATAAGATGGAGAGAAAAAAACATCCAGTTTACTTACAAAAACGAGCTTATCTATTAGTTAGCAGTGATGCTAGTTTGGATTTTTAAGATGCGTGTTTACCTCTAAATGAAGCATTAAACTCGTTATGGTTTAGCCTGGTACTGGCTGACCACCAATAAGATGGAGAGAAAAAAACATCCAGTTTACTTACAAAAACGAGCTTATCTATTAGTTAGCAGGGATGCTAGTTTGGATTTTAAGATGCGTGTTTACCTCTAATGAGCATTAACCGTTAGGTTTAGCTGTACTGGCACCAATAAATGGAGAGCAAACTCAGTTACTTACAAAACGAGCTTATCTATTAGTAGCAGGATGCTAGTTGGATTTTAAGATGCGTGTTTACTCTAAATGAAGCATTAAACTCGTTATGGTTTAGCCTGGTACTGGCTGACCACCAATAAGATGGAGAGACAAACATCCAGTTTACTTACAAAAACGAGCTTATCTATTAGTTAGCAGGGATGCTAGTTTGGATTTTTAAGATGTGTGTTCACCTCTAAATGAAGCATTGAACTCGTGATTAACTTTTCCCCCCTTCATTCTAATAAACTTGTCTTAAGTAGCAAGATGTCATTTCCAAAACAAGCGTGGGCAAACAATACCTGGATAAACTTTATCATTTCTAGTTAAGACACTAACCAACTTTAGTGCATGTGTTTACTGAGTTAAGTTCTATCCAAACACCTGCTTCCGTTTCGATCGAAAAAAAAAGATTTAAAGCTTTTATTCATGAAAGATTGGAACACAGTGAGTGAACATCTGCCACAAATACCGATCTGCAATGTTATAGAAATATTATATGCATAGAAATATAAATTCCAGTTTAAGAAAAGAATCGATTAAGAAAAGGTAAGAGTAATTTGTAATTCAATACAGCCTAATTCGTAGCTCATAAAATTCAACATATCGATCTTATCAATAAAGCTTAGGTTCGATAAAAGGTACATTTTAAATATTTAAGGTCTGGTTAATTAAGGTTAAATCTGGGCGTTTCTAATCCAAGCTATTCTGCACTATCAAAAAAATGTGTAATCTTACTCTATAAATAATATCAGTAGTGCTGCCTCCATCGCTATGGAATAACTTTATCGATATATTTGATGTAAACTAACGCATAACTTTGGGAGGTCACACCACGATAATATAGAGTAAGTTTTCTGTGTGCAAGTTTACACCAGAATTTTCTGTCAAAAAAAAAAAAAAAGAAAGAGAAATAAATGAAAAAGAAGAGCATTCATCACGCTGGAAGATTACTTTCAATTATTCGTTAATTTATTGTTTATTTGATGCATGATATCCTCAATCAACATCATACAAATTCGTAAGTTTTTTTAAGGATACATAATAGGACCAACCCCGAACCGCGAACTTACCGCTTACAAAGCAAAGCAAGCGCGTATGACCACAGGGCCGGTTAAGGCACATCTTGGTTTCGTTCATAAGACTTCAAGAGCTCTGCGCCGTTGTTTGTCTTAACGCATGCGCAATGAAATATACTCTAGTCATTTTGACGCTTGGTGGAACTTTACCCCGGCTGCATGAAATTTTCCTCCAACAATTATAGTTTTCTCTCAAAATCGTAACAGCTTACTCCAGAAGTTGTGTAATGTTGCACCAAGCAGCAATGATAACCATACACTTTTTTACAGTGTGATAAGGTAGAAACATATTCTGGAAGGTAGCCAAAGTGGTGTGTGTGTGTGTGTGTGTGTGTGTGTGTGTGTGTGTGTGTGTGTGTGTGTGTGTGTGTGTGTGTGTGTGTGTGTGTGTGTGTGTGTGTGTGTGTGTGTGTGTGTGTGTGTGTGTGTGTGTGTGTGTGTGTGTGTGTGTGTGTGTGTGTGTTTCTCTAAAGAGCAACGTACTGTAAATTGGCAGTATTTAATTTCATTCCCTTTATTCACATGTTAGATTTTTCTTTTAAAACTTTAGTTTAAATGCAGTCTTCCCCATACTTTGGATACAAAAGATAATGTACCAAGAAAATGATACAAGTGATCCGTAATTACTAAAAGAGGCAGAAGCCTCTAAATAATTCGTGGGAAAAAAAAAGAAATTCGTGATATCGAATATGAAACCAACACAACCTTGCAAAACGACCTTGAGTCAATTTAGCTTATTAGATTTAAAATATAATCAAATTTAAAGGTCATTGTAGGCACAAAAGGAACTGTTATCAGTGTTCATGGAAGGGAAATAGAAAACGTTGCTTTCTTTATAACATTCAAAACATAATTAAAAGATAGAAAATTAGAAAGTGGTCACTTACCGTCAAGAATAAGGCTTCCGTTAACATACCATGAAATAATGGGGGGTGGATCTGACCTTACGCTACACAAAATCATGTGATCACTACTTTCTCGACCTGTTTGAACATCAGCCGTTCCCCAGAATGTAATAGAAACTGGAAGTAAAAGAGTTAATTTTATTAGAAAATTTTTCAATCTCAAAAGTGTCTAAGAGTCACTTTTCATAGTAGATTATTTGCATATGTTCACTATCATCTCAGCAGAACCAATTTACATGAGTATATACATACATATATATATTATACCTATAGTAGGGGAGACCGGGGCAAGATGACGAGCCGGGCAAGATGACGAATTTCGTATTTTTTTCATTTCCCACTAGGTCAGCCTTAGCTGGTCATTAGAGATTCTTCTATCTATTCTTCGTTCAGCAATAGTATAAAGTCGCTGAAATCGCCATTTTCAAGACAGTTCTGAAGTTGTTCTGGTTTACCGCTACCGCGATCTAACTTTTATCCATGTGCAAATAAGCTCTGATGCAAATACAGGTAAGATTTATTGCTTCTCATTAGTATTAATGTGTACCTTAGTTTAAATACTACCTATTTATATGAATAAGCACCAAATAAACGCATTTTTTATGGAAATAAATACGAATCCTTCAAAAATGGCAGTCTGGGGCAAGATGACGAAACGAAACACGGGGCAAGATGATGAGCTCGTCATCTTGCCCCATGTTTCGGAATTTATGAAACTAACTATGTTGCCCCTTCTATTAAGTTCTCTAAATGCTTATTTATAGTTATACTAATATATATACTAATGTATGTAATAATATATTATACTAAGTCCCTCATACCCCCACCCCTCTTCCGAAGAGCCAAACTAATTGTTTGTTAATGATACATATAATGACATTTCAGATATGGTTCGACAATACAAGAAGAAATCCTCAAGAGGAGAATGGAGCAAAGATTCTATGCTGCCAATGGTAATATAAGCTGCCCATGGTAGTCAGTCCTACAGGATTCAGAAGAGTTTCAAAGATTGTTTCAGCAGAGAGAGGAAGGAATGTAACAATAACTTGTTGCATAAGTGTCACTGGCTTTTACCTGCCACCTTTTCTGATTTTTGCTAGAAAACGAATGCTTCCTAAACTTATCGAGAAAGCCCCAGCAAGAACTGTAGGTCACTGTAGTGATAATGGCTGGAGTAATGAGGATACTTTTTTTCTCTTTTTTGCAGCACTTTTACCAACACGTAAAATCAAACAAAGAATCTCCTGTTCTGTTGATCATTGATAATCATAAATCCCACATAACTTTGCAGGCTATATTATATTGCAGAGAAAAATTCATTATCATTTTTGGGTCTCCACCCTCTTGATTTGGCAATTTTCGGCCCATTTTAAAATTATTATAGTCAAGCATATGACAACTATATGGTCACTCATCCAGGGCAGACCATCACAGATAAAAATGTTGGTGAATTTTTGAGCATACCTTACTTTAAAGTCGCTACAATTGCAAATGCTGTTCAAGGTTTTCAAGAATGTTGGATCGAGCCGCAACGATCATGATTTCGCTGCTTCAAAAACAACTGATCTTAATGCTGTTAAATAGGGAACTGATAATAATAGTGCCAACCCCCAGACCCTGTCAGTAAAAAACCACATATAAAAGATCCAGTAGATACAGAATTGATGACAAATTCTGATTCCAGTGCAGAAAAGAAGAGTTTAAGTGTTTTTGATTTCAAGAAGTTGCCAAAAGCACTACAATTTGGCAAAAAAAAGAAAAAAAAAATGAGTTCAAGTATCTTTACGAGCTCACCCGTCAAAGAACTGCTAGAAGAAAGCGCCAAACAAAAGAGAAAAAGGATTGTCTAAAAAAACAGAGGACAGAAGAACGTGAAGCAAAAAAAGGAGTAAGAAAACTCAAACTTTGTTTCTTTAGCCCGAAGTCAGGAAAAATCAGGCATGGCAACCCAGTGGCATCAACTTCAAAGGATGGTGAAATAAGATGTTCTGCTTGTAAAGAGGAATATTGTGATCGTCCAACAGAAAAATGGATCCACTGCTGTGAATGCCAAAAGTGGTGGCATGAGGACTGTTCCAATTATTAAAATGGTATTTTTATTTGCGACTATTGTTAGCTGCACTACTAAACCCTTGTATATATACATTACTTTACAATGCTTAATTTAATGCTTTCTCAGATGTAGAAACCCATTTATCATTTGTTAAACCATGTAACGTATTTAAAAGATAACAATGTTGCGCCTTTTATAGAGTCGTCATCTTGCCCCAAGGCGAAAGTCATCTTGCCCCGGTACTGGGGCAAGATGACGAATTGTTAAGGTTATGAAAACATAAGAAAATCATACTTTTTTTTTAAATTTCAAAAAATAATTGGTAATATATTT
The DNA here is from genome assembly GCA_038373865.1 of Uloborus plumipes. Taxonomy (NCBI): domain Eukaryota; kingdom Metazoa; phylum Arthropoda; class Arachnida; order Araneae; family Uloboridae; genus Uloborus; species Uloborus plumipes. The sequence continues at coordinate 290,113 of JAXGGA010000118.1, forward strand.
TAGGATACAAAGGACTACTCTAACGCCTCATATGAAAATAATTTTACCATCCTTGAAAATGAGTGAATAATAAGCAACGATTCTTAGCATCGTCATCTTGCCCCGGTCTCCCCTACAACAAAAAATCATTTGCAATACACGCAATACACCGCCAACTCGGTTATTCGATCCATGGACTGTAGTTTCGTACTTTTTAGCACTCATCAGCATGAAATAGGAAAGAAACCCAGCTGGAGGCAGAAATCGTCTTAAAGAAGCAAAGAGAGCCAAAAAAAAAAAAAACGGTAGCCAATGTGAAATAAGAACACCAGCGAGATACCACAAATTGGTACGGTACAACTCGTACATTGTATGTCAGAGCTCGGGTATAAAGCCCTGGCTTAGGAGGGGTTACTTTTGCTTTTAAAAATAATTTGTTTAAGCTCAGTACGAACCAGTACCAGACAGCTCACACTGAATTGTAAAGGACAGAACGAAGCGCACCATTTGGTGGATTTTTATTTCATTGTAAATTGCTTAAACACATGTTTCATGTCCTTGAAAAGTAACTTCGACTCTTTTGCACCTGCGTAGCAACCTGAAGTTAGTTTATGGAACATAACGAAGCATAAGGATAAAAAATATATATTAGACCGGATACATCAGTTCCTCATTTTGCAACGGAAATACTTCAAATAATTGACGTTTGAAAAATAAATGAAACCATATCGTTTTTTGCTTTGGAATGCATTGCAAGAACTGAGCAGCTAAATCCAAAATGGGAATCAATAGCAACGCGATATTTCTGACTTCGATTTCTTTACTCTGCTCCGAAGAATGAAAGGAATACAAAAGCCAATTCGAAATCCACTTAAATAAATTGATTTTGTTAAAATTTCAAGACATACTTTTATGCTAAGGAATTACTTTCTGGAAAACACGAGATAAGCTATTTTAGCCCAAACATATTTTTTAAAAATAAATAGAGGTTTTCACTTCCCTACGTTTATTGAAAATTTAAACTTTCAAGATTCATTTTTTTTTCCATCATATTAAATAGATACAAACATATATTTCATACGACATAAGTGTATATCTTTGTTTTTAATGTAATGTGATTTTTCTCTTTGGAGAATATTATTGTCATTTCACTGAGCGGGGAATTGTTTTTCCGGAAAAAATATGCATAAAGTGATATTGCTCATGAGTTGCATTTTTGATAGAATAATCGAAAACGGCTTTTTTTCTGAGCAGAATTCAGCAAGCATGTTTCTTCACGTGGAGAAATATTTTCTCACGTGCTATTTTTATCATTTCTACTGCGTAATTTAAAACCTGACGAAGTCTATTCTATTTACAAAATGTATTATTTAAACGAAATCTACCTAATTATTAAGATTACTATCTATACTTCTATCTTAACTCAGTTTTGACGAATTATTATCTTTAGGTTAACCTTTAGAAGTTCTAAAATTTAAGCGACTATAGTTAATGATAGCAGAAAAACATGTAGTTAAAAATTCAATTTAAATACATTATATTATTTTGAATCCCAATGTTTCTTCTTCTTCTTACTTATCTCAGGTTGTCTAGCTGGGCTAGACAACCCCCATAAAACCAAAAATTTCTAAAACATCTGAAAAAAGTATAGGGTCCCTAAGGACTTCGTCTTTTGTAAAATTCAAACAGGTCAAGATATGTCCGGGGGAAGCCACGTCGGTGCAACACCAAGGACAATTTGGAAAAGTCTTTTTCCCCTGCTGAAAGGTGAGTCCCCTCGTGTGCCCACTCAGAATGCGGGAAAAGGCAGTTTGATATGGTCTTAGAGTAAGGTTGAAAGTCTCACCTGGTCTTTTGTCAAAGTACCAGGAATGGCTAGGAGGGATTTTCATGAGCCGATTGAATTCAATCCTTGCCAGGGATGTAATCTCACTAGATGTGAGCGTTCCTCCTGGATCCCAATGTTTAGATTGTTTAATTCAATACGCCGTAATACGTTTAATTCAGTCAGAGTAGTTCATTGATATGAATAAATATGGGTTTTCATAACCAACGTTAAATTATAACCACCAACATAATGTTAAATTATAACCACCAACATAATGTTAAATTATAACCACCAACATAATGTTAAATTTTTTCTACGTTTAGATAAATTATCTTCAGAGATTCTGAGGAAGGTATAGGATGGTTCCACGAAATTGAAAAAATATGAACAGTACAGGCGTTTTAGGAATGGACGAAAATCTTGCTCTGATGATAAGAGATCTGGGGACCTACAGCTTTACTAAATAAAGAAAATGTTAAAGGGGTCATTTCATGTGAAGTATACGAGGGTCCCCACTCGACCCCTCTGATTGTGATGAAACATTTTTTGGAAGTAAATACAAGACTTGCATGAAGCCATACCAAATTATAGCTCCATAAGCGCTAAAGTTCAGCCAATATAAATTATTTTGTAAAGGCCTCTTTTTCGTGTCTTGAAAAAAATGATCAAATCGTCCAGTTTGTGCTTTTATTGCTCGCGACCTAAGATGATTATATGGCTCAAATTCGGTGATTCTGATCACTGTTTAGAGTAGAATAGCCTACTTGTGTAACAGAAGCTCAAAGCATTGTAGATTTTTTGCAATTTGCTGCCAAAGTTGATAAAAAATCGTATTTTGGCAAATTTTGACCAAACGTTATCAGCTTGAATCTGTTGAAAGAATGACTTTCTGAAGCTAACTCTTTTCTCGTTTGTAGCCTGATAGTTCTTCCGAAAAGTGTGCAAGTGGCATCTTGATAGCTCAAATAATTGCTGAATTATGCGAGTTGAAATTCCAGTCAAAATTTTTTTTTCTCAATTTTCAAAGGGCAATATCTCCAAAGGGTCATCTTGAATTTTAATTTTCTTTACATAATTGGAAAGAGCACACTTTTTTAAACCGAAAAACGTTATTCTTATTTTTGAGACAAACCAGTTTAAGGGAATATTGCAGATCAAAAATGTGTACGTTATTCTACGTGAAATCAATGAAAAAAAGGCATACACCTTAAAAGTTTATGTCAATTTGCTCCAATACAATTCAAAGGAGCTATTGTACTTATGTTCTGATGAAAAAAACCTTTTTTAGATGTTTTTGAATTTTAGTTTTTGTGTGCGCATCCGTAAAAACTCAAGAAATGGCAAAAAATAAAGTTTCGTTTTTAACAAAAATAATTATGTTTTTTTTCGCTGCTATAAGAGCTTGAGTCTTTTCCTATGTGTTATTTTTAAGCTCTTGAAACAGAATTTCGGATGCTATGTCACTTGGCAAGGTTGTATTTCATTAATATTTCAAGGTCATAAAAAGCATTTTCCCATTTTTCATCATTTTTCTTTTTGGGCAAATTGCAATCATAGGCTGAATATCCTAGACACATCCTCGGCAGTATAAAGAATGGATTTTCAATAACTATTTATCATATTTTCAATCACTATTGTTATCATTTACATGGCGGAAATAATTTCAATATTCAACTCTATCGAAAGCGTTCGTTATTGGTTTTCAGAATAATGGCTTTGGAGTCCCATTGTACATATTTTTTATCACACGCACACCATATTAATTGTTTATTTATTTATTTATCTCATTTAATAATTATTTAAATTATTATTTTTAATTTTTTGAAAAGGAAACAATGCTTTTTATGACCTTAAAATATTAATGACACCTTGCAAAGTGACATATCATCCGAAATTTTGTTCCAAGCGTTTTAAGATAACTCCTAAAAAAGACTCAAGCTGTTATAGCAGTGATGAAAAAATAATTATTTTTGTTAAAAACGAAACTTTATTTTTTGCAATTTCTTGAGTTTTTGCGGATGCGCACACAAAAACTAAAGTTCAAAAATATCTAAAAAAGGTTTTTTTCATCAGAACATAAGTACAATAGCTCCTTTGAATTGTATTGGAGCAAATTGACATAAACTTTTAAGGTGTATGCCTTTTTTTCATTGATTTCACGTGGAATAACGTACACATTTTTGATCTGAAATATTCCCTTGAAACTGATTTGTCTCAAAAATAAAACCAACGTTTTTCAGTTAAGAAAAGTGGGTTCTTTCCAATAATGTATAGAAAATTGAAATTCAAGACGAAACTTTTGAGATATTGCCCTTTAAAATTGAGACAAAATTGAGAAAAACATTTTTGACTGGAATTTCAACTCGCATAATTCAGCAATTATTTGAGCTATCAAGATGCCACTTGCACACCTTTCAGAGGAACTATCAGGCTACAAACGAGGAAAGAGTTAGTTTCAGAAAGTCATTCTTTCAACAGATATAAGCCGATAACGTATGGTCAAAATTTGCCAAAATACGATTTCTTACCAACTTTGGCAGCAAATTGCAAAAAATTCTAGTGCTTTGAGCTTTTGTTACACAAGTAGGCTAATCTAACCTAAACAGTGATCAGAATCACCAAATTTGAGCCATATAATCGTCTTAGGTCGCGAGCAGAAAAAGCACAAACTTGACGATTCGGTCATTTTTTTCAAGACACGAAAAAGATGCCTTTACAAAATAAATTATAGTGGCTGGATTATATCGCTTATGGAGCTATAATTTGGAATGATTTCATGCAAGTCTTATATGTACTTCCAAAAAATTTTTCATCAAAATCGGAGGGGATCGAGTGGGGATTTTCTCGAAATTTGGGACACTTGACATGGAATGACCCAAATGTATATCTCAAATCACAAATCTTGGTTAAAACTGTTACCAAACATGTGGGAACGTTTTAATCCCACTCAGTGATCAAGGACTATAGCTGCTTGCGTATTTCTACAAAAAACTCCTAAATTTGTATAACGTGAATCCTTACATTTATGTGGCTTTTTGACTAGAACTCTTATTTTCAAAAGACTTTTGACGTTTTTTAAGTCCTCGGAACCATTCTTGCATCTTCTATACCGTCATTGTAAAACCACCTAACATCTTCCATAACATCTCCAAAGCCTCTTATATTTTTAACATAACGCAGACAAAACTTAAAGTTACTGTAGAATTCCATGCGATGCACTCTGCTGCCAAGGTTAGGAAGATCAATTTTTGATTATACTTTAACGAACTGCTTTCAACACTGAACACAGCTCATGATATATTCCAATCGTTTTTGAGATATTGTTTGGTAGTTACTTTTAGTTGATGCTTGAAATTGTTGATACCTCTTGTTAGTTAAACTTAAATACTTAGGGCAATATAGTAAATGGTAAAAATTGTGTGATGCTATAATATTCAACTGGGGAATTTTTGAAAATTTAGAGACCTCTCTTTTTTGGTTCAAGGTGGAAACTTGTTTATTAGGATATTTTCTTTCACATCCCATGGCAATTCACACGGGTTCAAAGAAACCCTATATAGCAATATCAGTTTTGAGCTAGGTTAAAGGTTCATTTTAATGTTTTGATAATTAATACTTATCAATTTACAGTCTGTCAGAAGTTTCTCCACTGTCCTGTGCAGTTGAGCATAAAAAATTTAGATCAAAGTTACCGTAAATGACGGTGCTTAACATTTCACTGTTTAAAAGACCATACGGCAAAAAATGTAAAATTAAACAACGTGAGTAACTATTACATAATTGACAAAATAGGACTTTTTAATATGAAATTTTAATTTGGGTATTTTTTTAGAATGTTAATTTTCATCAAATAAATAAAAGTACTACAGGTTTCGGTTCTTGTTTTGCTTTATATTAATCAATTTCACAGTTTCCTGAAGCAGCACGGTTTGTATCGCTAATAGAAAATAGTTCATTTGTCGCCAAGCGACCAACTTTAAGCTAAACTCAGGAACATTACTGGCTCAAAGTTTAAATGAAGACTTATTTACAATGATGATAATTGACTTCGTGCACGTTATATCTGTGTGGTCGACACGAATTCTTGAGAGATATGACATGTAGTAGTTCATCATTTACAGCCGGCTTCATATAAAGAAGAAATGAATTTTCAAGAAAAAAAATGTAAAACATGATATAAATTGTTTATCTTTTCAAGGGAAAACCTATAGAATTAGATTGCCTCTAGTAAATTATTTTTCTACATTTTTTGGGTAGTATAATCTTTATGTTTAAAATGATCTAAATTCAATGCACTATAATTATTTTTATGTTATGAGTTTTTAATGCATCTTTTCTTTATCCTACAGACAGAAAAAGAACAGCAATGTCTTCGATATTGCTCTTCTGCATTTTTTAACAATTGCAGCAATAGCACAAATACATCGTGGAATGGATTTTTGGACTATCTCTGTAACACAACTGGCACTTAGCTATGTTATTACTGCGGTTATATTTAATCGATGTGTCCATATTTATGCTTTTTAAATTAACTAATAACTCAGCTTTAGATTTGAGTTATTTTTTTACAATTAAAATAGTTAAAACTTTATACAATTGTGTTAAAAAAAAACTATCTGACTGTCAAGCTGCCAAAACTAAAAATAGTCACTACTGGACAACGTTGAGGCACGGGTTATGTGCGCAGTCTATGATATCGTTCACCATATCTAGAGTACATCACGGGCTATTATGTACAATAGCCAAGACAGTCAAAGTTTGAATGCATTTTTTACAATTACAGTAAAAGCACGAACGTACAATTACAATAAAAGCACAGTACAATACGAGAACTAATTTTGCTTCACAAATGCAGTTATAACACATTTATAGAGTCATAACACGTACTTACGATATACTTTCAATGTAAAAAACGTCCGTGTTTCCCGACCGTCTACAACGGCCGAACAAGTGTACGTCCCTTGATCTTTGTAGCGTACCTCTTCTACAACTAATTCTAAGCCTAAAGGACTGTGCGGAGCGGCTTCAACATGAACCCTGCAGAAAAAACAACATTGTCAGTTCTTACAATAGCAATTGAAAGTGATGTTTTCAAGATAAATAGCGGTACTTAAAAACTGGAAGGACATGTTAGCAAAAAAAAAAAAAAACTTCAAAGTTTTCAAGTGAGGAATATACGAGACAGCGGAGTAATTATTGAAAATAAAATGTGTTGGTTATATTTTGGAAAAAAAAAGGTCGATATTATTATAGAAACAAACACAGGTATTGTATGTTTACACGACTTTGAAAATAAAAAAAAACTCAAACTCCCATCAATAAATAGCTAAATGGTATATATTATGGAATTAAGTTTTCACGGCAGGCAAAAGGGATGAAACATTTATCCATAATAGTCTAAAGCGCATATCACACGTAGTGAAATCCGAACTACAGTTTCGATGCGCTTTAACGGAAAGAAGTCCATTAGTTTTGCAGGCTCTCAAAGAGAGAGTTGAATCGGGTAGAAACGCAATGCTAATGAGAAAGTTTCTATGAAATAAAGATTCATAAGTTTTTAAAATAAAAATGTGTTATTAATAATTCACTTGAAGTTATTCTCATGTTTTCATTACTGATATATGATGTCTCTACGTGCATGTCGGTCGATGTCGCTATAGACGGCCATATTGTTTTTTTGACGTCTCATTCCAAATGATTGCTGCCTCCAGATTGGCTGATTTTGCCAGAAATTTGAAGTCCAAGCAACTTTTTTCCGAGGAAGGAAAAAAAAAAATTGAAGCGAATGCGTTGGACTCTGAAAAGCAATGTAGACGGGGATTTTCCGGTCGAAATTGTGCAATCGCGGTTGAAGCGCATTCAAGTTGTAGCAAAGTTGAAGGAATTTCGCAACGTGTGATACGCCCATAAGAGCAAGTAACGTTTTCGAGTGACAATTTTAAGAAGTCTGACTCTTTAATGTATGGGCTATTCTCTGTAAACTCGTCATTTTTCACAGGAGATCTGTCCGGGCATGGTTTTTTGAAAGGTTCGTATAATTGTACTAATATTGCTCAGAAAATGAATCTATTACTTTGGTTTGAATGAGGGCCGATTGAGGTTTGTGTTTTTCTGATAAATCATGACAAGGGGTACGTCCCCTGCCTAGTTATACTAGGCAGGGGACTGTGCCAGGTTACTGCGTTTTCGCTCTTAATTGCGTAATATCTGCAAAACTATTGGAACATAATTAGTTATGATACTACCTATAAATTTAGGCACAAATCGTGGACATTATAACTAATATGTTTCATAGTAAAACTAATTAACATTAATAAAATTACTTCAAAGAGGACTGTTTTTGCAACGACCCTGATGCATACTTTCATCACGAATGTGGCTCTCAAACTAAACAAAGTATCGTTTCAATACCGTTCTCAGCAATTTTAGCAAATTCACACTGATTACTTTATACTTCATGCCAAAAAACATTTGAAAGAGTAACAGATTTTTTTCTATTGGATCTTTGAATTTGTGGCAGGGGACTGTTTGAAAAAACTCTGGATAGAATTTACATGACAATTTTTAATTTTAGAAATACGTAATTAGACCTTATTTCTCATTAAAAAATTAAATAATTCTATTTTTAGATATTAATTGCCAAATGTATGGAGTGTTAATAGGTTTTTTGAAATATTGCCTTGAAGTGTTAGACTATAGGATTGGGACAGCTAGGGGACTGTGTTTTTGGTGCTTAGATAATTTCTAGAGAAAAAATTAAATTGTTATCGCTCCAAATACAATTGGCCTACAAGTGTTAATGCTTTACTTGTATTAAGATTGATAATTACTTTATTACACTTTATTATTTCTAAAATACTCGGTCGGAACAGTCAATTACGAATTTACAGAGAATCGCTCATATCTTTCAATATGCTCTTCTAAGCAACATGCGGGGTGTCTGCAAGAGTGTCTGCGCTTTCTACTGCGCATTACATTTTCACTGGTAAGAATAGTGATTTTTTAACCATTTTGGTGCAATTAGAAACTTAAACCTGTCGTAAGTAAGTCATGCAATATATCAATAGAAAACTGTATTTCTTGCATTCATAATGTTTTTCGAAATTTTATTCTACTTTAATCAGAAAAGAAGCTGCATGCAAAAACATTTATTTTCTTTTCGTTTCTTAACTGAGCAGTATTTCGTATAATTTTTGAAGTAGAAATCTAAAACTTGGCAGTATTACTTATCTTGTCATGTACAGCCTGCAGATACTCTAAGTATTTTAGGTCCTTGTTTAGTTTCATGAGTTTTTAAAGAATATGGACTGTAGTTCTATAAAGTTACGAAGATTTCCAGTAAAAGTATTTATATGCTTAGGCTCGTAACGGACGTATCTTACGAGATACGTCCGTTAATTAGAAAATGCTGTTATTTAAATATTTTTTGGAAGTCTTCAAAATTTAACTGTCTTATATGGTAGTAAAGACCATGTTCTTTATTAAGTTCGTGAAATATAACAAGAATTTACATAGTTCTAACATTGGTAGGCTGTTTTGTGAAAAGATGATACGTCTGTTACCGTAAAATTGCGCTTAGATAAATCTAAAAAATACCCCTCTGAAAATCCAATCTTCTATCGCGTAACCTCTGGGAAGCAGTTCCTGACAAAATAATAGGGGGGGGGGGAGGGCTGGTGAAAATAAAACAAATATTGGCTTTTAAAGAAAAAGCACTGCTTCCGTAATTTTATCATAACTCTAAAAGTGAGGGGGGAATACATAAACTGAATTTATAGTAACTTCTAGCGACCTACACCATGTCTTTTAAAACAATGTGTTGAAAAAGCAAATACCCTAAATGTACTCTAGGAGTTCACAAAAACTGCCTCTGAAGCCGGATTCCAAGGACCGTGGGCAAGCATTTAAGTCAGATGCCACACCCACTAGGCTACTTGAGGCTGGTAAGTTTAGTTAACTATTTAAATGCTTTTACACAATATGCCTTGTATCACTTCTACTTTTAATGGTTTGTTATACTTTTAACAGTATTTATAGTTAGAAATTTGAGTGCTCAATACATATTTAAAAAAAACATTAAATACAATCAAAGCATAAGCCATAAAATCTGAAAAAAAAATCCCAAATGTATTTTAGCATTCCTCCAATCTAGTTAAAATAATTAAGTACTCAAATAATTCACAATTTTCTTTTTGTAGGAAACATGCCCAACCTCTGACCATCAGTTAATAGTAATTTACCTTCCCTAAATTATCAGTACTTTTTTTACCCTCTAAGTCCCCTGTAATTAACTTGATAAAAATAAAGATTGATTCCCCCTAAACTGCGTTAGAATTTATTTCAGATATATTTAAGAAAAACTTTAATCTCCGCCCATTCTTTTTAAGGAGTCACGTCATTATCAAGGAACGACACGTGGCTCATTTCGAAAGAAATACCTCCCCAGCAACTGATAAAAGACAAATGTTACAAGATTGAAAATCAAAGAGTATATCACCAATAAATTCTTGGTACTCCTAAAATTCACGACAGATTTTATAGACCTTTCCTCTTTGTAAGATTGATTGTCCGTTCTTTTATCTTAGGTTTTTTTTTTTTTGTATTAACGTTGTTATACGCCTGAAGAACTGCATTCGGAAGATTTTGAGAAGAAAAAAAAATATTTTCAGAAAATTGTCTTTGTAAGGTTGTAGCTAACCATTAGTTTTACCGTGGTATTTTGTATTTCTTAAGGCAACGAATGGCTGCTATCTTTTCTGAGTGAAACAAGTGAGATAATGTTTCAAGTCAGTATTCTGTTGGGGATGATGTTTAGTGGCGGTACTTTTGATACTTAAGTTTATAAAAAATAGTTCTCGTTTCTTGGTAATGTTGTGCTTTTGACATAATTATAAATTTAACATTGAATCAGAAAGAAAAATACATTACCGTTTTTTATGGATTTTTTATTTTTGGCATGCGTGGTATTTTAATAGAATCATTTACTAATACAAGCATTAGAAGGTTTTTGCAGTGAAATTTTGATTTAGCAAATTTATAATATTAGGTCGGAAGTGGATTTGTTGCAATTCTGGTGTGGGAGAAAGTGCGTCCTAATGCAGCTAAGTTCTTTAACGGTTTATCGCTTCTTTCAGCGAAGAAATGAATAGCGAATACGTGTCGTTTCTGCTCTCAACTCCAAAAACTTGAACAGTGAGATTTATACCCTTTCTAAAATAAGTAAATCGATTTGTTTAAGAGCAGATAGGACTTTTTGACGAACATATTCTTGAAAGTCTGGATTCAGGAATACAGCTCTTGTTTAGGAGAGAGGTATAGTTAAGGATTTGTGTTTTCCCTCAGGAGATAGCCCCATGAATGTCTTGTTACTTAGGGAAATAATTAACAGTTAGTTAGGAATTTAGCGTATTTTAAGCTAAACACTTTACTTTAATCAAGGAAAAAAATGAGACGAGAAGCAGAAGGATATAAACGAGCTTCCTAAAAGCTTAACCCTACACTGCATAGCGTTGCCAATTGGATACATGGACTATTTTCCTTATGACCATGCATAAGGCAACTCAAGCATAAAAAGCAAGTTTTAGGTGTCTGTAAAGCTAATATAACCATCTATTCTCAAAATTAATGTTTTGAAAATGTGTTCCAATGTCTTCTTATTACACTAAAAAACATATATATGTCTTTCAACGAACAAAAAATCATGCAGTGTAGGGTTAAGTAAAATACGCGCAAAGTTCAAACCCAATTAAGATTTATTTAAAATGTTTTCTAAATGCTGCAAAGCAGCAGCTACCGAATACCATAAACCTTAAGTTTTTCAGTTGTCAGTGCCTTCTGATTCGACGTGCATTTCTAGACATTAATAAGCATGGTTAATTGAATGTTTTGTGATTTTTAATTCAATTGCAACAAAAAAATTTTCATCTATCCAGTTTTTAATGTATATCTTGCGTTAACATGGGTATCCCTCGGCCAAAACAATAAAAAGGCTTCAGTTTTTCTTATGATATATAAGACAGTTACTTTTTGCGACAACTTCTACACAAACTTTTTAACCCTTTGAACCCCCCCCCCCCCGTCTTGAGAAGTCAGTCATTTAACGTGATGCCACAAACTCCTTAATATACTCGCATAGTTGTTCAGTTCATATGTCATTGCAGACACGTTGACATCTCGAAGATAATGTAGCTCGTCAAAGTATTAAAACAATGGAATATCACGTGCCGATTAAATAGCTAAAGTCGCTTTTTAAGATATTTAAACAATGGAATATCATGCCGAGCAAATAGATGATGTCGCTTGTCAAGGTATTAAACTAATGCAATGTTATGCTGTGCAATTAGATGATGTCGCTCGTCAAGGTATTAAAACAATGGAATATCATGCCGAATAAATAGCGTCTTCGCTCTAAATACTCATCTATCTCACATGGCAACTTGTATTTATAATAAGTTATGTCGAAATCACTAACCTGCCACGGGTGTGTGTGATATCTCTTCCAGTTGGGGCTTGCCACGTCAGCCTCGTCGCGCCGCTCGTCTCGTCAGCTATGCACGTGACAAAGAAACTGTCCCCAGTGAAGAAAGCATGAAACTCTTCTGGCGGCTCTAGCTTTAAATGACCGCTCAAGGCCCCTACAAGCAAAAAAAAAAAAACAATTATAACGCTGCATTCGACCTTTACTAAAAAATAGATGTTGTTTTTACAGTGCAATACAGCTAATTTTATAGCAACAAACTGTTTGAAAAATGCTAATTTTACAGTAATAACTGTAAAAGTAATTTTACAGTTTATTACTGGACATTTTAGTTTTAAGGGGTTACAGTACCTTTCTAACAAATTTCTTTAATTTAAGTGAAAAAGTTAATTCTTTGAAATATTTGTTTCTGCACTTGTTTAAAAATCAATAATTTATTTTCAAACATCAAAAATTTTGAAAACTTTTTTTGAAAATTTGAAAAATGTAAGAAAATTTCAGTTTTTTTAAAACCCTAAGGCTTTTTTGTTTTTGCACTAATTTCAAAATTTCTTTTTGCGAAATGATCACAAGGAAAACCTCAACAAGTCTGTGCATTCAATTTCTTATATTTTGATTAGAAAATATTTTGTGACCTTTTATGTAAAAAAATTCTTAGAAAATTTTGTTCTTCGAGGTTTAACAAACTCTAAAATTTTTTGTAATTTATAAAACGCTTATTCAATGCACAGTTTTGTTAAATATATTATCCTGAGTGCAAAAAATATTGCTTTAAAGTTATATCTTTAATAGAAAAAATTCCTTAGCATTTCTAGTAACATAGAAACACTAAAAACTGATCACCGAGAAAAAGCACTTTAAAGTTTGGCTTTTTCATTAGAACACATAGCATGTATGCCCTAAAGTCACTCATAACTTTTTAAATAATTTAGCTAGAAGAATGCTGTTTTTTTCTGAGTGTTTTAAATAACTTTTACTTTTGAAATAAGCAATAAAAATTTTTTTTGCCTTTTTGGCATTTTTGAGGTACTGTAACCCCTTAAACTGGAACTTCTTCTGCCAGTACTATAGGGTCATTCCATAGAAATGTAAACCTCAGCCGAAGAAAAAAAAATACCAAAGTGAAAAAAGTATCAATAAATAAATAAATAAACAAATAAATAAATACAAATCATACTACATAAAACGTTTTTAAAAACATGAAAAGTATTGTAATTATCATTGAGATTAGACAGAATAAATAGTGTGTAGTGTTAAAAACAGTTTACTTTGTGCGCAAATGAGTAACAGCCAAAAAGCACAATTAAGTCCAGTTTAAAAATCGGCAAACATGTTTATGTTTCAAAGGCATAAAGCCTCCTTCTTCAGTGACAAGCAAGAAATGGAAATAACCGAAGTACCGGGAGAGTTTAAATAGAAAAGGAGCAAAAGCTAGGCCAATCAGGTGTCAGCGTGTGCCGAGCCCGGATTAGGCGTTGAGTTGTCAGAAAATTTAAAAGCATGAAGTTATGAAAATTTTAATGGAATATTACAATTGTGTAGAAAATATTAATTTTGAAAAGGTGAGAAGTATTCTAAGAAGACGCGTCACTTACAATTGTCTCGGGACCTTGTTAAGTACCTGCATTGCCCGTGGCGTAGTAACTCATTACAGATAATTGCTCATAATTGGTTTTTGTACCATTTTATGTTATACGGAGTATCCCCCCCCCCAAATGTGAGAAATTTTAAAGCAATGTAGAATGTATTTTCACCTTGCATATACAGACGTTTTAAATTTTAGTCCATGGATATTTTTTTCCTAAAATAAACATGATGGTATTTTACTGGAAATAATATCATCAATATTTAAGTGTTTACCATTGTCTTCGTGTGAGTACCATAATCATTTTCTCACCATTATTGAAAGTGGACGTGTAATTGTATAAACATAATATCCTCTTATTTATTTACAAATTAAAAAATAAATAAATTAATGCATACATGTTTTCAAAGATAAATCTCTTTTTATATAGGTTGTAGCTATGCGTACAGTTTAATACATTTTATTCAATAAGCGCATGAAGGAGATGTTTATGCATGCAAAAGTTGTATATGGGTATGTATTATCTAGTATCTGTATTACAAACAGGGCATGCAAAAATTTGATTTTTTGTGTCCAGCAACATTGAATTGTTATTGAAGTAAATGATAGGTAGCGTAGAGCAGAACTTGGAGACCGTATTATGGATGCCTATGCAGTACGTCATCTGGCGTGATGTACAATGCGCACAGGGAAAAGGGCAGACTTATCTCCAGATGCGTATTTGTGCTAAAATACGCCACTTTTATCTTTAAATAATGATAGGCTCATTTTCCGCTAGTGTAGTTTTATTTAAAGTAAGACCGCGGAGAGATGGCAGATGAACAGATGAACTGGAAGCGGAAACGGACCACTCCATTTGGAAATAGATTGGATAAGCGAGAACGCGCGACTTCACTGCATACGCGTTCTCGTAGATCCAACCTATTTCAAAATGAAGTGGTCCATTTCCGCTTCCAGTCCATGCGCCAACTCACCGCAGTTTAGCTTTAACTCGATCAAGCCTACTACTTTTAACACTATTTAACTAAGTATGTATATTATTCTTGAATCGCTGATGAAGCACAATTCCGGAATATCTTACTCGTTCTGTTATAATAACACTAACTTTGAAGTTAACCGCCATGTGGCGAAGCTGTTATTTCACCCCCTGGCGAATCCCGGCGCCACCTGGTATCGAGGATGCCTATGAGTGATATCCTCGAGTATCCCATGGCAACTTTGCTACTACTATATCCAAGTTGTATGACAATTGCTCTTGCCATTCGTAATTTTTTAATATTGCACCAGACTACTTTTATTTTAATAAACATTATATATATATATATATATATATATATATATATATATATATATATATATATATATATATATATATATATATATATATAATCTTTTGTATCTTTAAAAATCTACTTACTACTCTACACAAGTACATTTCTTCACAAATACGAATACAAATAAATGTATATTATATCAGCGAATTCAATGTGTTATGCATATGTATCTTTATATTCCTTCAGTTATATTAAGCGAAAAAAAAAAGATTCAGCATTTTATTTTATCTTTTTTGCTCGTTAGATAAATTTTATCTCAAGAAATATGCAATATTTTAAGAGTTTCATAGATTTTCCGGCGTCATACTTTTCGAAACAAAGGACGAAAAAACAAACAATTGAAAACAAAACTGCATAATAAATAAGTTTTCGAGTCAGCTTTCGCTGACGTTTTATGTTTTATTGTTACTACAGGACCATAATGTAAGCTATAAGTTTCAACAAATCCAAATTTATGGAACGCGTTTCGTCGCATATGAGTTTGGGATTTCTTTGCTTTCATGTGTGCGTATATATCTACATAAATTTGCTGTGAATGCTCTTGAATTACATCTCCCCTTTATTTTAGCTGTTTTAAATATTATTTGAAAAAAATAGTTGCCCTTAACAAAGATTTACTCTTACTATTATAATCAACATAAAAATTACTTATAATTTTATTTTTTGGAAATATTTTAGTACATTTTTGTAATTTATTTTGTTACTCCATTCTTCCCCCGGACGTCCACTTGAAGATTATGCACTTGATATTTTTTGTAATTCAAAATTTATGAATGATGTCCAAATTAATTTTTGAACAAAAAAAAAATAACATTTACAGTGAGATTTAAATTATTTATATTTGTTTCAACAATTTATCGATTCATTATTTTCATGTTTCTTGATCTAAATCTATCGCACTAGAAATCTTAATCATAATCACCCATATTTATGTATCATCTTTGTATTATTACAAATTTTACTTTGTTAGATACGACCGCAAAATTAGGCGAATTTTTTACGATACCTATTATATATTTTTTTCTATGTTTAAAACTTTACTTAAATGTTTTTCCGGTATTCGATAAAGTCCTCATCTTTTCAAGGCAAAATACCATTGATCTGATAGAAATGCAGTGAAATTGAATTACTGCGTTTGTTATTTTCTACTCTTGTGATTTATCTTTACATTAATTAATTAATTAATTTACTTTAATAATTTGCTCACATATTTTATTTTGTGTTTGACTATCTTCATTTATTTTTATTTCATTCTGTTTCTTTCTGTCTTTCTCTTAATGTTACAATTGCTTCGGCATATAAATTTTTTCCCATCTGCAAATTTATTGCCATATGATGACAGAAACTAGATAAGTATGATTACTTTCTTTTTTTCTACACTTTTAAATTTAGAAAGATTGCCGCTACACACTATCATAAAAAACAGTGCTTTTTAAATTATTTCCAATTGACAATTACTGAAATAAAACATGTTGCTTATAAAAAGCATATTTTTTAAGCTTGTCATCATATGCAATGTGAAACTAAATTTCATAAAATGTAATGCTATTGTAAAGACATTTTGATTTCTTCAAATGTATGTCTTGAATATGATTCATACGTACTGATATGTATTAGTGTTCTTATGTATGATTTAGACATCTAATAATAAATTTCATACGATAAGTATATAATAGAAAACTCATTATATAGGCTTTTATAGTTTCGTATTTGAAGCAATATTCATAATGTTTGATGAAGTAAAAAGCAGCGACGAAATGGTCCTACTTTTAAGCTAACTTAAATTACGATGAATGTAGTTTATTCTATCTTTCATGCTCTAGTTTTCATTAGTAAATGCACTTAATTAAATCTTCTTTACGTTTTCGTGCGGGCTGATTATGTATTCATGTTTTTAATTACAGAAGAAAATACGATAACTTCGGGTATAAATAAAATGAATTTGTGAAAAGTATATATCTTCCTTCAAAACAATACTGACGGCATTTGCTCAGTCGGAAAGATCTTTCTAATGAAGAGAAAATTAATTCCAGCCTTGTTGTGCTGTCGGAACAAGAATAATGGTTGTAAAAACGCTGTGAATGAATTTTAAAGAGAGATCTAAGTCACGGCTTTAAAATTAACTTGACGTGAATTTTTATTAGAGTCTACTATGAATGCTTACAAGTGTTTCTTTGTAGGAAAATATACACTTATCACAAAGGTACCATTTTGTTTATCGGTGAAAATTTCTTCTTTTCCTTTAAATGTTCGTAATTAAATTAAATTACTTATTACAATTGGCATTGCGAAAGCCATAATAAACTCTACTACTAACTAAAAACTAAGAATTAAGGAATCTGAGATTTTACATTTCCTTATTGTGTTGATATTAGTGAATATTTTAGAGGTTTATCATATTCATTCATTATAAAGAAAGATAAAAAAAGAGAGGAATACTTTTGACATGATATTAAAATTTTCTTGCTTTTTGTGAACTTAAATGTTTTTTGCAAATCGCATATTTATTGAACAAGTGCTTGGATTAAAACTGATGATACGAGCACCTATAATCTTTTTCTCGATTATATTTGTAGTCATATACGACTGTTTTTTGAATTTTATTTTTATTAAGCCTGTATCGTTGAGCAATCAATGGCATATTTTAAAATTTAATTCATGGATGCAATGTCTGTGCATCTATAAGCTCAAATTTTGCACTGAAAAAGGGGTTCATTGTAACGCCGAAACACGTGTATGCAGTATTCCTGCACATTTGTGCTTTTCAACGTTGTTTTTACACGATTTTATGGATATAACTGGACTTGATCCTAAACGACTCAATTTCAATGACTTTTCATGAAGTGTCTCCCGACTATCAGTTTTGAGAACGATTGAAGAACAGAAAATAATTTATGTGTCAAATTCACGTGTTTTGCCATGCTCGCGAAATTGCAGTTAACATTTTTCATTATTCCACAATTTACGTGGTTCCCTGGTAGGGCTGCGACATCGATGTCGATGTTTTTGAAAACTTCGATGTTTTTGGAAGAACATCGATATTTTTACCATCGATGTTTGAGGGTCGATGTTTTTCCAACATCGATGTTTTGGGTTTGATGTTGCTTTCGATGTCGATGTTTTATTCTCCAGCAAAGAAATCCAAAGAAAAATATACGATAAGCATACTCATTAAAAAGTTTTCATGTTTAATAGAAAGTTGCAATATTAACCTCATTTGGGGAAAAATTCTATAATTATTAGCAATGTTTTGTTTTCGATGTTTCTGAAACATCTCAAATTTTCTTTCATTTTTTTTCAACCTTTTAATTGATGTTGTTTCGCATTAAGTGTTTTTTTTTTCGATGTCCTTTTTTACATTTCAACAAAAAATAATAAAAATAAGCGATTCATATTTCTCTAAGCACTAGTTGCAATTAAAGTTTTTTTAATAACTAGCGATGATTTACAGTCAATGATTTTTAAACATCGTTGTTTTGCATTTAATTTTTTTTTCGATGATGTTTTACATTTCAGCAAAAAAAAAAAAAAAAATCATAAAAATATGCGACAAAAAATGTTATACAGTTAATCAACAGTTGCAGCATATATCTCGCTGAAAAAAGTTTTCTTAACTGACATTGTTATCTTACGGTTAATGTTTTTCCAGGAGACAAAAGATGTATCTAATTGAGTGATATTAAGAGGCACTTGTAATGGGGAGTAAATGATTAATAACTACATTAAAATATGTAAGAAATTGAAGAAAAACTGATCGATGTTTTGACACATCGATGTTGGAAAACATCGATGTTTTTTTGTCGATGTATCAATACCATCGATGTCCTTATTTTCCAACATCGATGTCTTAAAACATCGATGTTTTGCCTTCGATGTCGCACCCCTATTCCCTGGTGAGTTAAATAAGATGATTTGTCAAACATTTCCCTTCTCAAAGAATAATCTTTTCAAAATTTAGATCTCTAATAAATTCCGCAATCTCGGTCTCTTTTGAAATTATAAATTCATAATCAGCCCTGTCGTCATCAGAAAAGGGGCTCTTTCCACTTGCGTAATAAATTTCGACCGATCTCAAAATAGAAAGCACAGAATCGCTAACGACCACCTTACACGCCACTGCCGCCCACTGGCATCTATTTATGTCGCCAGAGGGCCCGCGACACGCGAACAAAATCGTATGCAGATTCGAAGAAATTCATGCTCCGGAATTATGCACCGGGCCCTGTCACTGTGGGCAGTCGGAAATTATCAAACAGGAGTCGTGTCACGAAATTAACTTTTCCCTCTGGACTTGCCCATCGTTAACGACCTACGCCGATTGGGCATGTAATAGAAGTCTTTCCCTATTGCATAATTTATCAAGAAGAGACGTAAATGAACCAGTAGATATTTTCTCGATTTTTTTTCTTCTTCAGAAACTGAAGAGGAAGTAAGATTTTATACATTGTTCAAGATTACTTGCATGTTTTATAGGTCGCTTTCAGAATATAGATTTATTGCAGTTTTATAAAGCTGTACTTTTTCCAGTAGTATGAATACGTGTCTCCAAATAAACCTCTAGTCAATAGATTTATTACATTTTTTTCTTTACACGAGTAATAAGTTCAATATTTAAAAAAAATGTATTGTTGATTCTTGCGGTAGCATAGAATTTTTTTTGTTCCAGGTAAAATGTAGATTCGGATGCACACGACAGATATAAGGTATTATAATTTCTCATTGGAACTTTATTTCTCAAAATAATACTTAACAAAAAATTAAACATCACTTTTGAAGTGACGATCAAAGAGGGCTTTTACTAAATCTTATTCTGGGATGACTAACAGTTTATACTAAGAGACAAATGGAACGATTTGCACTATTAGGCACAATAGTAATGTACCAGGACTCTGGAAAACTTACACAAATTCTTGCAAATTTCCTGATTAATTGATTTCCAACATAAAACAGAAGAGCTTTTTCTTGCTTTTTTAATACTGATAGAAAATGATGCTTTTGGCTCAAAATAGGAAACAAATTTTGTAAATGTACAAAAATATCTAAAATTGAAATCCGATAGTTAAATTGTTCTTAACTTGTATGCTAATAAACTAAAGTTTGAAGCTTAAAACACCAATTGTATGTAGTTTAGTCTAGTAAAACTAAAAAACTCAGTGAGATGAACTTAAATACAAGTAATTTTTATTGCTTTATATTGTTCGTTCAAAGAAACGCAAACAAAACTTAAGCTACACTGGCATTGACTCCTTTAAATTATGGCTGTGTAGTGGTACAATTATACTTCCATACATGCGTTCGTGTTCTTCATAATATAGAAAACGAAAATTCTATTTTCTGCAAACTACACATTTCCCTCGTAAAACCGTAGCGTGAAGGAGAGAAATAAGTAAATTTAGAGACTATGCAGACATACAACGGAAACAAAAATATTCATAACATTGCGATGCCTTGATATTGTTATGATGCCTTTAGACAGAAAAGCTTTTAAACACTTAACGGTCAAAGCGCACGCAATTCGGGAATTCACATCAAATTGTGTCGAGGTAAAGATCCATGTACAAATAAAGTACTATGCAAATGTGAAAGAATTAGCGGGAAAGAAATTATGCATCATGTGGCTGTCATTGTGGGAAGTTGAAAATTATGGGACAGGAGTAAAATTTCCGCCTATTCATCAGTCACCGTCACGTTGGAAGGGGATATCTTTAAGGCATTGGCTTCGGGCTGCATATTTTTGTCCGTGAAAAGAACAGAAATCGGTGCTTCGGTTCTTGGTTTACTATCCGGATGGATGAACTATAACTACTAATAGCATCGTGAGGAATTTATTTCAGAACCTGATATTTTTGTTTTTGCGTATAGTATAAAACGACGTTAAAAATTTTCCAAAGTGAAATTAGAAATTACAGTAAATCGAGTTATAGAAATAATATATGATGGAAATAATAAAAACAAATTCCTAAAAACGGGGTGTATTGCATAAAAATGGGGGATTTCCTCAGTCAAAAATACTACCTTCAGACTCTGAAACCGATAGAATAAACAAAAAAGGGGGCTGGGAGTGCAGAAAATACTTTCATTTTCACAATATTTTAATATTACTATTTTTTTGAAACATCCAATTTTCAAAAAAAAAAAAAAAAAAGGCGTGGTCTCGTATGACATCACAAGTGTAGTACTTTGGCACGCTGAGGGTTTAAGTATCGGCAGCTGGATTGCTGCTTGTGCTTTCATTTGCGTTCTTTAAAACCGTTAAACAAAATTAACTCAAATGAATCAGTTTACTAAAGCTTCTTAGAACAATTTGCCGAAAGTTAGTGTAGAGATGGTCTAATGCTTTCTACTTAACGATCTACGTTTTAGCGCTTCAGAAATTGGTGGAGCAAAGCTTAGAAAAAAGCCTATCAAAGCTATTTAGCTGCATCGAATTTTCGTAATACTGTGTCTACTTGTTTTTCAAAGAGGTGTCCGTTTCTCAAAACTTTCAGTCTCACAAATAGAAAACAATATGGCTTTTCTTCCTTGCCCCCATTCTCCGAAGGAATTTAAAAAATAGTAATAATTAATAAATAAATAAATACGTTGACTTTTGGCGCTGTCAAATCTGAAAAAGTACTTGGCACAAAGGAAAAAAAAACCCACCAGAGTTACCTAAGGCTTTTGAATCTTCACACCATATTAAATTATTTTCTAAAAAGTAAATAACTTTTTCAAAGTTTTCAAAATAATTAAATCCTACTTTTTGGAGTATGCTCCTTCAGAACCAAAAATACTTTAAAATTTAGGAACCCCCCCCCCTTCTCATCTTCACTTTGTGATAGGAAAACAGGAAGGTAACTCCGATGCTTGTGTTTGCATTTGTAAGTTTGTACCAAATAATATAAAGAGTGTAGAGTAATATCAGTTGAAATGGAAAGAAGCATGCTTGTAATTCTTTAATTTGAGATACATATACTCTTTGGTGAAATAAAAGTTCTATTTTTATGTTTCGTATCCACCTTCTGAGAAAAATAGTACATGAAATATGTGACTTTTTGTAAGAGAATAAGATCATGTGTACATTTATTTCAGACTATTTAATTTCACTCCAGAAAGTTCTGTAATTGGAAACAAATTTTTACCCTCGTGTGATTACTGTAAGTTGATGATCACGGTGTTTGATTGATTGTGCAAAAGATGATTTTTGTCTCCAAGTTATGCCATTCATAAAGGTGGCTATAGATGAAATTCAAAAATGAGAGTCGTCAGATTCGAGGTATGGAGGTTTTCGGAAAAAATCATTCGAGATAAACCAACGCCTCCTAAATACTAAATGCCTGAAACTTCCCGGTTTTTAGCACAGAGCAAGATTTCATTCTAGGTTCACGATACACTGCTATCTACCAGAGTTCTTCGAGAAAGAGTAATTAACGATTGGTTCATTTCTAAATTTAAATTTAAAAATCAACCTATCAAAAAATTTAACTCGAATATTGTTTGGATCCACCGCCAATAGCTGAAAAGTTCCCTTGGTTCACGATACACTGCCATCTACCGGAGTTCTTCCAAAAATTAACGATTGGTTCATTTCTGAATTTAAATTTAAAAATTAACCAATCGAAAAATAACAACGACATCATCGGATTGCCGCAAGGTGGCGTTTAATGTTGAACCCATCTCTACGGTAGCGAAGCAAATGTTATAGGCATTTAGTATTTAGGAGGCGTTGGATAAACACGAGAAAAAACATTAAATTTATTCTGTAAAAGCAGGGAAGTGGAAAAATTTTGACAGAGAGGTTTTCGAAATCAGCAGGTTTCAGATAAACATGTTCGACTGTAATTTACAAAAAAAAAAAATATGTTAGTTAGAATCTTCCAAAATAAACTAGTATTGATAAATTCTGTTGTTTCTATTTACTTCAGTCCGGCACTATTTGTTTTTTTAATCGTCTTGTCTTTATATAATTCCAATATTACTCTATTTTTATAAATTAAAATTTCGTGATGGCAAGTCGCCCCTCTCTTATCTCATTTATTGATTCTTTGACCAACATAATTTCAATCAAACCATGCTCTTCTCCATTCCAAGAAAACTCGCGCGAAGCCCAATTAGACCGGTGAGTCACGTAGGGCAAGGGCATTAGTTAAAAGCTGCACTGTATAAAAGTAGATGTTGTATTTTACAGCTAATTTTATAGTAACAATTCGCAAAACTTCTGATTTACAGTAATTAATTGTAAAATTGCTAATTATACAGAATACTGAGTAATACAGAGTAATAAACTGTAAAAACTGCTAATTCTACAGGAATAAATTGTGAAATTGCTAACTTTGCAGTACTAAGCTGTAAAATTGCTAATTATGCAGAATACTGAGTAATACAGACTACTAAGTAATACAGAGTAATAAACTAAAAACTGCTAATTTTACAGGAATAAATAGTGAAATTGCTAATTATACAGAATACTGAGTAATACAGACTACTAAGTAATACAGAGTAATAAACTAAAAACTGCTAATTTTACAGGAATAAATAGTGAAATTGCTAATTATACAGAATACTGAGTAATACAGACTACTAAGTAATACAGAGTAATAAACTAAAAACTGCTAATTTTACAGGAATAAATAGTGAAATTGCTAATTATACAGAATACTGAGTAATACAGACTACTAAGTAATACAGAGTAATAAACTGTAAAAACTGCTAATTTTACAGGAATAAATTGTGAAATTGCTAACTTTACAGTACTAAGCTGTAAAATTGCTAATTATACAGAATACTGAGTAATACAGACTACTAAGTAATACAGAGTAATAAACTAAAAACTGCTAATTTTACAGGAATAAATAGTGAAATTGCTAATTATACAGAATACTGAGTAATACAGACTACTAAGTAATACAGAGTAATAAACTGTAAAAACTGCTAATTTTACAGGAATAAATTGTGAAATTGCTAACTTTGCAGTACTAAAGCTGTAAAATTGCTAATTTTACGGTAATAAAGTAAAATTGCAAATTTTACAGTGTATTACCGTGCATTTTACAGTTTTAAACTGAAACCTCTGTTACCAATATAATATACTGTTAAAATTTGCAAATACGTTTGTGCTATTGATGTAGAGAAAAATACAACGTTAAGGAGGCACAAATAAGCAGGGATACTGCAGACACGTGTTTCGGCGTTACAATGAACGCCTTTAACAATGCCAAAAAAATTTGAGCTTATGGATGCACAGACATCCGACAAAGCAGCTTTTGTCGGATGTTTGTGCATCCATAAGCTCAACATGTTTTTGTATTGAAAAAGGCGTTTCTTGTAACGCCGAAACACCTGTCCGCTGTATCCCTGTTTATTTGTGCCTCCTTATCGTCCTATTTTTCTCTACATTATATGCTGTTGTTTTTATAGTATAATACAACTAAATTTTAAGGCAATAAACTGCGAAATTTCTAACTTTACTGTAAGAAACTGTAAACTTGTTAGTTTTACAGTTTATTACTGTACATTTTACAATTTTAAACTGGAACCTCTGCTGCCATTAAATATACTATAAAAACAACAGTTTATTTTTTGCAGAATGGTGAGCTGAGATGACTGCGAAGTAAAAAGCTCTAGAGAAACTGTCTCCATTTCAAAATACCGGGTTAAAAATATGAGTACGGGCAGTACCCATTAATTTGTTGTTTATTTCTGATTATATCTGGTAGAATTGCTTTCAGCATATTCATGTATTCGGGAAATTATTTAGTACCATATGGGATGTTCGGGTCTTGACTCCTCCGTATTTTTTGAAAAATTAATATCTATAAATAAAGAAATAATTGTGCCCTTAATTTTTCTTCGTGGAGTCGCTGCTATAATCAGGATTTAACGTCTGTACATAATCTGAAGAAATTTTCACGAGGAAGATCTCTCCCTAATTTTACTTTATTAAAGTTAGAATTCTTGTTGAATTATAGTTGTGCCACGGAAAGATGATGGATAAACTGGAAGCGAAAGTGGAATATTTGTTTTTGTTTTAGTTATGCTCGGTGTGATCTCCAGATGAGTAAAACCTTTACTGCTTTAGCGTTTCCACTGATCCTACCTTTGCTAAAACAGAGTGTTGTCTTTCTGATTCTAGTTCATCAGTTATCCTTCAGTGACGCAACTTTTCATTTCACTTCATTTCACACTCCAGGGTCCCCCGTACCTATCACAGCTTCGTGGTTTAACCGGGATAGGGCCCTGAAGAGCGCTCTGTTCTTAATTTTGAACCAGAACCTAGGATCGAGCAAGCCCTAGGGCCCAGCACCCCCAGAGGTATCGTTTCACTTGGAGGACTTTGTGACCACGGCATTTTTAACGCCTCCCAGCCACCATTAATCAAGACGGTGGATCTTTGATCAGCTGGGATCGAACCCGGGTCCCTCCGGACACGAGTCCGATGCCTTACCGATCGGGCCACCACGGCCCAGTCAGTGACGCAGCTATAATAAGTCCTTCCATAAAGAAAAGAAAAGAAAAGAAGAAGAAAAAAAACGATCAACGTGGAAAAAAAATATTTATTTGAATAGCCACGGAGTAAAATCACCTCAGAATCAGCTGTATCACATCTTAGTTTGGAGGGGGGGGGGGGCTGAAATTGTAGTTTCGTGCCAGAACATAGTTCTGCTTTCTTCGTAGGAAGAATATCAACTCGTAAACATAATTTTGAACTTTTACAATTTTATTAACTTTTAGAGCGTAATTATTTCGCGTAGTAAGTTAATCTCAGAAACCAGCTATTCAAACTAATGACTTTGATATGTAAAATTAAAAAAAAAGAGTCTTAGAACTAAATGTAAGTTAAAAGTTAGCAATGAAAGGAGTAGTTTTATTAAGTAAAAGAAAAGAAAAAAAAAACCGCTGCGTAGCAAAAATAAGTTTCAAATGCTTTTAAATCATATGATAATTTCATACGGTGAAAATGCACATGAACTTCCAAAAATGTAGTTCATTATTTTATTTTTATATCTAATTAAAAAATACTTTAAAAAAAAAAAAACTAACGGTCTTTTAAGTTAAAAATAAAAAAGTGAGACTTTGCAAATGTCAACGTCAAATCCTTTCCTCCTGTAATTGCAGTTACGTTTCCACCCGTTCATCAATTACTGTCATAAAAGTAACTTGTCCCCAGACGCTACTTCATGACAAATGAGCAGAAATTACTTTTTAGAAAAAAGGAAGCATTGCGCTTTTGAATTAGTTAACCGTTAACTACTAAATGAGCTTAAGGCATTTATCACACCATTTTTTTTTGTTTCCGCTGCAATTAAATGTAAAATGAAGCGTATGATGTAATGACCATAATTATCTATAAATTGCAGATTGACGATGAAATGAACGTAGGGACGGTATACATTTAATGAAAAATGCAATTGCAAGTTTTTATTATACAGGGTGCCCACAAATAACTGACGATCCAAAAAAAATATTACTGTAATACAAATTTTTCTATGATGATAAAATAAATGTTAAATGAAAGTAACATCATTGTTAATCAATGTGTAAGTAATGGTTTCCCTATCTCGCGCTTTTAACTGTAACCACAGATGGCAATCTTTTTGGAAAGGCTTCTGCAGCGGCATGCACCTATACAGAGGCACTCTTTCACGGGCATATTTTATTAATTTTTTTATTCGTACACTTCGCTTTTTCCACCACTATGCCTTACTTCTACACTACCTGTTTCTTTAAACAATTTTAAAGTTCTTTCAATTAATCTCTTTGACACATTTAAATACTTCAATTTTTTTTAAATCACAATTCCGCTTACCTTTTAAATGCAATTCGAGAATTAAACGGCGTTTAGCATCCATCTTGATAATGCAAAGAATAAAACGGATTTTAATTCAAGGAATCGTCTGCACTATTCTCATAGAATTAAACTAAAACTTTTAAGTGTTGCCAACAGTAAAAAACATCTTGAATGTAACTTATGCACATTTTGCCGTCAGTTATTTGTGGGCACCCTGTATCTGTACCTCAGAACCAGACTAACGTAAGTCCACTTTCGTCATTTTTCAGTAGAGGGGAAAAACGATGTATTTGACAATCGTTTTTCCCCTCTACCGAAAAATGACGAAAATAGACTTACGTTAGTCTGGTTCTGAGGTACAGGTATAAGGATTTAAAACGGCTTTTGAAAAATTACATTTTGAGAGACAATTTATATCATGTCAAACCACGAGTAAAAGCAGCAAACATTTGTTTTTGAAGTTTAGTGTTACTTTTGCATACCCAATGGGTCAGCAAAACTACAAATTAAATTTTTAGCGTTATTCTGATGTAATCTAAACCAACATTAGAGCCTATGCAACAGTATTTTGTGTTGTTAACATCGAATTACTCCATGTAATTAATGTGTAATCGTTTTGTTTTGATATATTGTTTAGCATTTATGAACGAACTATGAATACTAAATTCCGTCAAATATTCAATCCTCCCCCTTTTTGACATGCATACTAGGGTGGAAAAAAAACATTTGTTTTTCCTTTTTCTTTTAAGCAGATACAAACTTGCCCCTACAAACCCAGATATCATAAATTGTGGGAAAATTGTACACTTTTCCCCTTCAAACATAAAGAGAAAGAATTTTCATTATTGTTAGTATTTATTCAAGTTAATATTTAGCTAAAATATTCGTTCTTGTTTTGTTCTAGCAGTTCTTTGACAAAAACAAATCATTTTATGCATTTTGTATTTAGATAAAGGGTATGTATGTATTTATATAACTTACCTGTTTCAAAATGAACAAACTATAGTTTTGCTCCGAAAATTGTTGTATATAAACATTGAATAAAGTATTTTATAATACAACTAGAATTATTATTTTTTTTCATTTCTGGTAGTATTTTGTGCCTCCAAAACAAGGTGCAAAACTATTACCTCAAAAAACCACGGGGCAAAGCGAAAAAAAAAGTGTCTGCAATGAAACATACGCCTTCTTTCGTTTCTTGGTACATCCATGTATTAAAAAAAAGATACTTTCAAGTGAAGAATGCCCTGTAGACATACAAAAAGACATGTTTTTCATTCATGCAAGTGTTTATGATGTAGAGTAGAAAGGATTTAGTTCCTGCGATATTTTTCTATTTCTTCTACCCGTCAAAAATCTTTTAAAGCGTCATTATTCGTTTTTTTATAATGTCTGGCGAAACGAAATATTCTAGTTCCTGCCATTGTCGTAATACATTCTACTATGTTAATGATTTGAGCTCATCAGTTACCTACTGATTCAGGTTGTTGCTTCCGTTTCCCAAGGACTTATGGGAGTAAATCAAAAGTGAAGTAGAGACGCAAACACTTTTCCACAAAAAAATCTTATAGTGTACAGTAGGGTGGGGAGAAAAATAAAAAGTTTTTCAGATCAACTTCTAATAGTTGGCAAAAGTTGTCTTTGGTGATAGTTAGCTTTTGTGCAAAATTTGAGAAAAATCGGTTTATATCTTCAGAGATATCTTTTACCATAACTTTGTTATGGATTTTATGGTTAAAATATCAGGAAGAGTGCCTTTAGCTAGTCTCTTTGCGTTTTTTTTACTCAAAAGATGTTTTCATGCATTAAAAGGGTATAAAATGACTCACAAACATTATTGTATATGATACATTTATATTTAAAAAAAATCCCTTTTTTTCACGTTTTTGTTTCTTTTTAAATGCTTGAAATATAAATATATCATATAAAATAATTTTTTGTGAGTTATTTCATATGCTTTGAATGCATGAATATATCTTATGAGTAAAAAAAATGCAATGAGATTAGCTAAAGGCATTGTTTTTCATATTTTAACCATAAAATCCCGATAAAAGCAATGATAAAACTTCGCGATTGCAGCGTCCCCTGAAGATATTAAAAGATGTTTCTCAAATTTTGCACAAAAGCTAACTATCACCAAAGACAACTTTTGCCAACAATTAGAAGTTGATCTGAAAAACTTTTTATTTTTCGCCTCACCCCCAGTGTACAGCATCAAAAAGGGTTAGATCTAGACATATCGGTGGTTAAAACAACAATGACGAGCTGATTGACCCAACACGGTCAATCTAGCGTTGGAGTGGAATAGGAACCTAAAACTCTAATTTTACACGAAAATGTCTGAATGACGATCAAAGATGATATTTTAACATATTTTAAGGTATCTCACTACGTTGGAGCAAGTTTTTTTTTTAAAAATGATAAAACATTTATTTCTTTGGTGTTTTTAGAAAAAGGGGCATAAAATTAGTTAGAAAAAAATAATAAATAATGCCAACTATTGTATACTTTATAGCAATGGGGCAATTTTTGTGTATTTTAGCCCAAAAATAGATAAATACTACATGGGCTGCCATGACCACAATTTTGCATGAAAATTAACACTTTTTTATTTATAGATTCACAATAACACACTTTAGGGCCTGAACTAGAATTTAAGTTATAGTTATTACTGATTTATAGATATGCACATAAACGCACTGTAGATATTAAAATATTGGTGATTTCGTAAGTGTTACAATAATTAAATTAGTACAGAACTCGTGTATTTTACTTTATATTCATAACTCTAGTTCAGGCCCTCCACAATATCATTATAAAGAGACATGGTAAGTTTCGAGCAAAAATATTCATAATTTACAGATTTATGGAGTTTGTAGACCAATAAAATCAACGAAAAATCCATTCTGAGATAAATGAAGTTAAAGATTTTTATTTAAACATATGAAGCCATTCCTACCTATATCAATTTAAAAAGCACCATCAACCAACTACACATTTTTCAGACTGTTACAGTCCAGTTGTAATATTTTAATATTTTTAATTTCTTTTTACCAATAATTAGAGTTGAAATATTTTCTAAATTTTGTTTTATTTTGAACATCAGGTCCTACTTACGGTACAAAAAACAGCCGTGGATCCAAATTAAAATGACTTTTTCTCTGTTTCTAATTATGGTAGGAACAAAATTCAAAAAGTTTCCGATTGAAAAGAGTTCATATTTTCTAAATGAAACATAAAAAAAAGTTTGAAATTTTAGCCGAAAATCGACTTTTCAATGTGGTGAGATACAAAGCAAATTGCGTTTTTCTATCGTTCTATGTACATGGTGCCTGCTTGGTAAACAGTGTCCATAGAGGCAATTACGGAACATGCAATTTTTTGTCGTTGCATATATAAAACGTGTTCGTTGCTTCAGAATCATTTTGTTTTGGTTCAAGAAACCAATTGTAAAAGCCGTTCGTTGTTACTCCTTTTGTCTCATTCAGCATGAAACATTCTGTATTTTCTTCGTTTTACGTAAATCCCAAATGATTTAAGTTGAGCATTGTGAAGTAAACTAAACTATTTAAAGTTATATTCAAAAGAAAGACAATTTATCGTGAATATATAGTTTTGAAATTAAGCAGACTGCCTTTTCTCTGATAAAAGTCAAGTGATATTTCCGTATAATTATTCATGAACTGCAAAGAACATTTAATAAATGATTCTTTCGTGATTTCCTCCATAAATTGAATAAACTAAACAAATAACCGCTTCCAAGTAGAACACGAAAAATTCCCAAGTTCTGAGTTTTAACCATCAACGCCCGAGGAAGTAATGATATTAATATCAAAATTATACACACAAATAACGACCCCCCGCTTGTTAGACAACCTTTAATATCCTGGCGCAAGAATAGAAAACGTGCATCGCCGGCTTTCCCTGGGAAAAGAAAGATAATAATGTGAATTTCCTCCTGCAAATATCCTCTGGTATAGACTATTATTTAAATGCTTCCTGCAGTTCCTTTTCAAAAGGAATTACCATTTCCCCTGTACGTGACAACGCCTTTGGGCTACAGACGGGAGAGGTTCATGGGAGAGGGGTTTCGCAAGAAGTAGTAAAATATTAGACGTGAGAATAAAGAAGGCAATTATGAGGCATATTCAAACAGATTTATGGCAATGATAATTACTATTACCATTAATGAGAAACTGGTTTTAATGTTCGCCGCTAACGACTACTGTTGATTTTTTGAACAAATGTTCAAAATGAGAGATGAAATATTTGAGTGCCTTGAAACACGCTTTTCTGTAGGAAATTTACGGTGTCGATTCTGAGGGAAAAAATGTCCGATCAAGGGAAATCGATTTTAACTTAAGAATTAAAATGTTGTACATGCCATTGGTGCAACTAGTATTTAACCTTTTAGATTGTTGCATAAACTATATACGTATGTAGAGAGTTGATGGTGTAAAAACCGCCATAGGTGTAAATATGGGCAACTGATTTTGAATGTTTAAAATGAAGTGCAGTAGACTATCACCAGGGGTGTAGTATAGTGTGCCTTGATAAGTTAAGCTAGGACTTTGATAACGTTCGTTTCTTTTTTGGGCGGGGGGGGGGGGTAAACAAAAATAGACGTCTTACTGTCACGTATTTAAATATAAATACTTTTGCAGAATAACAATCGAACCCGCCTAATGGAATAGCCATTTTGCCTCAAAAAATTATCCTATAAGACAGACATCCCATTGTCTATGATCAGAAAAATACATTACAATGGTTTGGTACATTGAAAATGTATTATATTGAGCGGGAAATTCTATTAACCATTAACCCATATTCTAATAAACAGGCTCGACTGCAATACAGGACTAACTCAACTGTGGGCTCGTCATCTCTGAGTGAGATATGGCGCAGTTTAAATGACGGCGAGTTTCTGCGTTAATGCGAAACTTCTCACAATGGGTGTCTTAAGAGACATCTGGAAGATTTCTTCGAAGGTTGAATCATTGGAAATATTGAGGTTGTTCAAAGTGAGAAAAGAGTTTCTGCGAGGTTCCGCATTAATCAGAGCATTCTTTAACGACCTAAATAACATTTTTAACTGTAAAGATAGCAGTACGAGTTTCGTCATTGGTCGTCCACAAGTAACCACGGCGCTGACGGCAACATATTGCCTTGCGTGCAAAATAGTACAGACGGTAGACTGTAGGAGAAACTGTAAATGACATAAACATGATTATTGAACAACTGAAATCGCATCTTAACGTCATGAGCAGGTAGCACGGTGGTGGTTTGTTTGTCCAGTGAGCTGTACATCATATACCTTAAACCTTTGCTCAACGGGAAAGGGGTTTATGTGGTACCGGAAACTCCAAAATTGGGCAGCTAACCCATGGATCTGAGACTCTTGAGTAGAGTTAGTCTGAGTAACAATTTCGGAATCCTATGCATCTGAGAGAGCAGTGAACACGCAAAAAATTCCAAAGTTATTAACAACAATTACCGGTTTACTGGTCGCGAAGTTCCATTTTTTGTGCCACCTGGATTGGTGTAACTATAGATCTTCACAACTTCAAAGGAGATTGAATTACTCGGACTACTATAACGAGGTTCTCCTTTCTCATGTGAGTCTTTTTAGAGGTTCTATGGATCTCTTGTTGAGTTTTAGGGACGACAAAACCGCACCATACCTTACAGTTTCTGTCAAAAATCTGTAAGAGAGTGAGAATACTAAGCTCATAGATTGTTTGGCGATTCTTAGGATGTAAATTTGTTTGAGCATGTACGGAACTTTTTAGGAAGACACTTTGCAGCAGGTAATTTATTACTAGTAATTTTTATGAGGCTGTAATTGGTGATGCAAGAATAGTGGGTAGCAATGCCTCAGCTGACCCAATTTCATGTGATGTTATCAACTGATTGACAACATCACATTTGGCATCAGCAGACGATGTAAAACCTTCTCTCAAGGAGGTTCCTATTCTATATAAAGGCAGACTGTTTCTTTTTGAATAGCTGCTACATGAATATTTCGAACTTCTATCATATTATGATCTATGCTACTTTTGCAATAATATTTACTTTTTTGTTTCTGATTTCGTTTTTCAAAAGTGTTGATTATATTATCCACATTCTAACCGTGTTGGAGATGTTACAGTAATCTTTGCTTTAGTTTGAAGAACTTTTGCGTAACGTTATACCGAGAAAACAGGCTCACACACCAGTGTATTTTGGCATAATAAATGTTCTGAGTTGAATGCAGTGGACATTTTTTTAAATTTCAGACGGTTTCCTGCCACAATCTTTAGACTAAATCTGCAAACAGCGATGACGATATCAAACAGGACTTTAACAATAGATATAAACCGGGCTCGATTGGAAATTTAGAACTTTTTTTTTTTTTAATGACGAGTTTTTTATCTGAAGACATTCGAGGAGAGTCACGTTTTACATAGGTTTGGAAGCCAAGTATCAATACACGTAGGCTAAATCAGAAAAAGCCAATTAGTTTTGCAAATCCTGCAAATATTTTTTCTGCAATAATAAAAGAAAACCTACTGAGCGCAAACACTAATGGAAACATATTGTTAAATATCTTGACAAATCAAAACATGCGTCGAAAAGAAAAGCTCTTAAAAAACAAGAAATAAAAACGTGCAACTGGAGAAGTGCACAGATAAATGTATGCAATGTTAAAAAAATAGTTGAATGACACGAGTTATAAGTTCAATGAGTTTACAATTTATGTTAAAAATACCTAGTAATATAAAAAGGACATTTGATTCAGATTTTAAAAATGAGAGAAAAAAACTTTTCTTGCGAAAAAGACAGTTTTTTGTTAAACAACTCACAGGCACATTTAAAACACATTTGTAATTGTGTCATTTCTATAACTTTAACTCGTTGAATGTTGAAGTTCCTTTGAGAACTATGATGAATTCAAACCCATCAATGACAGTGACAAAAGAGTCCTTGTAGAATTTTAAATATTATGATTGATTCTACATTATTCAACTAATATACACTCACCGACTCTTTGGACTATCATGATTGCATTTTTTTTTTTGCCACTCAGAATAGGTTGTGTCATAGCGTATTTGATACATCCTCCCGCTTTAAACAACGAACCTAACAACAGTGTATTGCGGCGCGAGCATTTTGTCGCTTTCAAAATAGGCGTGAATCCATTTTTAGAGTTGCAGCAAAGCTGCTTAAAACACCACTGACTCCCTCCACATATATAGAAATTTTGTTTTCCTGTCTTTTATTATTATAAGCTTTATTCATGCTGTTCTGCTTTATAAACTTTATTCACGTTGCGCTTGCAAACATTATTTACGTTGTTGTCCTTATACTCTGAACCCCTATCTTTATGAAGAGTGATTGCAATACCAACCTGGACTTTAACAACTTCAACGACATCCCGACTTGATTGAAAAGATGGCATCTTTTTTAACACATTCAGACCTGGTGTCCAGTATACCGAACATAAGCTTTGCACAACTGCTAAGCATGTAATAATTGATTAAATTACTTGAATTTTTGTAGTTTACTCTTGACATTCTGCATATTATCATCTGGGGAAAAAATTTGGTTTGGGGATTAGCAGCATTCCAAAATATGGATTGGAAGATTGAATTTGACTCGTTTTTTCAACTATTGATTCTCGTCGCACAGGCGAACTTTTTTTCTGTTTTTTAAAAAAGTATATAATACTTTAGTTATTTCAAATGCTTATATAATGTTTTGCTATTGTTTGGAGAATATTTTACAATCAAGGTTGTGTGACGTTTCATAATTTTTTTTGCTGAAATGGTAATTTGACAATGTGTGTCTGGAAAACTGGACACGTCATAACTCTTTTAATTTTTTATTTACAAGCTTAAAATTTTGTTTGTAAAATCCTATTAATCTATAGTATTATGTCTACCAAAATAACAGCATTTTTGGTTAAGTATTTCATAATTGCGACTGAAGGGGTTTGAAAAAAAATCTATCCGAAGACATTTGTGGAGAGCCAAGAATTAGATGTGATACAAGCTAACTATAAACACAAGAAGGCTACTCAGAAGATTGTGGCATTGCGTATCTGAAACATATAAATCCTCACACTTAAAGCAAAAACCCTAGCAAAACAGTCCATTACAATGCACGCGTGAATCCATCGTTAGAGTTCCTTCAAAGCTCAAAACGCTACTGACTCCCTCAACCGGTATTTTCCCCCTATCTTTGATTATTATAAACTTTATTTACGTTGTTCTCCAACTATTACAAAAGGGTGGCATTCTTTTTCCAATCTCCGCCATACCTTTTACTTAGTCCGAACTTGCTTTCTAATAAACCACTCCAAGGAATCGAAAGTATCAAAGTTTAAAAGCACTTTGCGAACGAAAATTCGTATCGATTCTATCTCTCTCTCTCTCTATCTCCCCCTTGAACTTTCGTGTAATGGTTAGGAAAGAAAGAGGAGAAATTGTACTAAGACGCGCGCGTACCCACCAATCTCACCCTTTGAGCAATTTTGAACAGGGGAAAAAAAAAGAAAAGAAAAAACATGCAAAATGTACGTAATCAAAGTCGTTTCTTTTCGTCTTGTTTCGAATCATACTTGAGGATGTTGGACTTCGACGCAAGCAAAATTTCACTCCATTGCCGACTCTCGAAGGGAAATTGAAAATCGAAGAGCGTAGAATAAATAAATATTTCAGGAGCTCTTTTGAGAGCGTTTTTGCCTTTTTTTTTTTTTTGCATTGTTTATTATTGTTATTGATTGGAGTTTCGTTTCTGAGAGCAGTTTGGAAGTCTCTTTATGTTTTAGAATCTGTAAGGGAAAATCGCCATTTGTTTCATAATGTCGGCGCTTTTTCATGTTGTGAAAAATTAACTCTCAAGAAAGAAGTTTCTAACTGTAATTTCTCTTGTCATAAGTTAAAAGTTCAACAATGTATTATTTTTGTTTTACATTTTTTAACTAAGATTTCATTCGACAGCAAAAAGTGCAAGGGAATGATAATCGTGCATTATTATTATTATAATTACTAGTATTAATATTACTTTTATTATTATTATTAGTAGTAGTATTTTTATTATTACTATTATTATT
The DNA here is from genome assembly GCA_038373865.1 of Uloborus plumipes. Classification (NCBI taxonomy): domain Eukaryota; kingdom Metazoa; phylum Arthropoda; class Arachnida; order Araneae; family Uloboridae; genus Uloborus; species Uloborus plumipes. Next base: position 326,177 of record JAXGGA010000118.1, read on the forward strand.
ATTCATATTGTTAAAACTATTATTATTATTATTACTACAATTATTACTATTACTATTATTGTTATTTTTATTATTATTATTATTATTACTACAATTATTACTATTACTATTATTGTTATTTTTTTTATTATTATTATTATTACTACAATTATTACTATTACTATTATTGTAATTTTTATTATTATTATTACTACAATTATTACTATTACTATTATTGTTATTATTATTATTATTATTACTATTTCTATTATTAATATTACAATTATTATTATTATCACTATTGTTATTACTATTTTTAAATAAATGTTCGCACTTTATTGAAACTATATTGTAGAACTAAGCATCGCTTTACCATAAAAAATGGTGGGTGACTTAGAAGCCGAAACGGACTTTTTCATTTTTAAATAAGAAAGGTCAGTGAAAAAAGTAAATTTTGTGGCTAACTTAGTTCATTTAAGTTTTTATTGCCGGCTTGATTTTTCTCTATCTCTGCTGCTACCTATTACAAAATAAAGCTGTCCGTTTACACTTCAAGGCTCCCCCGACATATCTTCGCAGTCAAGCTTTAAATCTGTACCTCAGAACCAGACTAACATAAGTCCATTTTCGTCATTTTCAGTAGAGGGTGAAAACGACTGTCGGAAGCATGCAAAGGATGCTGCTTTTCACGCTGCTAAATAATTGTGAAGGAATTTGTTTTATAGAATACGATTTTAATGGGTCAATGTGGAATAAGATTCTACATACAATGAAGCAAAAAAGTGAAAATCGCCTTTTTTGGACTTACGTCGTTCGGGTTCTGAGGTACAGAAATTACCCCTGTTAGATTTTAGAACACGCTTTCAAACATATTGCTGCCATCCATTGCTCATTCTTATTCTTCTATAGTCATTTCGTTTAGGAGCCCAAAAACCGAGTCAAATTTCGTTATGCTTTCTTTGTTTTGATTTCATGCATACACCATATTCAAAATACATTGTAGGGTCACCTGGGGTAATTCCTGGTCAAAAAGCATTAACATCCAATTATCACAAAATCTATCTAAGTTAGAGTTACAAATTTTGGTATGGAGGAAGCACATTGGGATGTCCCCCATCGAATAAAATATTCATGCTATTAACAATACACAATGAACTTGAATAATTGTCGTTAATTAGTGACCAGGAATTACCCCAGAGATGGGGTAATTCCTGGCCACTTACGGGGCAATTATTGGTCACTCACATGATTGATGCAAATACATACATTTTGTAAGCACATTAATAATACAAGTTATTAAACTAATTAGATAAAGAATTTATTTATATATATAGCTAATTAAACACTGTATTTAGTTTTTTTAAGGAAGAATGCAATTTTTTTCAACATAATATATTTACTTAATAAAACTTAGCCAAAATACTTTTTGTACACTTTGTATGCAACAGCTACAGCTTTTATATCTGTTGTGAATGAATCTTCACCTACCAAATAAATAGGTCCATAAAAAATATGGTGCACATGCACCATACACACTAAGTACATGCTTCTGTCTGTTATGAATAGGTTAAGGTGAACAGTACAATGCAGTTACAGTTACGCATTTCTCTTAGTATAATTAAGAATACTTATTAAAATTTATGAAATAATTGGATCAAATTTAACAAAGAAAAATTCAGTATATTGTATACTTATCATTAACAGATATGAATGTTACATTGCGGTTACAGTTAACTTTGCAGTTAAGGCTCACAGAGTTACTTATAGTTTAAATCAATGACATATGTCAATAATTGGCGAAATAAAAATTCATAAATAAAAAAAAAAGGACTGACCAGGAATTACTCCACTAACCAAGAATTACCCCAGTAACCAGGGGCATTATTTGGAGCCTTCTTGCAAATTATTCAAAACAATAATGGTAAATCCAAAACTGTTTTTCAGTAACTGACATGGTACCTAATTCAACCAAAAAGAGAAAAAAGAAAAATATTCAGAAGTTTGAGTTTGATTACGATCTATGTATAAATGTATCAAAACTAAGTAACTTGTAACAATCAAAACTAAAAAACAATCTTATTTTACGAAATTTAAGAAGCTATTTTAAAAAGAATTTTATTTTCAAACTAAGTACACAGTCAACTCATAATTAAGTAATGAATTGCAACGAAGATAGTTCAGAGTACCTCTGTGATTTTTTTCATTTTGCTGAAGAATTATTAAGACATAAAAAGGACTGTGACCAGGAATTACCCCAGAAACTTGCTGACCAGGAATTGCCCCGGGCGACCCTATAACCAGCAAAATTACTGCTGCAATATTTTTAGAAAACTATTTCAAACATATCGTAACATACTAACCATTGTTAAGTTTAGCATATATTTTTGGAGAAGTATTAGTAAATTGATTAATGAAGTAGCAGTACGAAAACGAGAAAATCGAGCAGCTGCAAATAGTAACCGGTTCTTTTATTCTTTGGTTAGCTATTTATGTAACGTACCATTATCTCGAACGAAATTCATTTCTCAAATGAAACTATTTCTGAAGGTAATTCCGCCTAAACACAGACACAGAAATACATTTATATGTTTGGTGTACACACAGCTACCAAGCATAAAAATTTGTTTGTTAAAATGAAGTCGTGTCAGAGATTTTTTTTTTTTTTTTTTGTAATTTCGCCATGCAATTTAAAATCTTTTCTAAAATCTGCATTTTTTGCTTGGATGAATTCCGTTTTAAATTATTAATGTTTAGATTTTTTTCTTGTGTAGTTGTTTTTGTTGTATTTGTAGTTTTTAGTGTTTGTTTTACGTTTTATTACTTAAAAATCCCGAAGGGTTTTGTTTCGGTCAAATTTTATATCGTAGTTTAATTGGTGCTGGTAACCAGGTTGAGAAACTGATTTCCCCTTAGTTGCTCCACACTGCAGATTGCGTAGAAGAGGAATATCAGGAAAGCTCACTGCAAAAAATTTGGCTAGAATACGACAAACTACTTCAACGATCCGTCATAAACAAAAAACTATTTTTTCCGACATATTTTAAGAGCTGGAAATTCTATTTTTCTTTTTTGCACCTATGTCACTTAGACAGCATATTTTTCAACGCTATTCCCTAGATATCACTACGGTTTAGTATGTTTTTAGTTTCCAATGCTTTTAGAACACGAAATTTGCTTTCCATTATTTCCTAAATTGAAAAACTAGTGTGAATCAGCTCTTAAGTTATATTTTTCCTTTTTTTTATTTTATGGTATTTACACATAAAAACACAGTAAATTGAAATCCATTCATTGCGTCATTAGAACAAAGCTTTGTGTATCCCAAGGCATTTCTTTCATTTTTATGGGTCTCTACCAAAAAAAAAAAAATGGCGTGTTCAATTTTATTTAATCCACGTCTAATGGATACACACATGTACAAGAGTTGTTTAAGAAATATCTGACCTTATTTTTTGTCTAAAAGCCTGATTAATAAGAATGAAGCTCGCTTGCATGAGCCAATTTTGAACCTTCCTGTTCATGAGCGAATATTTTCCATTTGTCACTAGCGTTAATTGTTCTCAAACGATAGTAAAACGCTGACGTAAAGTGCAGTGCCCATCGAATTTACTTTGTACCAAGTAAAATGACGAAAGGACTGAAGCAGCACTAATCTATTAAAATATTCTTCAATTTGAAGAACACTTACAATGTAAAAAATAAATGTTGTTTTTACAGTATAATACAGCTAATTTTATAGTAATAAACTATAAAAACTGCTAATTTTACAGTAATAAATTGTTAAATTGCTACTTTGCAGTACTAAGCTGTAAAATTGCTAATTTTACAGTAATAAAGTAAAATTGCAAATATTACAGTGTATTACCGTGCATTTTACAGTTTTAAACTGAAACATCTGCTTCCAATATTATATAATGTTTTTATAGTATAATACAACTAAATTTTAAGGCAATAAACTGTGAAATTTCTAACTTTACTGTAAGAAACTGTAAAATTGTTAGTTTTACAGTTTATCACTGTACATTTTACAGTTTTAAATTGGAAGCTCGGCTGCCAGTTTTATACTGTAAAAAAAACAGTTCATTTTTTGCAGCGATGAAATCGCAAGCGATTACGATGTTTACTGAACTACAGGATTCTAAGCAATCTGCAAAAACGTCGAAATCAAGTGCGAGAAATATGATTTAATAACCATCACCAACTAACCATGTGCATCTTTCTTTTTTTTTTTTGGCTTTTGCCCAATTTCGGGAAAAATTTGGTGCAGTAGCGCTTTTCTTGTCTTTTCTTTTTTCTTAAAACTGAAAAATAAACGAGAACCCCACGCACTAACCTAGTCAAAATCTGTTAGCCAGCGACTGACAGCGACTATTAACATAGGTTGAAAAGTTCGTGCACGTGCACAAACAATGCAACTCATGGAAGCGGTTTCATTCTTACCTATCCAGTTTTCACACAAAAAATAAGGTCAGATACTTTCCAAACAACCCTGGT